>VZTE01004144.1:360637-393801 GCA_013397775.1 Eulacestoma nigropectus | reverse complement strand
TTTTTTTTTTTTTAATCTTGATTGGCAGTGAGTCAAATTAATTTTTCCCCTGTTCAAGTTCCCAAGTCTGCTTTGCTTTTGACACTAATTGAGTGACCTCCTTGTCGTTTTCTAAACAAGCTTTTTCATTGTTAAAGAGCAAAAGAGAATGCTCGGAGAGGCTTTGGTCTCCATCTTTGGAGATACTAAAAATCTTACTGGACGTCATCCTGAGCAACCTGCTCTGCCTACCCTCATCTGAGCAGGGGTTGGACTCTCTGATCCTTCCTCTTTCAGCTGGCCTCTGATTCTGTTCTGTGAAGTGCTCCTGTGGTCCAGTGGTGGGAATGAGCCCATTTTCCTGACATGCATGCTCAAAGTTTGTATCAATATATGCTGAGTCCATCTTTTTCGCTTCATTTTTTGTTTTTTTTTTCCTTTTGTGACAAGTTTTTTGATGCTTTTAGTGCACCACAAGTAGTTTACCAAGACCAAATTCTATATGAAAAGTTGTATGAAACTTCTCTTCATAACTCAGAAAAACTGCAGAATGTTAGAAGGTGAGGGGTGACATTTCCGCTCAAACTTTGTGATGCTCAGTTCTTCCTGCAGTTGTGGGTTTAGGGTTTTTTATGTTTTGTTTGAGTGTTTTTTGTTTATTTGTTTTTAGTTGGGGGGGGTGGATGCTTGTTTGTTTGTTTTGGTTGTTGTTTTGTGTTATTTTTTTTCTTTTCTCCTACCATATAGTACTGACTATTACTGTATCTAGCAGGCAGCTTTACATGAATTTATTTTGAAGCAAGACCCATAAAAAGTGTCAAGGCCCATTCATTGTAAATAGAACTTTTTCTATCTTCATTGAGGCAGATTTAAAGTACAATTAACTTCTAAAATTATTGTGTAACATGGTTATATTAGATATTAAAACACCCAATCTTTCCTCTTATCTATTTTTAATATTTTTAACTTTTCTGTTCATTTGCCTATGTGTAGAAATTGCATCAAATGAACATTTGGCAAGAGGAAGAGGTGGGAGATATTCCCAAACTCACTGTTTGGAACTTTTTTTAGTGTGCTCTCATTACTAGTTGCTTCTCTAATCAAATGTGTGTTCTGTTGATAGCACTTAATGATGCCTGTTCCGTCATTCCAGTACATGTAACTCAAAGGGCGTATCAAGTGTATGTGTATATTTAAATATATGTATAATATATATATTTAGATTATATATATATAAATTCTATGTCAACACAAGGACCATGACTTCAAGAAAAAAAGGAGAAAAAGGCTGAATCCTACTCCTTTCATTTCACCATAGAGTAAAGCTTATGTGGTCTTTGTAAGTCTACAAGATGCCGCCCTTCAGTTACTTTCATGGGAATGTAATGTTAGCTTTTGGTGATAAAAGCATCTTGTCAGTACTTGAGCTTGCACACACATTGATATTTTTTAACACAGCAGTCACCCTGGATTGGTATCTATGATAAAACTTTACAGTATGGTCAAGCATTAAGTATTTCAAATAGTATTTTAATCTGTGAGGAGTCAAAACCATTTCGTATCTTTTGCAGGGTCGTGTTTTATGAGAGTTCTAATCTGTCAGGTGCTACAATGTGATCCCTTTTAAGAAAACCCCAAGCATTTGTAAACAAAAAGCAAATTAACTACAAGGAGTGTATTATAGATTAGAAGCTTCTGTAATACCATCAGATAGAGATTGGTGACATTTAGTCTAATAAAAGGTCATGCACTGAATCATTTCTTATGATCATTCTTCCTGCTTGCTGGTTTGGTTTGTTTTGTTTTGTGTTGTTTGTTTTCCCCATTTCAGTTCATGCTTTAGTTCTGCTTCTAAAGTGGATATAAACTTCCTTTTTCCACTGCAGCATTTTTATACATCCAATTCTCAAGCTCTCAACCTGGAGGCTAAGAAGCAGAGATTTTCTTGACTCGAGCAGCTTCATTCTTTTTAAAAGCTCAGTCCCGATCGCACAAGAGGAAAAAAGGATATGCTAAAAAACAAAACTGAAAATCTGTGTTTTCTAGTGTGATTATTTAGTAATTCAGAGATTAACAAAAAATGTAGCTTGAGAAACTGAAAAACATTGATTTATTAAACTGAATTTACTCCTAACTCTACATACCTCTGCAGTATTTGTATTATGAATCCTTTTCCTTGTTTAAAACCTCTGCGAGACTTTCAAACTCCTCACTCAGTACTTTATTCTGTATGACTAATAATTTTTTGTCTTAATTTCTCTTGTGTGTGTACCCAAATATTATCTAATTGTTTTGTTTCATAGTGTCTCCAACTTTCACAAAATTCGTGATACAATTGCAGCTTTAGGGAAAAAAAATCCTTTTCTGTGGTGTGAATCAAAGAGAATTTGCTGTATGTCCAAGCTTGCTGATCTCATCGATCTACTTGGCTTGTTCTTTCCATCTTGCAGAGGAGGAAAATGGATGATGTAAAGTTGGCAATGTCAGAGCTGGCAGTGATGTGCATGAAGTAAATTCCCCACCTCACCTTCAGCTTACTGGTGTGGATTTCTCAAATGTTTCTCTCTGAATGTGAGCGTTACAGTGTGTCTGTCACTTGGAGCTGGTAGCTGCTGCCACGTTTTCTCTGGAGTACATCACTAAATGTATTGCCTTGCTGCTATGTTTAATGAGAAACACATTCTTCTGATTTCATGGCATTATTACTGAATTCTATTTTCACTTAGGCTCTAAAAATTAAAGAGGAAATGATCTGGAGTGATATTATACACACTAATATTATTAGATATAATCCTAATACTTATTAATACTACTCATTATGAATTACTTTTTTTTAAGTCAGGTTCTTATGAAGATCAGGACTTAATTAGCTTGGCATATTGTTGACCAAGGGGGTTTTGAGAACTCTCAAAGCTCCTATGGAAATCTAATTGCAACTATGCACCTTTCACTTCTCACACAACTCTTACTTAGAAGCCTGTTCCTGTTGCATGGCTGTTAGTCTGGTGCTGAATCTATTATGAGAATTATTGTCAAATGCTCCTTGAAAATCTAACCACGCAATATTCACTGGATTTTCTTTATTTTTCATTTAAAAAGTTGGTTTCAAAGAACTTCAGAAGGTTACTTAAGCATGACCTCCTCTGTCTGAATCCATATTTACTGTCATTAATCAAACTGCACTTCACTGTGGGTTTTTTTACCACATCACTAAAGGTAATTTATAAAGTTATTCCTGTGTGACAAAAGTTTCCTGCTTTGCATCATTATGTCTTAATATTTTCTTTCTTTTGTTCCTAAGTATATTAATGGTGGTGAGTTTTGAGGAGTCATCTCTTTGGCACAGTCATTTTCCTATAGGTCTTCAGAACATAAAGACATTTACTTGTGTGATCACTTGTGCTCAGTTACTGGCTGTATTACTGGAATACTTTTTCTCATGAAAAAAAGTGCTGGATGTAAGTTGGATAAAAATGTCTGTAACTGGTTCTGAACAAATGTGCATAGCTCATGGACAACTCGTACATCACTCTAGAGCACTCTTCTTTATACCCAGGGGTGAAAATACTTCCTTACATACCAGTTTATTTAGCATTCTTCTGTAGCTCAGTAGAGGAAAAAAAAAAAAAAACCCTCAAGCCTTTGATATGAGCACTACACAAATAACTGCTGATTATTAGTATAAAAAATAAATATTTTTGGAAATGAGCATTATGTAAGCTTATAATGTTCTGGTGTAATTTTGGGTTATATTTTGATAGGAGTTTATTATTTGAAACTGCAAATCTGTCTAGCTAATTGTATTTTCAACTTGCTTATGGAAGACTGAGTCTAGGAAACTAATATAGTGAATAATTAATTCATAAAGTATGAGATTGCAGGAGATACTTTCTGCCTTATTGTCTGCAGTGCTTTCTAGAAGAGATCTATTAGAAACAGATGGTTTGAGAGACAAAAATCTCTAGAATTAATTTCTACCATGTTACTACTTAAAAAATCAAGTATTTTTGTGCCCAATAGTTCAGTGAAAGGTTTGAAGAGTCTCACTCTGATTTGGTCTGGTATCAGGGTTTTTAAATTTTTTTGATGGTAATTTCACATTTTTTAGTGGCTTTTTTTGTAAATTAGCACTGATGAGACTTCATCTGGAACCCTGGGCTCAAACCAAGTTATCATGTTAAACATATCTGATAGGTTTAATAAGTTAAAAACAGATTTAAAAGAGGAAAGTCACTAGACAAAAAAAGAGTCACAGAGGACATGTCATATGAGAAAAGTCTGAAGTGGGGTGTGTGTGTGTGTGAAAGGGTTTAAGTTTATGACTTCATGCCAGTTTATTAGCTCCAGCAAAACACTTGGTTCCAATGTACCTTCATCTTTTAGACCCCTCAATTTGGTTCACATCCAGCTTGACATAGTGGGGGCCCCCCAAGCTAGCACAGCCTTCTCAGGTAGATAATCATCTTGTGGTTTTAGCTCAGCAAGATGAATACTATGATTAAATATGATTCTTCCTGTATTACAGAAGGGAAGAAAAAAATTGATGAAAAGGTTGCTAGTTCCCAAGAATTAATTTGGCTGCAAATTGGAAGGGAGGATTCTAATTGGTGAACACGTCAGAATCTAAAACAGACTTTCAGTGAAAATATTGCTAGGGGATGGAGAGGGAAAATAGATCTTGGCTAATTTATTGTTACAGTTACATTAATGAGGAAATTTTATGTGATAATGCAGTATGGTCCTCTCATTTCTTTTGTTTAAAGTCCGGTAACTTCTAAAAATCTTCTTTTTGGATTTTTACATGTCTCTATAATAAGGTTCAATATTTCACAAGGAAGAAACCTAAATATGAGGCATTTAGTCAGGATCATTATCATCACATCATGAAGTTTCAAAATGATACTGCTGGAGAAGATAAAAGATTATTATAGAGCCTTACTTGTTTACTTACAAACAAGGCATTTACATAAACACAAAGAATTAAAAATAATTATTTGCCTTTTCAACTTCTTGCTTACTCACTGCAAATTGCTTTGACCTCCAGGCCTATTATTCTGCCCTGCTATGGAAATTTTTTTTTTTTGGTTACTTCTGGTTCATTATCAAAAGATTTAATCTCTCCTGTCTCTTCTTTCATTAAGTCTTTTCTCTTTGGTTTTGTTTTTTTTCCTAACTCTAAGACATGGTGTCTTTCAGAAAATACATTGTTCTGGACTTCATCCCATAGTATTGATTTTTATAGTATTAAAATGCAAGCTTTTTGGGCCAGTCTATGTGTACACTTCTGTAAGGAAGTTGCGAGAAGTCTTGCTCACTGGTGTTCACTGAAAGGTGTACATACAAGTTTCTAAGGCCTTCATTGACTGCTGTGTTCTATCCCAACAAGCCTGAAAGAAATACTTCATTAAATTTTGTTGACCCTTTTTCACTGATTGTACATTTGTTGTTGCGTAGCATATTAATCTCATAATTATATATCTGTAATATTTTATTAGGTGAGAGGGTGTTCCTTTCTGACTACCTCATATTTTTGTTCTAACTTGAGAGCATGTCATATTTCTGTATATTGGCTGACCTTGGGAGTGAGAACAAAAGTTCCTCTTTTTCCTTGTGAACAACTTAGGCTTTCTTGTTCTGGACCTGCCGCCTCAGCCCTGTGTGAATGAGGAGGGTGGGAGAGGGCAGACAGAAGTTAATTTTTTGCTGCTTTGGTAGCTCCTGGCTGGAGAGATTTCTGTACAGCAGACCGGCACACATTACATTTTAAGAACAGATTTGGGGAAATGTGGCACCTGAATATGGCAATATTTTCATTCTAGATCATTGAATTATCACAGAATGTACAATAAATGTCTTCTGAATTTCTTTGAAGTCTAAATTTCTTAGGCTTTTTCACTTTGTGTATTTAGGAATGCCTCTATTACTGTCCACTGGGACTGTTGCATACAGCTTCCGTTACTGCTGATGGCAGCTCACTGCATAAATTCTCATTCATGAGAATGAGGATATATTTCTTTTCATTATTTTAGCAGGCATCAGTGAAACTTCTTTAAGAAATGTGTTCAGGAAAATTGAGTCCTAGTAATTTAACAAATGAGCATAAGCTTTCATAAATTACATTTAAGATGTTAACATCAAAGTTAACATTCTTGCTGCAAATGTAGTGCCTTTAATTTCTTTTTTCTCTTGGTAAATTGCTGTTCAACTCATCTTTAATTTATAATAAAAGAACAGTTTTAGCTTTATAGCCTTAAGACATCCACAGAGAGAATAAATTTACCTCCCTTTTGTTCAGCACTAACTGCATTAGTTTGTTAGTGCTTCCCCTTGGACCCAGTTGGGAGAAGAAATAAGGTGACAGTGGGTTGCACAAAGGCTTGACCTTACTCTTACAAGGTTAAACTAGGGAACATCCTCAGTTATGAAAGATGGGAATATTTGGTTTCATAGTTTTAATTCCTCTTTAGGCAAGCCTTTCTCTTCTGTCTGTACAGGCAGCCTAAGAGGATTAACCATCTTATTTTCACTTCCTCTCTTTTCAAGCTGTGCTTAATCACCAGAACTTCAGGAAGGATATAGGTGACATTAGCTGACTTTTGTATAATTTTCTCTGAGATATGAGGGAGCAAAATACGGGTATTCAAGGTGTTGACTATGAAAAACAGTATTTGAATTGCAAAAAAAAAAAAAAACACAACTGAACGTAAAATTTTCTAGGGGATACGTATTTTCAAAAGGTCTTTTACACAGTGAGAGGCATTTGCTTATTTGCTTTGGAAAATTGGTAAAGCAAAAAAGTGAGCACACATCTCATCTTTTTTATGAAAATTAGAAGGTATGGAAGAAAAGAATATAATGTATAAAGAAATATAACTTTTGTATGTCTCTGTCTTAAGAATATTGTAGAACAGTATTTCTGTAGAGGCTGCTTTGTATAGTACTGTGGTCTCTGAAGACTTACGAGTAAGTAGTCATAGCTGTTCATTCAAACAGAACAATTGATGATTAAATTTTAAATTATTAATATCAGACTCTAGTGACTTTTTTCACAACAAATGGTAATATGCTGTAAAACTCTGCCATCAGCAAGAAATTCTTTCCATCAGGCAAAAGCAATATTTAATGAGAACTAGAAGTGGTAAGTATTATTAATATTATCTTCTTCCATCTATGTTATAGACTATGATTTCATGGTATATATGTTTCCACAGGGAATAATTTTTTTCAAATCTTTATAACTTGTAGAGTAGTTGTGATTGTACATCGGTCTTTATTCAGCAAAAAAATATCTTAATGCAAAAGTATCATTAAGGAAACATTAACATTATAACCTCTCCTTAGAATTTTTGTTTTCTAGTACTGTTGGCATAGAGAAACAAGGGAAGGTACTGCTTTCTTTACTTTTTTAAAGACTAGTGGAGTAGACAAAGTTTCCTGAATGCTTTGAATATTCTGAAGCGTTTTGAAAAATAATTTTTGCAGATTTTGCAAAAGGACTTTGAAAGAATGTTTGCCCATTATTAAAGAGCTGATATTACTGCATCTAAGTCAGAAGTAATAGATAAAATTTCACAAGGTTTAGTTGTTTTATGAATTTGCAAATAATGGAATTTCCTTTAGTAAAACCTGCAAAGGTCAATTTTCTTATCCTCAGAAGAGGGTAAGAAACAACACAATTGTAAGTTATTAAAGGTTGAGTTTAGTCATTTGTGGTCATCTAATGTGAGTAGTCTCAAAGGACTTGTTTTTCCATAACTCCATGCTTGTAATTTTCTGAGCATGCCTCTAAGTGTATCCATTTGAATGTCCAGTAGCTGCACGTACAGCATTTTATGGTCTTACCTGTTTTTAGTGCTAAAACCAATGTGAGCAGTATGCAGCTGTTTTTTCTCATTTCCAGTCCAAGACTGAAATTATCTAAAGGACATGAAAGTAAATTATATAAGATGAGAATAGACCTCAATGTTTCCTGAAGTTTTAATGGATGTGCATTTAAGCGAATCTGGTTTTTTGCATTTATGTTAGCCTAGGAGATGCAGTCATTATTTTTAGACTAGCTTTTGCAGACTTGTATTCTAGTGATAGATCAGACCAAGAAGGTTGCACAACTAGAAGAGTGTTTCATGACAAAAAATGATCTAGATAATTTGAAGATGTGTTAAGATTTGCAGTTGTTTTGAAATGGGTATCACTGCTCTAATGAAGTGACTCAGGGCCTTACATTTTGTTCTAAGTGCAAAAAGTAGCACTAGAATGTTTGTTTTTATCTCTAAGTCATTGCAGAAGGGGGGCAGCGGATGAGAGGCGAAGGATGCTATCCGTGCTCTGGTTACCAGGACTGGAATTAAACTTCATGAACTTGAACAAAACACTTACTGTTCAGGGAGGAACAGTAGACAAACAAGTGCAAAATCAGATCTACCCAAGCTTGAAGAGACTTGCTAAGAGGAGAGAATGGTAAAGTCCAATTAAGAGAGGAAATAGAATAATCTGAAGAACTCTATGAACTTAAATTGGTACATAGAAGATCAGTAATTACAATTATGTCATGTTCCCTGAACTGAAGTTAAGTTTATGGAGAGAGCCTTTACTAAACTGCTTCGCCTTGACTGCTTTGACTGCGGTTTGTGTGGAAAGGGAAGATTGTTGAGGTTTAGGGCATTTTTACTGTGGCCTAGTTCAAAATTTCTCTCCATAAAATGTTATCTTGTCAGGTTGTCTAACTTCATTAGGTTTAATACAAGCTTATGACTGGCAACTGACAGAAAACAAAGGGCCGGGGGTGGGGGGGTGCATTTGACTAAAAGATTTTCTTAGGCCACAAGTAAGAAAGAAGACTGACAATAACTGTCATAATCTCTTCATTATTATCAAACAGACAGGTCTTTATGGATTGTCTTTAAAAATTAGTATGTCCCTGTTGCTTTTAGAGGTTCATGACCATTTTTTCCTAAGGTTTTAAAGAGTCATATTTTTCTAGCAGAAAAATAGTGTTTATGTGGGAAGCCTTTTTGATACACTCTTCTCGTGTAACAACATAATGAACCAGTCTTTAATGTAAAACTTTTAGGATATTTAACCGCATAAACTGCACCCCAGGACTGAGAGCTTTGTCTTCATAAAATAAACCAGTAGAATAAAAAGATTTCAAATACACTTATCACCTAGTTCCATCTGAATACTAGAACCATCCTTTAAAATTAATAGAAGCTGTCTGGAAAATGACTGTATTAGCATAGAAAAGAAACCATATGGGTACTCATTTTTCATGTGTCTGTGCACTTGCGTAGTTTTTTGCTGGTTTGTGTTCTCTCTTTGTCCAATACTCATTTAATAAATTTAAAAAATATTTACCAGTCGCCATGTTTTGATACTTGTAAATGTTACTGAAATAAAATGGCCTGGAACACGTTCAGGGATGGGTAATCCACAACACTGAGCAATCTGTTCCAGTGCGTCACCATAGTCTGGGGAAAGAACTTCTTCCTAACATCTAATCCAAATTACTCCTCTTTTAGTTTAAAACTAGCATGTGCTTGTTACATAAATCAAGAGAGGGTGAAACTGCTCTGCAAATTTCAGTGTCCTGACAGAGTTCAATGAAGTGAATTTATCCCTACCTCCAGGAGGTGGTTACAGCAATATTGAAGCCAACTCATGATAATTATTGGTTAATGCTAGTCATTACAATAGATTCACAAAACCCTTTTACTTAGTAAGACCCATTGAATTTCAGTTCAACTTTTGAACTATTTTATCCAAAACTTAAATTTTAACAGTCCACATATGGCCTTGAATATCCTTATGACAAATATGAGGATGTTTTTCTCAGTTCTCTGTTGCTTTTGGGAGAGGGATTGTTTAATTATTTTGTCCACTCTTCTTTTCTTGTTTCAAATATTTTGGAGTTAAAATTGGGATGTACCCAGCTGCCATCATGGAGAAAGGTAAGGAAGAGAACCATTACAAGTATTGGAGTTGATGTCAGTTCTTAGATCAAGATCATCTTTAGTGTTACACAGACTGGAACTCAAGATGTATGTTGAAAGAACTAGGGCATCACCCCTGTCCCCCACCACCTCCCCCCAAAAATGGTTATTTTTATTCCTCTCTTCACCAACTCTCATGTATGGCTAGAAAACTTGTGGAAAGCTGATGCTGTAGCTGTGAAGTTGTGTGCAAGTTATAACTTCATGGTCTGTAATCGTACATAGATCAGAGGGGAAAATCAGATTAAACAGGTAGAGGCTAATGAGTCCTACTCTACCAGAGCTCAGTAACAGCTGCAGGGCTGTAATGATCTAAGACCTCTCCTGTCTGGATGGGCCGGATGTAAGGGAACTATTTCTTGTCAGAATAGCCAACAGTAGAACTGGGGGATGAGCAGTACTATTTCCATCCTCAGTGTGGAAGATCCTTGAAGATTTTTCTGGATAAAACCCTGAGCAATCTGGTTTGTGGTCATAATTGATCCTCCTTGAAGCAGGAAGTTGGACTAGAGACACCCTAAGGTCCCTTTCACCCTAGACTACTCTTATTCACTGATCATTGTCAGTAAACATCCTCCACCCTGGAACTCAGAATAGTTCTTTCATTATGAGACAGAAGTTGAATTTTAGATGTGGTTTAAAATTACACATGGGCAAAATGTCCTCTTTCGTATAAAGGTTAAATAAAGAGAAAAGCTACCTCAGAATCACTTGAATGAACAAATGTACAGGGACACAAACATGAAATTTTTATTTTGGAATGAGGCCTCTTCCAAATGTTCTGCAAAATTTCAAGCATACGCCACAGAATTTGTTTCGTATATATTTCTGCTATATTGATTTAAAATTCAGTGGAACTTTTAGGAAAAAACCTAATTCATAATTGTTTTATTCCACTAGTACAATTCTTGTTTATCTAAAGGAAATAGAATTGTTTTGTAGCATAGCTCTATTTTAATGAGAAAACATGATTAATATCCTAGCATAGCTGTATTTTTAATGAGAAAACATGATTAAAATCCTAAGTAAATTTAATACTTGAACTTATTCAGAAATCAAAGGGAATGAATATACTTGTCTTTCTTTTGTCATGAACTGAACTTGGGTTACAAAAAGCTGGCAGAGAAAATTTTCAGTAACGCTTTCATGTTAATTCCAAATTTTAACAGAATGTTGGTTTTCTTCCAACGTGAAATGGGGTTTAAGTTTTGCTTTTACTTAGTTTTACAAAAAAATGTGTATAACAGCAATGGGAGTTGTGTTACATCTAGTATGCTGGAAAATCAATGAGCTTTTTCCCATGGATTTTCTGCAAGAGTTACTGAAAGACAAGATATTAGGTTCTAATCTGATAATTTTTGATAAGATGTTGTAGTATTATAACTTTAGCATTTTAATATACTTGATAATTTAGTTTTCAAAGTTTTCTTCTTAAAGAGCTAATAACAAGGTTCAGTTTTCAAAATAACTCATATTTGGTTTGCTTGGTGAGCAACTGTTAAATGTAGAAAACATTCATATGGTTAAATAATATTTCCATTGTTACAACTTGTGACATTCTATTTTATTATTAAATAGTGATATTATATTGTTAGATAAAAAATGCTTTATGCTGATTTTTTTCTTAATATAGTCACTTAAGTGTATTTAGCTAAATGGAATTCATGTGCAATGCAGTTTCGCAAATATATTAATTTTTCTGCTTCACTGAAAGCAGAATACAATTAAACTAACAGAAATAACAAAGTAATAATGCAGGAACAATAGAGACAAAAAGTAATAAACAATAGAGTAATAAAAATTCTGTACCTTCCCTCTGCGTATTTGTTTCTGTCTAGGTTTCTTGCCCTTTCTTTGCCCCATTTTCATACCTTTGAGACTTTTTTCTTCAAATGATGTACTGTACATGATTAAGAAAAGATTGTGACTCCACTTGCTCTATGCAAATAAATTCAAAAGTTTAAGCATGTTTAAACCCATTAAATTATAACTAAAATATATGGGGTTGTTTGAAATCATTTGACTTTGTTATCAAATCAAATTCAGGTGCATTTGTTTGCCAGCAGTAGAGGGAATATATTTATAAAATATTTGGTATAACTTACACGTCTTCACCTTCAGAAGGAGAAAAGCAAAAATGAAATGACCGATCAGACATGCATTTATCTGTGCACAGTGCAGGGCTGATGTAGATTTGTTTCTGAACAAGTGTCTAATACCTGCAAAGTTATGAGTGTATGTTGTACCCACTTTCTAGTCAGCATTCAAACCAGAGTAGGGAGATTAAGGAGTGTCAGCCACCAACTGGCAAATTTGAAATTTCATCTGTTTGCAGTTTCAATAAAAATAATAATTTTTAAAAATATAGAGATAATTTTTGGACTTTTTTTTCACAATTCAGTGTACTTGGGATGCCTAGGCCAGCACCAGGATGCTGGCCTGTCTACAGGGTTTCAGTGTGGTGCCTTCCAGAGGTGCCAACTCCAGTTCAACATAGTATATTTATACTTGGCAGGGACAGAAATCAAACTAAAGTGTTTCTTCTGAGGAACACTTTTTTGATTTAGGTTCTAGAGCTCACTTGGTCAATGCTAGTTTAAAGTCAAGAGGATAAAGCAATAAATTGTTGATTACGCTGGCAGATGGTGTTCAGTTGTGATTTCCTTAGCAGTTCTGTTAATACACTTTATATTTCTTATAAAGTGTTAAAATAAGCAAAACTAATTTTTTTTGACACTTCAATTATGAATAACAAGGCTGAAAACATATTATAAACATAGAAATACTTGAAATTAAAGATGAGACACATCATTCTTCTGGACTGGCCATGGCTTAATCAATGGCAAATAGAAGAAAACATAAATTCATGCAGTTAAAGGGCTCTGTAGTGTCTGTGAAGGGGAAAGACACAACCCAAATTCCACTCAATATGCCATGTTAATCAAGGAAAAAATGGATTTTATTGATACCCAACCAGAACTGGGCTTTCTACCAATGTGGAGGAAGAAATAGACAGGAAAAGTATCTTTATTATGTACTTTAGTGTGTATTCTGTAAAATAGAGCTTGCTTGTAGGTGGAAAGAGTCCATCTTTAATCACAGAAAATAGAAGATATTTGGTCCAGCAGCAGAGGTATTAACACATATGCTCAGATGGCTAAGAAGCTGTTTTTGGTATAGTATCATGTCAATGCTTAAAAATAATCTATCTTATTTATTCCTTCTCTGTTTCTGGCGTGAATACATGGTGTTCACAATTAGATTGAATGAGAGAGCAAGGAGGAGGGGAAGGATAATCCTGGAAATGTAGAGGAGACTGAATGGAAGCAATCAAAAATAGAATATGTTTGTGTGAGTTATTTCTTAAGAGAAGTTATTGGCTTCTTCTATAGTTTATGCATTCAGAAGAAGTTCTGCCCAGAATATGAAAAATTAACCTAACAGGAATAGATTTTATTAAACAAAATCTTGATATAAACAAAATTCTGATATAGTCTACTTTCAGAACAATTCCCCATTTTATCTCTCAACAGCTCCAATTTAAAAAGAAAAAAAAAATTGCTGTTAAGTGAGGTTGATTTGAGCTGACTGTTAGAGAAAAATCTGGTAGAGCAATTTGTCTGACTGGGGTTAGAATTAGGAACCACAAGAGAAATACTACTGGCATTTATCCTGGCCATTACCTGGTCTTTGCCCAATGAATGAAGTGTGAAAGCAATTAAAAAGTGATTTAAACTCACAGTTCCTGTTCTTTGTTCACAGTAGTGATCTTAAAACAAGCTGAGCGGTTAAGTAAAACCTGGAATGCAGAATGGATTCTTAACTTCCTTTCAGATGGTCAGGATTTGACTTTTTTTTTTTTTTCCAGTAGTGTAAAGTGTCTGTATTTATTGTGGTGCTTCCAGGTTTTTGCTCCTTCTTTACTCCGTATGCATATCCTTTTAGCCCATTGAATAGCTGTGAAAATATTCTTTTCAGTGATAGATCTATAATTAAAATGTGGATGTAATAGATCCACATCTGCAGACAAGTACAGTTGTTTATGGAAAGCATATTAAATTCTAAAAAATGTGATTTGATTCATAGTTTAGTTTATTCACATGTTTTGAAATACTGGATAATGGTAACTTCAGGAAGAATAAATTTTTTATTAATTTTTTTACATGTTTTGAAGTATGTTTGCACAATTTTCAGTGGGAAAAATGCTTATTTACTGTTATTTATTAGTTCAGTAGTGTATTTTAGTGACTCCTGTTATTCTTAGGATCTCCCTACTCTTAAATGTGCTGAAGATACATTCAGTAACCAATGCAGAAAAATGTAAGGTCTAGTTAGGACTGAATTTTGGGGTTAATTTTATTGAATAAGGCAAACTTTTTCCTACTAATGCTAGAAGAGGTTACTCATATAAAAATGAGAACCAGAAATGTGCCTTGGGTTTTCTGAAATTTATCTGGAAGTTATATTAATAGTAGAATTTCAGCACGTAGTTGCTTTGTGCCTCAGAAACCATATGAGAGATTATACTAATATTTAGGATTGTTTTAAAATTATTCTAAGTGTGTAGATGAGAGTGATGATTTCCTATAGAGGGAATGAGGGGATGTCAACATGGAAAAGTGTAGACAGCATTTTCTGTGTGTATCTCCCAGATAATAAATTGATAAAAAGTAATTTCTAGTAGTAAATTACCACTTTAGTTATACAAATCTTTTATGCAGGAGTTTTTAAAATGGAGAATGAATCTCTGTAATAGATGATTAATCTGTAATTCAAACACTGTGCTACTTTTAAATATATGCTGATAACTGCATGATAGCTTTTAGCTGCAGTCTTACATGAGGTCAAACATACCTGTTTTATGAAGGATTGGGGATGAAATAAGCCCCAGAAAAGCTGCAGTTGTCACATGACTTAACCACAGCAGTGAATATTAATGTAGAGGGAGAGAAAACTGGATTTACCACTTGGCAACATATATCCATAGCCATGATATGTCTTTAAATATTTTCTAAACTATTCCGTCTGCCTGCCAACGCAACTCATCAATATTTTTTGGTTTAAGTTAGGATATTTTCTTTACCCAGAGATTTCTATGTCTCTCTCTCAGTGGCCTTTTGCCCAGTATGGGGAGCATACAGCTCAAGTCACTGATATTTTTCCCACTAAAATGGAAAATGATGCTGTCTGTGTACATTCTTATAGTTCAGAACTTCAGTCTTTCAATATTTCAATCTATTCAGTATATTATCAGTGCTTCTGGGGTTAATATATCTAAAGACGCTGTAAAAGAAGCATGTTTGCCTACAGAATATTTTATGTGAATAGTAACACAGATTGTAGAAATAGATGATGCTTAGTTCTGTGCAGGAACATAAGCAAAATATCTTACTAAAAAATGCTTACATTTCAGCATGTTGATGGTACTGTAAGTAGTACAGTGAGTCCATTTCCAAATACCTTATACTTCAGATCATGTAGTTTTAATTATTGGTGTCTGAGGCATTGAAGCCAGGGAAAAAGCAAAACAAATGCATATCTGTGAGACTTCCCTGCAGTAACCTCTTGAACTCAAAGGTGAAAACAGAATGCTTAACATTCTACAAAACTTCCAGATAGACCTTGTATTAATTGTTCCCTGTGTGTTTGGATTTTCAATCATCTCAATTTAGATGAGACAGCTACCATTGTAACTCATGCAGCTCTTTTCGTATGATTGTCAGGAAAGTCCTCTGCCTTAATTCTGAGACCCACCCATAATTTTCAGTTCACGTCAAATTGGATGGAAAGTTAAATTATTTTGGTCTATTCATGGAAGAAAGTAAATTAAGTTGGTAGAGTTTGATCACATGGTCAAATGTACTACTGTGTCTTAGGGCAGTGTTTGACAAGCAGAGTTGAAATTGGCTTACCAGTAATAGGAACCCAACATAAGCTTTTTATCTTGAGGCCTTTGTGGGTCTCAGACTAACTTAAGCAAAAAAAAATTGGACAGTCAGTGCGCTTCCCAGTGATTTTGAAAATTTTTGATTCAGATTTTTTACAGACGTATACAATAGTGCAAAATCTCTATTCTCTTTGTTTATTCTGTGTTGTTTGAATCTGCTCACATGAAAAACACTTTTCAAAAACATGCTAAACTATTAGTGTCTATTCCATAGTAAAGTTAGCTTTTATTTGTAATGGTTGCCCTTTTTTAAGTTTATTGAAATAATAAGACATTTTTGAAAAGAAGTTTCTGAGAGTTTATGAAAATGTCATATTAGGTCAAGAAATTTTGGAGACCAGACTTATTTGAAAAAGCCTCTTCATAGCTGAAAGATTTCGGTTAGTATAGACCTTCTGTGAAATCTTCATACTCTTTGAAATTAATGGACTGAGTGTAAGGTCACAGCTCTGTTCCTTACAGAACTCTTGGAAAATTAACATCATTCATTCACCTGGAAAACATGGTCATTTTATGTAAGCGAAACACAACATAAATTCCTAATAAAACAGCTAAAAAGGTAGAGTGAGATAAAACCAGTCCAATGTAGACCTGTGTTTAATGAGTTCATATAAATATTTTATAATGCTTTGTCTAAAAAATACAGACTTTTTCCTGAACAGTGTAAAATCTGGGTGGTAAGTAGGCTGTATGGAAGCAAACCTCAGTATAAAATACTCTTTGTGGCCTATTTCCTCATCTGTAAACTGGAGGTCCTTTCTCTCTTATTTACCTGATTTCTTTAGACTATCTAGGATTGCCTCTTACTTTTAAAACATTCTGATTTTTCTGTGACTGTAGTATAACTTGCATACTTTAAAATATTTTATTAGAAAATACGTAGTTCATAAAATTTAGTATTATTGGTGTATCTTACCTGTTTATCACATCTGCAGTTTTATTAGAGAATTTGTCACCAAACACTTCTTGAAAATAATAATGCCTTGATGGGGCAGTGGTGCTGCTATGAAATCCCCTGCAAAAAATTAAAATTACAGAATTCTTATGTAAGAATAGCAGCCTTTAAATGCCTATTCATTAAATATTTAGCTATGAAGGAAAGTAACTAATGGGTTTCCCTTAGTTTCTGCTTTGTTTTTTTTTTTTTCTTTTTATCCCTGGACATGGGTTTGATTTTGACTTGTAGGTCTGTTTGTTAGTGTGGTAAAACAATTAACTTTGAGTGACTGAAACCACTGATATGGGGCAACCAAAATATTTTTCCTGGAAAAAAAACCCAAAAATGAAACAACACCTTGGTTTAGTAGGAATTTCGTTTCTCTCAAGAAACAATTAAATATTGTAGCCATATTTAATTTTTCTTTATCTGTTCTGCCAATGATCTGTCCAGCTGATTGATGCCTTAGTCACTTATTTCTTTTTTTCTTTTCCATCTCCTTTGTTTTTATCTCTCCCTCTCCCTCAGCTCTTACATCTTAACTCTTACAATAGGGTACCTCTCTTGGTTTTTATTAATTCTATACATGAACACGTTAAAGTTCTTTTTGTAATTTTTTAAGTTAACATCAGTTCCATAGCATGCCATTTTTTCTTGCTGCCATGCAGGTTCTTTCAATTTTCTTCCAACACTGTAAGAAAGATGTCAACTATTTTGAATAGTAATCATTTTTTTGTTTTTTTTCCCCTAACTTCTGAAGAAGGAAAATGCTTTTCCAAATTGCTGACTTCAAAGTACAATTTGACTTATACAATGAATATAACTGTACTATGAAAAAAATTTTCATCTGAAAGATTGATTTTCACTCCCAGAATTGTGATTTGACCAGGCTTCCAGCCAAACAATTATTTTAGGTTTATACATGTTATATATCCATATTCTCCAAAGAGACGTCAGTAAAGCGTGGTAAATTTTAGGCTTTTGAAAAGAACATGTGGTTATGAATAAACGCTTTAGCATTAATTTTGAGGAAAAAGTTCAGGGACTTATTTGTGTGGATTTCATTAATGGCATTTGAACAATGAAAACTCCCTGTGCTTTACATTGTAAACAACTTTCTGTGTGATTGGAGTTTGATTTGTGGTATTGCTCCCTACTATGAGCTAGATAATGCAAAACTTGGAAGAAGATCATTCCCTGTTGTATGGGGTGCACACTTTGCAAAGCCAGGGGCATGTTGCAATGTTACAGGTGAAGGAAATATTAGACTGGGAGCTGGGGGATCAAACAACAAATAAAGAAAAGTCGTGCTCTTTGTTGTCGAAACAGATGGTGCTTCCACAAATTTTGGCCATAATAGGGAGGGTCCTACTGAAACAGCATGGCCTTGGCTGGTAGCCCTTGATTGTTTTCTCTGGTGGGTGTATCAGGCATCCAAGGTTATGTTCAGGAACAGCTGTTTTGCACAGATTGCAGCAGATTTGATGTCTGTCTCTCAGTTCCAGGAAAAATCCTGAAAGTGTTGTTGAGGAGTTAGGCTGCTCCAGGAGTGTCATAAGCAAAACATGCCCTGTGGTCCAGGACACATCATCGTGAGTTAAGTGTTCTTACTAGTTGATTGTAAAACCACCTTTGGCCATTTCTGTCATTTTAAGGAGAGGTGCTGTTCTATTAAATTTTTCTCAGGAGTTTGGATGTAGATCATTTAAGATTTAATGTTTGTTCTTGATGTTAATCTCTATAGATTAATTCCTATTAAAAGGACAAAAAATAGAAGTAGAAATACCTCCTCCAGATAATTGTGCCAGTGCAGAGCATTCAAAATCATCACTGACTCTGCTCATTTTCCTGTTCAGTTCTTGTTTCTTGTTTCATTTTGAAGTGAATCCGAGAAGAGTTTTGAACATGAAAAGAGTGTGACAGGACTGTAGCAACATGAGACACATAAAGGACATTTAGTATGAGACCAACTAATTTTTACATAAAGCAGATTTACGTGGGAATCTTAACTTAGAGTACAGACTGGGTATGGTTTTACTTTAAGGTCTTCTTCAGCTAAAATTGTAGTGTTGCATGTGCATAAAAAGAGTTTGATAAGTATGTGTTTTAGAACAGCCATTAAATTGAATCTATTCTACAACATATATGTAAGGGAAGTTTTGGAAAAAAAAACAAGTTAGTATATTATGTCCACTTGTACTTGCCAATACATTCTAATTTGCAGTTGATATTTTTTTCATACTACATTTTACAGTTAGTTATCACCTGTCCTCACTGAGTTGTCTCACTTGAAATGTGAAACATAAACAATATTCCTTCTTTACAAGGTCCCACCATCCCACACTAACACATCTATGTTAACACAAACATGTCTAACCTGTTCAGAAAGACCTCTAATGATGGTGGTTCTGCAGGCTGTAGAACTTGAGAGTTCAGTTTTTTCCAACTATCTGATCACATCAGCAAATAATTCTCAAAGTATCAAAGAAAGAAAGGCCATGCAGTAAGAAATATTGTATCTATTGATAATTTCTAAGACTGAATGATATGTATCCTGTAGTCTCAGCCTAAAAAAAAAAGAAAAGGAAAGTAAAAACTAGAAGACCTTCCTGAAAATGAGAAATAGCTGTAATGTACTGTCACCTGCTCAATATCCTAGTAATTGCTAACATTTTGTGCCAGGAAGCATTTATATTGCTTATAACCTGTTTTTCAGAACTCAGTTGTTCTGTGGTTGGCTGCCTCCTTAGTTGAGAAGGATTTTGATCAACTTCCACATAAAGAAAGTCTTCCAATTCTGGGCTTGACTTGGAAGGTTTTCTAGTTCATCTCTTCCTGGTGGTTCTGTGCTAAGACAGTTGTATGAAATTTAATTTGCAGGGTAGCACTTTCCTAAATGTGGTTTAATCTGAATCTAGTTTGGTGAACATGGCTTATAGTATTTTACTAAGGAAACTGAGTAAGTGTGTTACCTAAGCAAAATTAGATGGGTAGGAACTGGCTTGGTGGACGCATTTCTTAATTCAATGCTGGTTTTTATTGTCATTTTAAAGACCTGCCATATCAAATAGTATGTAGAAGTCTAAAGAAATCAAGAGTGCAATAATTTGGCATGCTTTCTCAGTGACATTTTTGCCTACTGAGCAAGTTCAATGCAAAAACCAGTGGAAAAAATGTATTTTCTCTCAGTCTTGAAGGTAACGCATTAAAGTCAAATACAGAACAAAGTTAAGAGTTTGTAGTGTGAAGTTTCTGACTTATATAACAACAAAATTAAAAATGCAGGTTAAGTTTTATTTATAAAGGCTATTCCAGAATATGCTAAAAATATTAATTAAATTAATAACTAGACTTTCTATTGGTAGTTGGATTTATTTGGGGATTTGAAAATTTTATTCCACTTTTCCTTTGTGAATAAAAACAAATACAGTACGGATGTTTAATCTGTTTCTGGCTGCAATGGGTTATTAGCAAGTGTACCAAAATTCATCTTCATGTAGGACATATCACTGGGCTAGGAGCTACTTAAGAGGTAACTTAGTCCCTGATCTTTCTGCTGCAGTTACTGTATGTGGGACTTCCCAGAGAGGAGAAGGAGAAATGTCTTTCACTTCTGAAAGACTGTTCATTACTGACAGGAAAGAAGGAAGGAAAAAAGGGAGATTCAGAGGAAAACCTAAACTAAGACACTGAAGATACTTTAGTAATCAAAGAATGGGTGGCTTATTTACTCAGGTCAGGTTTAAAACAATGTTTTTTGTCATTGCAGTGTTGAGTCTCATTTATGGCACTGAATACTATTATCCTTAATAGTTCTACAATTTAATGGTGTTGAAAAAACAAAACATAATTTTTGAATCACCACATTATGTTAAATTTGCAGGTGTTACAAAATTAACATAGATTGAAATGTAGCTGATTGTTTCACTGAATGTGCTTTTCTTGCTTGCTTTTAAGTTAATATATTGAGTCATTCATGGATTTTATTTCTCCCTAGGATGATGTTTTTCAAACCTTGCCATTTACCTAGGTAATTGTTCTGTTTTCATTTGCTGGTACATGCAGCTATATGAAAACAGGCAGATTACACTACTGACCCAGAACCAGCTCTACTGCTGCTCTTCAACATTTTCATTTCCAATTAGTCTATCCTGACCATCCTTGTATTCCTTAAGTTGCTGTGCACAGCTGAAGTCAAGGACAAAATGGCCCAATGTCTAATTGTAGGTTTGATTATTGACTCTACTAGGATTCTCAAGAAACTCCTGAGCTCCAATCTGTCCAGCATCCCTGATTACATTTGGAAGGATAGCAAGGGTAGTTTTTTGTGTTCCAAGACATCTATATATCACAAAGGAAAGAACGAGAAAGAAGAGAGCCTTAAAAACTCCTGTAGTCCTTAGAAGAACGTTTCTTTGGCCTGTGCCATTGTTTTGCACAAATCCAAACAGAACACCCTTGGTGAAATGAAATAAATAAGAAAATGTGTTTAACTATGAATGATAAATCACATTGTCTTAAAATCTCCAACAGTTGTTTCTTCATCTCATGCAAATCAAACCATGTATCAAAAAAATCATCAAATAAATCTGAATTTTAAAAATTAAGTCTCCTCAGCATAATGGAAACTAGCAATCAAAACATTTTATAAAATACGCAGGCATTCATATATAGTTATCTTCTTGTCTTTGGTGTAAATATGATTAGAGGAAAATAAAGATTTAAAGTCTGTTATTTCTAGGTGGTTTTTGGGCAGCTGGTACTGAAAACTTGTAAGCCAAAGAAAAATTCCTGTAAATACGTAAACTAATTTGTTCTTAGTACATGTGAGAAAATTCTGTGTCCTCTTTCTTCCAGAGATAGGTAAATATCCCAGAGAAACTATCCTAAAGTTTACCTGATATATTTTTGAAACTTGCCCTTCTTTTAGCTGGAGATTCATCTTCCTCTGCCTGTTTAGATTGCAATTAGTCTGCCTCAATGAGGTCAAGCTCTTGTGCAGAGAAAGGGGATGAGTCTGCACTTACCTGTCAGCCTGCTACAACCAATTCTGCAGGTGCATAGGGACCTACTAGATACATTGTAACTTCAAAATTGCATATATTGTGTGTTTTTCATGGTCTGACGCTGGCCCAATGCCAGGCACCCATTAGAGTTGCTCTGTCACTCTTCCCCTGCCACTGCTGGGCAGAGGAGAGGGAAAAAAATTAACAAAGGGTTCATGAGCTAAGGACCGGGAGAAAACACCTGAAGGGCAAAACAGGCTCAACCTAAAGTTACAAAGTTACGAAATTTATTTTCTGCTAACAGAATTAGGGGAGGATAATGAGAAGTAAAATAAGGTCTTAAAATACCTTTTCTTCCCCCAACCCCTCCCTCCTTCCCACTGACAGCACAGGGAGATGGGGGGGTGGGGGCTTTGGTCAGTTCATCACTGAGATTTTCTGTTCTGGGAGAGGAGTCTTCCCCTGAGAGACAGTTCTCCGCAAACTTCTCCGGCGTGGGTCCACTCTCATGAGCAGCAGTCCTTCCACACCTGCTGCCATGTGAGTCCCTCCCATGGGCAGACAGTCCTCCCAAAACTGCTGTGGTGTGGGTCACTCTTCCATGGGGTGCAGTTCTCCAAGGACAGGCTTCTCCAGCTTGGAAGCAGGGGCCCCCTCTCTCCACTGGGTCTCCCACTGGATCACAGCCTCCTCCAGGCATCTACCTGCCCCAGCATGGCCACCTCCCCCATGGGCTGTGTGTGGATCTCTGCATCCCCCTTGGATCCCCATGGGCTGCAGGGGCACAGCTGCTTCACCATGGTCATCACCACAGCCTGCAGAGGAATCTTGGCTCTGGCACTTGGAGCACCTCCTTCCCTTCCTTCTCCACTGACCTTGGTGTCTCCATGCTGTTTTCCCTCAGATGTTCTCACCTCCTCCTCTTCTCTGACTAGAAGAAAAACTGTGTGTACTTTTGCTTTTATTTTCTTCTTAAATATGTCATCACAGAGGCGTTACCAACCTCTCCCATTGGCCCACTTTTGGCCAGCAGCATGTCCATCTTCAGAGCCAGCATTGGCTCTGCTGGACATGGTGGAAGCTTCCAGCAGCTTCCCACCTCTGTGGCCCTCCCGCTACCCAAAAAACAGGCCAGACTAAACCAACAGAGTGTTTTGTGCACATCCAGACTAGTTCAGTCTGCTTCCTTGGGAAGCACTTGGGAACACTCAGCCAACAAACAACCAAAATGTAGCCTCTTTTTTTAGGGCACAAGTGAAAGTAGATGTTTAGTACCTCACTTTTGTATAACACCTTAGAGATTGGAATGCTTTCCAGGAAGATAAAGACAGTGGTCTCAAATCAGTCGGAGGAAGTGGAAATGGTATCTTCTCCCCTACCAGCAGAACTCAGATGCCTCCTTAGATACATCAAGGATAACCATGTCCACACTGATGAGACATTTGTATGCACCATGTGCATGCTTTGAGTCTGGGGATATGGTATGGATTTTGTTCTACTACTGCTGGAAGATCTTGACTAAATTTTGGTAGGTAGATCTAACAAAAACTGCATTTTCAATTAAAAAGCAGGAAAAAGTGCTTACCTGATTTCTAAATCACAGAGTTATTAAGGTTGGAAAAGACCTCTCAGGTCATCAAGTCCAACCTGTGACTGATTTACACCTTGTCAAAAAGACCAGGGCACTGAGTGCCATGTCCAGCTGTTTTTTGAACACCTCCAGGGCTGGTGATTCCACTACCCCTTGGGGAAGCCCATTCCCATACTTGACAACCCTTCCCATGATGAAATTCTTCATGATGTCCAACCTGAATCTCCTGTGACACAGGGAGGCCATTTCCTCTTGTCCTGTGGCTTGTTGCCTGGGAGAAGACACTGATCCCACCTGGCTACACCCTCCTCTCAGGTAGCTGTAGAGAGCAATAAGGTCCCCCCTCAGCCTCCTTTTCTCCAGGCTAAATTACTAATGAAATAACAGCGTACCAAGTAAATGCAAATTGAGAGTTTTTATTTATGTATAAAAAGTAGATTTTTTGGGTTTTTTTACATGGGACAATATAGCTGGTAAAAATAATCCCTATCTATTGTAATTAAGGTAGTCAAAAATAAATGCACAGCTTTAAAATACTAGCAGTTCTGAATGTTGTTCTGATATATATAGAGACACAAGTTTGAGGGTTTAGGGGATTTTTAATGGGTTTGGTTGGGTTTTTTTAAGATTAAAAATATCTCATATGCTGAAGGTAAAATACAATTGCTAATCAGCTCAAGGCAATTGTTGAAGTGTACCAAGTGTTATTCTTCATTTATGTATCATTCTGCCTTTTGATCTGCATGCATACAAGGATGTGCATTTTTAGATGAGCTTCCTGTTTTTTGCTAATACGGTTAATAAGCTGAAGAGTTTTTAAAAGCCAGGTTAAATTTATACTTAGAATATCAGCATATAGAAAATGTTTTGAATAGATGTGTCTAAATACAAAATTGAATTTTACAGGAAACGGAAAGATTTTATATTGACACAATTGTACATGATTTTCACTTCTTTTTATCTATTTTATCCTTTTTGTGTGGAAGATACTGAACTAAAAAAAAAAGTAAATAAAAGACAAAAGATTTTTTAGAGAAGTCCTTTGTTTAATATATTTTGCTTTTTGCAAAATCATCCTGGAAATGAAACTTACACACAGGGAAACACACACTGCAAATTTGTTTTATTATGTTTTGTGAGATTAATCACCAGGTTTGCCTCTTGTCCTAGAAACCTTTAGCTTCTAAAAAAGGAACTGAAGACTGACTTATCTCAGGTGGGAGAGGTTTTTGGTTTTTTTTAAGAATTTTTTGTGAGGTTTAGGATGAGCAAATATTAGCTTCCTTCTATGCTTTTTTGGGACAGGCATTGAAGAATGGAAGCAGTTGCTATCAGGCAATACAGGTTGCTAACACAAAAGTGGATTTGGTTTTGTACAAAGGAGGAGTGTTAGAGCTGGCACTACTTTATCAGAATTCAGAAAATAGGATTGTCAGCTTAGCCAGAATCAGTGGCCAGCAGCTGTTTACCTGGAATGCACTTAACAGCATTTAAATTGTATTTTACCAACAGCTGTGGAACCTTGTGTTGGGTTATAAGGACAGTCATATGCTGACTTGATGGGGTTTTTTTAAGTAGTTTATTAATACTCTGACTAGGATTAGAGCTATGAAGAGAAAATTAAAGCTGTAGGGCATATTATGATTTTTTTTGTATATTTATCACAACGTGAAATGCTTACAAAATGCAATGCCAAGAGTTGTAGCTCAGTGAAATTCTAGTTTACTTCTTAAATTGTTATAAGTATTTGATATGCTAGTGTCTGTGATAGAGGAGAAATCTATAGTGAAAATAAAAGTCTTGTCCTTTACCTGTGTAACTTCTAAGAGTGAAGTTCTTTTACTGTCTGAGAAATGAGACAAATGCTGAAATGTGAGTGTAACCAAGAGTTTTACATTTCTTCCCAACCTACTTTCTACCTACTCAAGCCAGGGCTAACCCTGCACACCACCGTTTCCCAGCATTGTGACCCAGCAGAGGACATTGATATATTGATAGAAAATTCTTATTGAAAAGTCATGTTACTTCCTTTGCCAAGTAAATCACGCAAGGTGATAGATATTAAAAAGGTGCTGTTATTCCAGCATTCAACTAGAATAATTTCTGCCGTTCATAAGAATTTTGCAAGCTGTTAAGGGCTCATTGGTGTTTGGGTAAAAAAGATGGGAGTTACACAGGTTTGACTGTACATCTGGCAAAGCACAGGATCTAAAGGAAATACCAGGTTGCATTTTATCTGTTTCTAAGCTCTATACATGTGAGTCCAAAGAAGAGTCTTTTGACTAAATGGCTTTTGCTTTAATCCTAAAGTACAAGCAGAATCATAGCAAACTTTTTCAGATACTATCCTATATTGGAAGTGCTGCAAACCTTTTTGTCTTGGTCATTTCTGATCAGATTATCAGAAAAATTGCAGTTTTCAGCACCATACTTGAACAACTTGGAGGCTTTTTTCTGGTTTTGTATTTATCTATTTATTTTTAATTTTTAATTTTTTTTTTTTAATTCTGAAGTCATTGGAGTAGCCATACATATCTTGCCTTTCAAATTGTATTTTAGAAAGCTACAGTTCTCTATAAATTAAATCAGTGGATTTTAGTGTAAGAAGGGTTGACAGTTGTGGGTTAGAATCTTCATTTCTCCTGGTCCATGGAAATGAAGATTGATTTTCTTGGTGTTTATGAGGCAATGTTTAGTGCTGGGAGATACTTATTCAATTAGAGGAGCAGTTAGTCCTGAAAATCAGGTTATTTATGTTGATGTTTAGAGGCACTTGTCTCTACAGAAAGGAAGAGTGTTAGCTGCTTTCTCTGTGTCCTTCCTTTCCCATCTCTGGTACCTAGGGACATGTACTAGGTGACTACAAGTTTTTGCAGCTGTGTTAGGCAGAAGAGAGAGAAGGACAGTGAGTTTAAACAGTCTAAAGAGGAGTGGTCCCATACAGAAAAGACAAAAGACATCCTATAAGAGGAAGCTGGGACGACACCCACACATCCACGTTCTTACTAAAATCCATGGCTTCTGTAAAACCCTGCAAGAGGCAGTGCAGTCTTGCAAAAAACAAATTCTGCCTAATTATCTAAGAAGATGACTTATCTAAGAAGACTCTGAAACAAAATGTAAGCCCAAAGCCTGTTAAGAAGAAAGAGAGGAGAAAGGAGAATTCAGGATAAATTACTGGCAAAATGCTTATCGGTCATAGTGTTTTAAGGATACTAAAGCTCTACTCCTTGCTTTGTCAAAAAGTTATTTGAGCTCTTGGACAAGATATTTTTCTTCTTTGTGCCTCACTTTATGAAGTAAAATTCAAGATTCTCTTACCCCATTTCACCTTTCCTTAATCTTGTTCTAGTTATATGTTGTTGATGTGCAGCTGCCTATATAAAATGTTCTGAGAGGAGGGACTTACTCGCAACTAATGGGATGAAAACAAATAAAATGCCACTTGAAAATGTTAATGACTTGGTGTTCTAAACCTGTGATTCTCTTTTGTAACATTTTATGAGAAAAGAAAAATGAGAATAGAAAAAGTCAATAGGGCCCAGAGTAGTTTAGTATTGTGTATGTTTCAGAGAGTATTACCTATTTAAATATTATAGTTGCATTTATATTTATGAAGACGGCCTATTTAAAAACATCTTGATAATGTGAGTATTTGAAGAAATTTCATTTTGTGTCTTCTGTTCCCTGGTGACTGCTTTGAGCCCAGACAGCCAGATGCACACTGGCACCAGGAGGCTTCTCAGACAGTTCAAGCATGGCCATGTTACAGCCAAGAGTGAAATAGGTGGAAAAACAGAGTTAAATGAGGAGTCTGCCTTTTTTCAAGTGGTGATTATGTTCACTTTCATTTTTAAGTGAAAAAAAACCTCACATGATCGTTTGAATAAGAACGCGGACAGTTGTTTTTCCTTGGTCTCTGCTTCCCTGACTGAAGAAAGAGAAATATTTTCATCGAAGCACAGAATTATTTGGGTTTTAAAAAACCATTCAGATCATTGAGTCCAACTGTGAACGTAACACTACCAGTTCCACTACAAAACCATGTTCCTCAGTGCCATGTTCATTCATTACACATCATGTTGAAGGGAATAGTTACTCATTTAGACTAAAAATTGGGGACATAGACGAGACCTTAAGGGGGATGTACATGGAAGTGGCGGGTGCTCCATTGGTTTAAGATAGCTAAGTTCCTTCATCTACTGCATTACCATATAATTTTATTGTAATTTGTATGTCTGTCTAGAGTCGCATATATTAAACAGATGCAGAAATTTTTAAATAATGGGGTGACCATATTTAAACAGTAGTTCTGAGAGAATTATCTGTGTATTATGTGTGATGAAATGAGAACTATATTTTTAAGACCCTGTTATTTTAAATGTTATTCAGGAAACTCCTGTTGTCCCCCAAAGAAATAATTACTTTTTCTCCTAGTTGATGCTGACTGGGTCGCACTTGGAGTACCATATTTTTGCAGTATAGCATTTTAAAATGACAAATTGAATCTTAAGTGGCAAAGAGTTCAGAAAGTGAAGCCTATAAGTGAAGAACAGTATACAGCCATCATAAAAGAAAACAAGAGGGAGAAAGGAAATTGATAGCATAGAGAAGGCAAAGATTTCTAAATTGGGTAAGATCCAGCTGTTGCTTCACAGTAGGAGCAGAGAAAGCAGGCAGTTAATTGAAAGTAAGAGAGAAAATACTAACACAGAAATGTATGAAAATGTTAAGTCTCTAGAATGAACCAAGCATATCCTACAGTTGCTTTTGCTAGAGGAAGATGTTCTTTTGTGGCAACTACCACCAAAGACTGATAAATAGAGACAATTTTTTAATCTGTGTTTTATTAATGACTTTATTATCAATATGATTGTTCAAGTAATGCTGCATTATAAGCCTAGACCTTTATTTTGTGACATTCTATCAAATATGTTTTATTACATTCAAAATGGTTTCCTGAAGTAAGAGAAAGAATTTGTGTGGTTCTCAAGATACAGTTCTTCCCTTGGCTATCTGCTGTCTCTTTCACTTGAAGAACAGTTGAAAGGTTCATGTTTAATGCTGCAGTGTCACAGCTGCAGGTGCCAAAGCGATTGTTGCTGCCAGGGAGGACCGACAATTTCTGGAAACATATTTCACAGTCACTCATTTGTACCTTATTGATTTTTGAAATACTGGTAGGTATGCGAAAATGTTGACATCACCTAGTGTCAGAGATAATTTATTGGTTAGTTAATACCATGCTTTTCACGTTTCCTGAAATAACGATCCATTTGGGGAGTGGCATCCTTTTCCTAGGCAATAAACGACTTAAGTTTTTGAAACCTGTTAATCTACTTAAGTGTGCATTGAAAAACATGTGAATCAGTATATTTCATGTCCAGTGTGTCCTTGAATGATGTTTTCATTCATATTATAAAGCAGATTAACTCAATTAGTGGACTTTTTTTCTTTTAAGACTCAATGTAGAGGCTGATGAACATCATTAAATAGAAGAAATACTTGGTTCCCCTTGTGGTTGTGATTTTAAAAGCTGAGGAGGAGTGATTTAGAAGCCTACAGATTAAGCAAATAGCCTCAAGAGACATTTCTGACAGTTTTGAGAGTTGAATATTCACTCTGTTCTCTAGATTACGGTGTGCGAAGTCTAAATGGCTACAGGAGACGTTTTTGGGAGCTCTTCTAAAAAACTTTTGTCCCTGAAAGTTGCCATTATTAAAATATTCTAGACTTTTCTGGGAGATCACTATTGAGTCTTAAATATATCTTTGGTTAGAATAGCTACAATGTACAAAATGTTGCAAATTTGGGCAGCAAGTCCTCTTATTGAACTTTGGGATATAAAAAGATCTGGAAAGTATGTAAAGAAACAAGTGCTTTAATGGCAAGTGATCTAGGAAGGGGAAAAATTTCAGAACTCAAAAACAAATCTAGAAACTGCCAATCTTTCCTTTATTTCGAGATAAATATTAAATGTATTTCTATATCTCCCAGGCATTTTTATATATCTACCTGGCCAGAACGCTGATCAAATCTAAATGCAGTTTATGGATAGTTATCTCTGTACTTCTACAGCAATACTTTCTCCCATAACGCTTTTCTACATGAAGTTCTTTGAAGATCAAGATATTACAGAGAGAAGATATTTAGTGAAAAAATGAATATGATTTAAATATAAAGTTTAAGTGAAATTTTTCATAAAGTGGAAAAGTTGTTTCTATTTATGTCTAAAAACCAATACAGTGGATTGCTTCATCAGAGTGCAAGCAAAATGGAGATGTTCTTGTTGTTTGGAGTAGATTACCTTTCTTATGTCCCTTCCAAATCAAACTCCATAATTCTATGTTTCCTAGTCCAGAGGAGAGTAAAAAGTTTATATTATTAGTTATAAGAGTGTCCAGGTTATGTGTTACAAACATTAATGATGGAATTAAGTACAATATGTATACAAATATTTTTTGTTTCTGCTTCAGATAGGAAAGCTGTAAGTGAAATGAAATAGGTTAAGTAGAAACTAAAGGTATATAAATAGAGATAAAATCATCTATACTCTCATTTGCCTGAGGTTTGCCAAGAAGGGAGGGGAAAAAATTAAAAGAGGAAAAGAAATAATTCATATATTGCTTTCCATAATGGAATTCCACGTGCTCTGCTTGATCTCGTGGATATTTAAATCTGTACCAAGATAGATATTTGAGGTATATAAATGTCTAATAAGTTCCTGTTAAGTTACTACTCTTAAAATTGTTACTCCTAAAGTTGCTTGCTCTTAATTGATGTATTCAATCTAAATAGTGAAAGAATATTTATAAGTTGCATAATATGTGATAAAAGCAGGACGTATTTTGAGCTAAGATTATTCGTAGGAAATCCTGTCAGAAGATCAGGGAAATTTTCATAAAGGCAAATCAGGATGCACACTTAAATTAACAGATTTGGACAAAGAGTCTGATGGAAGACTCTGGTAAGGAGGACAACAGTTCACACAGTAGTAAAATAAAATTACTCACTTTTAACAATAGCCTGTAGCAAACATCTGTTAAGGAAATGTTTGGGAGAAATTCATCACTTAGCCTGTCAGGGGTGCAGTGTCTGTGGGCAGTAGATTAACTTTCAGGGATCTTGGAAACAATGCTACAGGTAGGAGTCTGATGCTTTCTCTGAGTTTGTGTGAGACCAATACCTCCTCCAGTGGCCATGAAACTGTCAAGAACATTATTGAAAGCAGAAGGGATTAATTTGGTGTGTGTGTGTGTCTGTCTTTTCACACCTGCAGCACAAAATTGCTTTAAGAAACTTTGCCGGAGGGGGGTGTATGTGGGTATATATATCTGTTTAACTGCTAGATAAGCTAAAAAACTTTAAACAAGTGCTAACAACAAGTTAAACTCTTCTTGAGTTCTTCTTTTCCCTGCTTGATTGTTCTTGAATTTTCTGCTCGTTTTTTTTTTTTCCTATTATAAGGTTGAGGATGGAGCAGAAATACACAAAAAAATCTAATATATGTCTGAGAGAATTTCTTCTCTATACATCTAGTCCACCTCTATGATTTATTGCTTTTTGAAGATCTATGTTTTCGAAAGAACACTTATTTTATAATGTATAACCTACAGAAAAGAGTAGAGACATAGACTGATAGACTGTGTTTGGGTGACCTAGTGATGTATGAAAATACTATTTACTAAAAATTACCTTGAGAAAGGTAATTCTGTGATCTTTTGATGCAAAGTTAAAATAAGTTTATGAATTTGAGACCATGAATTTGGGATCCAAGACTATCAAGAATTCCTTAAACTGAGATGCATTTCTCTTTTTAACTATTAGTGTTTATGTTTTTGTTAATCTACCTTTGAGGTTATTAAAGACTTGGATGATTAATTGGAAAAAACATTTTATAAATTAATTTAATTTGACCCATCGTAACTGATATTATTAATGAAAAAAAAAAAAAAAAATCCAGCAAACTGTTTTGGTATGGTTTGAAGCTCAAGTTCTGGACTATACCTTGTATTCCTGCATAGAACAAGAACTAAAGACTAAAATGTGAGTGTTGGAACTAAGCTTATTGAAAATAGTATATTTTCCACTGGAAATATTCTTGTATCCTGTGTTGTTTGTTGGCTTCTTCATGCAAGGTGCAGTTTGTGTTTTAGAGCTTTTAAATACTAACAGTTGTATTTTTTATTTTTTAAAATGCAAATATTGTAAGAATAATTGCAAGGGTTTGGAAATATCTTAATTGCTTGGTAACTTAAACTAAAATTTATTTTATGGAATACTTGGTACAGAAAAGTTGTTAGTCTTGTGCAGAGTGTAAGTATATGAATGCTTGCTGTGTATGTCACTATTTGTCAAATTTTTGATTCTGTATTTGCAAATTAGGAAAAAATCAAGGAATGAAAGATTAAGGGATGTTAAAGTAGGAGACATTTCCTTCAGAAATAAAGCAGTTGGCCAATCATATATACCAAAAGTAATTAACAAAGAGATTACTATAAATAATAATACAAATTTTTCATTTATATTTTTTAAATTTATTTTTTACATTGTATTTAAATTAACTGGATTGGTCTGTCTTTCAATGCATTTCAATGTGGTTAATAATGTCCTAATGGTTACTGCAAATAGTTAAAATTATTTTTCTCTTCAGTAATAAACTGTTGGATGTGAGGAATTAATAATTTTCCAATTCAACATGATTTTTTTGGTCTAGTTACTAAACAGTGCATGTTCATTTGCTATTCAGAAGTTCAATACAAGTTTATCTATCTTCCTTGCACACCAGACAGAACAGGTTGATCAGATGATTTCTGTTTGGATTGAATTCTCTTTTTTTTCATGTTGTCATAACAAAATAGCCGCTTGGTTTCATTATTATTGTCATCATTGTCATCACCATCATCATCATTCTGTCCTCTGTTTTCCTTTGTAATTCACTACAGACATAATGCGCTGATTTAACTTTTGGTAACATCATAGAATTAGTACACAAAATCTTCCAGATCTACTTCTTTAAGAGTTGATATAATAATTTCATCAACTTTAATGGCCAAATTAATTTTCAGAGCAGCTTTTCTGCTGTTCCTTTTTTTAAGTAAGAGGAGGATGTCGACTGCTTTGAGGTTTTGGCTCCAATGAATTCACCATATAATTCACAAATATCAGCTGAACGCTATCTTTTTAAAAGAAATGCAAAAGAATTTATAAATGACTGTTATTATTGACTGCTGCAACCTTAAAATAGTTAAATTTTCTTTCCTTATTGTGTTGGTCAAAACACGATTGATTGGAAAAGGTTTCCAATAAATGAGATGAACTTGACTACTAAACAATGTATCAGAATTCCTGTAATATTAAATAGTGCATCATCTTCAAATAACTTAATTTCTGATTAGGCAATGTTTTTCCAATTTATTACAAAGTAAAATGATGCCAAATTCTTACTCAACAATATATTACTTCTTTCTTTGCTTATTTTTCTTAATTACTGAATTACTCCCTGTCAAACTAGATTATAATGGTGTTTATAATGTAGTAGCTGTCTGTCAAATCCTCATTTTTACCTCTGAAGGACTTTGCTTGTGGAGTTCTAATGACAGAAACAAGCATTTAAAATGCTTTCCAGATCTGTGACTCAGTATTCAAGGTCCATGGCTTGAAACAATGTTTTTGATTAACAATTTTTTAGAGCCTACAACACACAGTAAAAAAA
>VZTE01004144.1:289057-360512 GCA_013397775.1 Eulacestoma nigropectus | reverse complement strand
AAAAAAAAAAAACCAAACACAGAACAACAAAAAAAAAGCACGTAAGAAGGCCAAAAGTATTAAGACACTTTTGAATTTCTTATCAGCTAATTTATCAATTACCTTTACAAGTCTAAATCTAAGGAAATTGTGCCATAAAAGCTCAGGTCTCAACTGCTTTTTCTAGTGAAAAATGTTTCTATACAAAGTATATTTTGCTGGTTTTGATGCAGTATACAAGGACTTTGAACAGATTTAAGCATATAGTGTGATTAATTTGCTTGGATTTAGACATCTATATCACAATTCATCTTATCAATAAAGGGAAGTACTTTGAGAGACCCCATTGATTTATGTTCCTAAAGTACATGTTTTTTCTAGAATATAAGGAATTTGTCCTGATGAGTGTAGTCATTAGAAGGACAAGGTATTAAATTTTCACTCTTAGTGCCAAATAGAGTTGCTCTCATAGTGTTACATTTAAAAACCACAGAAAATTTATGTTATGTGCCTTGAATTTTGTGCCAGTGACTCCTACTATCAGCCCCTTCTCTGATCTCTGTAAGGGATTTCTGTCTGAAATCCTGCATCTCTGAGTTTCTAGAGCCCTTACCTGTATATGTGGATTCGACAATATTGTGCTACAAAACGCTGCTTTCCAGACATCCGTTTTGAAGTTAGTTTTTCAAGTAGTTACTCAGAATGTAGCAATTTAAATATGCCTCTACTAGTTCAACATGAGAATTTGATTTTCACTTAATGATGCCCTACTTCTTTCCAAGAAGATGCGCAATGATGGGTTGTATTTGAAACTGAATAGTGGCCATCTGCACTTAGTGTGACATTTCTAATGGCCCTTCTGTGGAATGAAGAGTTTTAACATCAGGAGACAGTACCTGTTAACAGAGTGATTGCCCTTTCAACAGTAATACTGTTTGTCATAGCCTGTGGCCATTGGTTTTCAGTTATGGTGAGTAAGATAAAGGAAGTCTTGCTGGGATTTAACAAATGTATGTCTTAATGGAGCTATTAGGGATAAATAGTTGTTCCCATTATAATTGTTTAAAATAAAAGATACGACCCATTCGAATTATTGACCCCTGCCTATTATTTCCATTTAGAGAAGAATTATGTCAACTGAAGGGTGGGCTTTTTTGTTGTTGTCTTTTTTTTTTTGTTTTTGTTTTGTTTTTTTTTTTTTAATATTTGGTACACTTTAGACTGAGATTTTTTACAGGGCTTGTAATTCTTCTCTCTCAGAACTCCTCTTACTTAGTAGGTGTCAGAGACTGAAATATTGCAGTTTATGCCTTAAAACATTTTTATGAAGGACTTTTAAAACTGTATTACAAAAGCTGCAGCACTCTGAATGGGGCTCTGAGAGGCCCTGGACCCGCTCGCTGATGAAGATAAGATAAAGGGCTGGGGACATTCACACAGCATAAGCTTAACACCTCCAGGGGGGGGACCAGAGCCCCAGGGCTATCAAGGCTCGAACAGATCCTCACAGCAAAGGGTGGGGGAAGAGAGGCTTTGGGTGTGTGCTGGAAAAGCCTCTGGTGAGAGGCACAGTGACCGCCCATCCTCCGCTGTGCAGAGGAGCCCAGCTGAGGGGCCCTTCACCTGGGTGGCGAAGTTTATTCACAGCAGAAGGGGTGACATGGCCCATCAAAGGACCCCCCCCAAAGGGGACCCCAGACCCTGCACCAGAGCACCAGAGATGATGCAACAGACCCTCCGTGTTGCAAGGGACAGTGTGTCAAGCTGGTCCCTGCAAGGGAGACACGTGGGCGTTCCCACCTGCCCAAAGCGTATATTAATCCATGGATTCTGTACTCTTCGGTGTGTGGCCGCGTGTGGCTGCATGGCCGTGGCAGTGGGGAACCTCACCAGCAGAAGACCAGATGGAGGGGAGCAAGGAGACATCGCTGGGACCCCTGGATGGATGATATGCTTCCACCTAACCCCTGTCACCTCTCCCTGTCACCCCCCACAGCCCTTCTTTCTTTATCTCCTTCTTTCTTTTGTTTCTCTTTCCTTCTCTTTGCCTCTTTTTACTATTAAATAAAATACATCAATTTTTTGGCAACAACTTCTAACCTCGTTTGGTTTTAATCTCATTTTGGGGAATATTTTGAACCTTTTAAGTTCTTTCTGGTTTATGCACAGAGACTTAGTTTTCTTTGCTCTTCTGAGTTTAAATCCGGATCGCAACAGTAGGAAATCTGTTTCTACAGTCCTGCAATCTCAAGCATTCTCAAGATTTGTCTCATTGGATTCTGAAGTATCCATTTTCAATCGCAGGTTCTCAGAGTTCTATGAAACCTAGTGAGGCAGACAAAAGAGACTTGTCACTTCTTTTTGGCCAATAATTCGTCTATGTGTAACAAATCAATTGCTGTCCATCATAAGTGTCATCTCTGTATGACTGTTCCTCTAGTAAGTCTGAATGTGAAATCTGAAAACTCCAAGAACAACATCCCTCCCTTTTATGTGATGTAATTTGCTTTACATGTACATATTTGAGATACTTGAAATATGCAGATGGAAAATGGAGTAACTTTTGCCATTTTTTTCAAATTTCTTTTTCGCATGATTCATTGGTCTTACAATTCAATGGGTTTTATGTTTGCTTAGTTTTTCTGACTATGCCAAGCAAGCTTTTATGAACTTGATTTTAAATATTTGAACTTGAAATATTTGACTTTCCTTTTAAATGTAAAGGGTTCATTTGCCCTGCTTACTAGAACTGTGGCAGCCTATCTAAATGACAACTGCTTAACGATTGTTCAGTTTTGCTTTCAGATCAAAGTAACAAATATTTGTTATTTTTTTTGGGGGGGGGATGTGATTAAAAAATATTACTTTTAAAAGATCGGTTTACATATTTTCAGTTACTTAAGTTCTTCTTGAACTCACTGTGGAATTTTCAGCAATAAGAAGGAAAATAAATGCTTCGCATTTTAGGTTTGAGTGCCATGGGGGCAGTGATATGGCAGTTTTGCAAAACACAAATTTATTTATACACACAATACTAAGACAGGTTATTAGAGCCTCTTCTGGAATAACTATTTTTAATTTGGAATAATTCCATTAGCAACACGATGTTTCTGATGTCATACACAGTATAATCTGAGTGGAACAGAAATACCTTTCTGCTTCCAGAAATTTAATTTCACATCTAACCCAGAAACATTCATCCATCATTGTGACATTAAATGCAGATCACGTGTTTTTGAAAGCTGAAGTCGCCCTGTCTCCTGTCCTTGTAATCTTTTAGAGTGCCTGTTATTTGCATCCTACTTATGAAACTTGCATTAAGGTTGAGGAAGGGAAGGAATAGGATGCAGCCTAGAAAATGTGAATGAGCAGCTCAGCAGCTGACAGCTTAGTAAAAAACAGTTCATCTTTATCTCTTATCTCTTCTCCTGATAAAGATAGAGTCAATAATAGCAGTACCATGGCTTTTAGTGGCATAGCTATTTACACTTGTATATGTGCACAGAAATATATATGTATATATATTTCTGTGCAGTGCCTGTATTCTCTACTCCCAGAATTAACTTCTTTTAAGATGTAACTTTCAAGAGGAAAAAAAGATGAGGCCTGCTAGGAACAGAATGTTTTTGGACTCCAACAACAGAGCAGATTGAGGAGGTTAAATTCTCTGTACATGTTGGTCTCTCAAACCAGAGAAAAGCTATTATTTTTGGGAGCTGATGCAGGACTGACTTCCTATGGTATAGAGTGTAGTTATAAATCTCATTTGGCTGCTGTGTCAAGCCCTTTATAACCTACCACAGAAGCTGCTATCATGCAGTTCGTGCTGATGGCCGTGTCCCTTGATGTCACCCAGTCAAGGTGATCAGACTCGAGAGCTCACCAGGTGCAAGGGAAACTGGAACCACTGTGGTCCATCTTCTTCCCATAATTCCCCTCCTGTTAATGAGGTCTTATGTTCCTTTCCCCTCTTCAAAAGGAGACAATCTCATCTATTCATGACATCGTTGGTATTTTTGGGCCAGGTGTTCTTCTTGATTATTCTGTGACATTAGTGTGGTTCCATCAGACATACCTCCTGCTGTTCAGGGGGGTTATTCTGTTAGTATCAGGCACACTTTCCACATTCCCTGTAGGATTATTTCGTATTACAATAAGTCTTTCATGCTTTCATCCTTCATCCTTACCATACAGATTTTACTACTTGTACAGGTTTTTTTGTATCCAATTTGGAGAATGTCTCAGTCTATGTAGATTAAGACATCAGTCTAAATTAAGAAGGCCACAGAGATTTCTACTTATGGAGGATCTATGCAGGGAAAAAAAGAAATTAGTGACTTGACTTTACTTTTTAAGTTGGAAAATGTGACCAATAATAATCATACAGCTTAATTTATTAAGATGTTTACTTTGTTCAAACAAGAAAAAGAAGATTGTTTCATGAAATAAACCCATAATTCTGGGTCATTTACCTAGGAAGATAGCAGGCAACAAATACAGTTGTAGAATTAACCATTGGTCCCAGTATGATTGCTTCTTCTTTAGATTAACAGGGATAATTCAAGACAGAGAGCAGCTGAATTATATAGTGTTACATTTCACTTGAAGGTATTGGTGCTTGTTCGCCTCAGAATACTAATATTTTGCTACTTCTGCTAGTTTTGTAATATGTCTGAGTTGATTCTCTCTAAATGGTGAATTTTAGATAGAATCAGCTCTGATTTTCTCCAGTGTAGCAAAATTAATGCTTGGAATGTTTCTTCCTGCATGATATTCTTCTTTAGTATTTATTCCCTGTATTCTTTCGTGTAAACTTCATTTTTTCATCATCCAAGGTAATTCTAATAATCTGATGGTCCAGATGAATTCTGAGCTGAGTCCATATTAAAGGTGTGTCTAGGAGAGATAAACTATAAGAAGAAAAATGTTTTGCAAAAGTTCATACTGCCTGAAAGCCAGGATAAGAATTGCATGAAAAACTGCCGGATATTTGTAGTGAGATGTTCTTGGACATTTTAAAATGATAGTGCAGCAAAGTCCCATATTTAATTAAAATAAAATGTGTTTTCCTTTTAGAATACTTAACGCTGTTAATTTTAAACCCATTTCTTCTGTCTAGGCTACATTTATAATAGATAAATTCTTGTCTTGTAGAATGAGGATAAAAAATGAGGATTATGAATTAAGTTACTTAGGAATGAATCCATGAGAGTCTCAGGGAGAATAATAATTTTCAAAGCCAATGACAGTGGAGTTTTCCTACTTATATACAACTTAGTCAAGTGTGGTGGCTTAGATTTAGATTCCTCTCTAGATAGTTTCAACTTCAGTTAATTTAATGGCAACTTTGCAAAATACAGTTCTATAGGGGTGTTTTAGGTTTTCTCCTTTGGGAAAACCTTTTCCTCCTCCTCTCTAGACATATAACTGTGTCTTTTCAGGCACTGCATTTTGTGTTTGTGCATGTGTGGGACTTATACATGCAAGTCTGAATCAATCTATTTAAATGCAGGCCAAAATAGACTAAATTATGTAGGATTATTTAACTTTTTGATGTGGTATAATGTTTTGTTGCTCAATTCCACACTGTTGTAAACAGAAATTGTGTGCATCTGCTGAAAAAGATGAAACTCTGTTCAACAGAGGAATTAATGTAATGGAAATTAAATTGGCAGATACATAAAAGCAATCCATTGGCATATAGTGTGTTTTATTTACACTATGCATATGTTTAAATCCAGAAGAATTGAGGAGACATTTTGAAATATTCTTCAAACAGCACTAAAGATGAGCAAATATTTGCAATTATGATCATATTATGCAGCTATCAAATACAATTTTCTGTAATTAGTGGGTAAGCAGAACTTGTTGACTTTGTAATTACATGACAATTCTAAAGGAAGTTCCCCTTTAATTTGTCTTAGTAAACACCTCCAATGCAGTCAAAATTGAAATGCAACACAGTTGTGCTTCGATTCATCAGCTGTAGGGCTCACTAAGTTACAGGAGGAAAGATAGGAGGAGGCAGAATTTTCTGCCTTTGAGACAGTCATATGTTGCAAAAACTTTTACCTAAGAATTATCTGGAATTTTATCCTACCAAAACTGAAACAGTGGCTGACTCAAAATATCTCTGAGATAGTCAGCGCTAAGGGGAAAAGGTATTAAAGAAAGAAGAAAGGTAGTAATTGCAGTGTCGGGCTCCAGAGGAATGTAGATAATTGTTAAAGCCTGAAGGGAAATGAGCAAAGTAGAAAAAATACATTGCCCAGAAAAATAATTGGGAATAACAGGAAATAAAAAGGAATTGCTTACAAGATGTGAGATTTTAAAACAAAACAAGTAAAAGGAAAGATCACTAAAAAGGATATAAACTTAAGTCTGCGTTGCTCTGAGAAAAAAAGTCTCAGTAAGTTCTAAAATGTGAAACAAGCCTACAGGGAATAGATGCACTGGCAGGGTGACTGAATTTTGGTAGTTTTTCTGCAGGAAATAGAATAATGAAATAGAGAAATAATCAAAACTGTAAGCTGGATGTAAAAATATCTTTTTCTTAAATAGTTTAGAAAAGACAACTGGAGGTTGCTGGGTCAATTGTAATGGAATAATTTAACAGTGGTCCCTGGGGGGAGAAATCTTTAGGTCATTACAAAAAAACCCTGAGCAAAATGCTGGGAATTACATGGAGACAGATGCACTGCTCGTTGTCTCTGTGTATTTCTTCCTGTGAAATGAAAGACTCTTCTGCCAACAGACAAATGTGTTCAAGAAATTGCGGGATGTGGCACTCAGTGCCATGGTCTGGTTGACAAGGTGGTGGTCAGTCCAAAGCTGGACTCGATCTTGGGAGTCATTTCCAGCCTCAGTCATTCTGTGATTTCACTGAAATGGAGAACACTGCCATTTTGATAGTTGTCCAACAGGCAAGTGAAATGTCCACCCTTGAAAATGTTAGAAGTTGTATAGATGACCGGTGAATAATTTTCTTGTACATAGCGTAGGCAAAGTATGTTGCCAGTGTTTTGTATTAATTTGGTTCATTTTTGCAAAAATGAGTTACACAAGTTATGCTGCTTTTGGAAATCCAGTTTATATGGCTTTCAATTTATCAGTGAAATATCATCTTGAGACTTTCTCAGATTATACCTAGCCATACCTCTGAGATATTGGTCGATACATTGCATCATGTAATTTTGGCCAGAAATACTGTCTCTGTTTTCTATCAGAGAAAAAGTGGAAGTTTTAAAGAATTTGTAATTTCTTTATTAAATGTAATTGGATAAGGCAATCATGCAGTTATAATTTCATTTTTTTTAAAATTTATTGCTATTGGAAATGTGTCCACTACTGCATTTGTCAAATGAGAATTGTATTATCTGAAATTAATTAATCTGAAGTCCAAGGCAATAAAGGTAGGCAAGAAGAATGTATAAATTCATACAGAGAGCTGAAATTTGACTCGCATGTGTGACTTCAGACTTGGTTCTCCTATCATCTTCTGTACAAAGAGGCTGGAAAAGTGCCCATGTAGGTGTGCGTAACTCTTAACTCTCTTTTTGCTTTCATTAATAGTGGAGAGCAATTCAACCAGATAGAAAATTTCTTTTTTCCCCTATTATTTGACTAGCACCAAATTTATTTTGTGTTACTAAATTAAATGTTCAAGTCCAGTTGTTCAAATTAATGTAGTAGAGTCAATATCTATGTATGGCTCAAGCACGCTTGTCTCAGAAACTACAAGCTGTTCTTATTTTCATTAATTCAGAATCATGTAGGAAAGCTGGCTGAGGATTAGAGTTCTTCAACATCTTATTGTGCTCCTTACAACTGCTAGGACAGCTGCAGTCCATAAGAAATTTTTAGAGACGGTTTTGGAAGCTTTTTGGCATAAGTAAATCCCAGAAGTGTGGTCTAAAAGCCTGAATTAATTGAAGAGGGAAATCTTCAGTGGAGATTTGAATCATTCTCTTGGTAGCATCTTAAGCCATGCACATATGTAAAAAAACCAAAATACTGAGAAAGGGAGAATGATAGGGAAAGAAGACTGTGTCAGAAAATTAATTTAAAATCAGTCAGTAAGTCATGCTGGCATTTTTTCGCATGATTCTTGAGATAGTCTGTCATGAGGGATGTTTTGTGATCCTTAAGGTTGTTAATTGTATCTTTGCAAGGTGCACATAATGTTCATTTTTATCCTAATGTTATGAGGAGAAATGCATCACTTATGTGAAATAAGAAGGCTGGCTTGGGTTTAGCTACAAAAATAAATAAAATTGAAGCTTTTTAATGCTGGGCAGGCTTCCAGAACAATAACACATTTTGTGTATATTGGTTCCTGGTGATCTAATTGAAACTGTAATTAAACTGTATTTTCTTTTTTATTAAAAGACTGGTGGGGCAGCAACTGCCCCAAGGATTTCCTAAATAGCAGAGAAATTGAGAAACAATGAATTTTGGATACCTTTTTATCTTACTTTTCTCCCTGCTAGTCTATATATAGTTTTGACAACGGAACAGGCAGGCAGGTTTTTTCTTATTCTCAACTCAGCCATACTATTAAAGTGAATTCCTGCAGCAGTGAATATACGAGAGCTGTTGAAGATTGCCCCCAAGTCTTCAGGTTGTTCTCATTGTTCCAAGTTGCTGGATATGTGGTGAGGTGACAGTCTGAAGTTGTTAGACCATTTTAAAACCAAAACTTTTTACTACATATAAAGAAAAGCATGCTTTTTTTCTCTCATTATGTATTGTGCTTTATCTTTTTGATCCTTGTAGTGCCTCCTGTTACTGTCAGTCCTAAGAGCTGTAATACCATCCTAAAAATAGGGCACATTTATGAACACATGTAGGAAATCCAAACTTCTGTGTAAATAAAAATACAATGCATATATATACAATAGATACTATATATGTAATACAAAAATATGTGTAACATTATAGTATTCACCAGCTGCAAGTGGCCATATAGCAAAATATTAATAATAAAAATAAAGTACTATTATATTACACCAACTTAATGAAAGTTTAAATTACATTCTCCAATTGCATGAGGAATTTAGGTGGGGATGAAGTGAAGGAGAGGGAGGCGGCTTATGTTCTAATACTTGGAAAGACAGTTTTGCCAAATTTTCAAGTTCATTTGTCTTGAAAATGTCTTGACATTATTACTACACTTGTGCTATGCTCCTCAGCAGAAGAATTCTTAAAGACTTATTGAAATGGATATGTATTGTTTTATTCACTTTCTAACTATAAGAACGAACTAGACCTAGCCCCCTTGAATCTGCAGGACTTGAAAATATTCAATAGCCTGGCTGTGCAATGCACTGCTGTCCTTCTGTCAGCATTATGCATTCCACAGCTTTCAATTTGTACCAGCAAAACGTCACTATGACTGCAGTTTTTATTCCAATTTCTCTGGGTTGTCATACCTGTAGTTTTCCACATAAATTTTCACAATTATACACCTATGACTTTTCCTACTCCTAGAATCATCCTCACAGTGAAAATATGTGTAAGTTCTTAAACTGACATCTGCTATACCTCAGTGTTTTTGTTTTATATAGATCTAAATTAATTGAAACATCTCTTTTAGGACATGTTGCCTTCTTTGCTGTTGTTTTTCCCTTTGCAAAAGAAAGTTCAAAGTAGTGGCAGAAAGGAAAAAGGGATAAAATTGGAATCACTTAATATAACTCCTGGACCTCCAGTTACTTTTTATGATTGTACATGAGTAATGTAACCTGTTCCATGATTTAGGTTTTCGGTGGGTTTTTTAGTAAGTTAAGAAAATATTTATATTATTTTTTAAATATCTAATTATATGCAACTTTAGAGGACAGTTATCTCTTAAGTATTTTGAGGACACCCTATACATGTTTATTTTTTGTGTATAGAACATGGATTTATTAGGGAACTTTGAAATAGGTGTAGTTTTTTGTGATTTTATTTTTTTTTAAAGAATACCCACTATCCACATGATTCATATTCAAACAAGTTTTCACTTTGAGATCTTAATCACTGGATAAGTGCTTTTTACTCACTACAAACTGGTTTGTAGTGCCACAGGCTTCCTCAAGCTATTCATGACTAGCTCAAGTGACAAGACCAGAGAGAAATACTGACATGAACTATTTACTGAGGAGAGGAAGTTAATGAATTACTGCTTTTCTACATAGATCACTAGTACTTGATATTTTGTAGTGGCCAAAGTGAAGTTCAACTGAAGCTACATAAAAAAACGTTTTGCATTCAGAATGAAGAGACTAGATTTTTAAGTACTCCTACCTTTCAAGACGTGTACGTTGAAGCTTTGGAAGTATCAGCTTTACAAGGATGTGCCATGACTGACTGGCAGGCATTACAATGATGATTGATAAGTGACTCTTCTTCTATTTTGAGGAGAATGGTTGAGAAATTGAATTTTGAAAGAAACACTGTCTTTTAAGCAAAAACTTTCCTAACTACGAGCAGTAGAGTAGGATTTTTGGCATTCAGTTCCAGCATTATTTCTTTCTTTTAGAAGAGCTGATGTCAACCTCAAGTAAACTTTTAGTTCTCTTGATTAACAAATTTACTTTTAAAGCCTTCGTAAATGCTGTGTATTTTTTTCCCGGTGTCATTACATAGATGTCATCCACGGAGCATTGGTTATGATAATATAATCACAGAAATGGGGAGATCTGGATCACGGATTTGTTTGTCTTTAAGTAGGGGTGGCATGTTTTTTTCATTGTGATTCAGATGCTGAGATGACAAGAACTAGAACTGTTGACCATGACCTTACATTCCAGTAGAATTATACAATAGTAGCTTTCCATATAAAGATAATAAAGTAGTAGTGATGCCACATTAAGATAATAACAAAAAAGGAATAGTAAGACCTGTAGATTATTTGTTAATGTGACAGCAATCACTTAAAAACATTGCTGTTAAAGTTAAATTTTAAGGTTAATGCTGCCCATCTTTCCACAGTCCTAAAACCCATACTTGCAAATTGCCAGGAAATATAATGTAGCTGTTTCACATAGCTCTAGTTGTACTCTAGTTAATTTTCAACTTCCACTTGAGTGAACTAGAGTACAATTGAATTTGCTGAGCTGAAAACATGACATTCAAAGTCAAAGTCAAAGGCAGAATGCTATGGAAAAAATTGGGAAAAGAAGATGTTTTTTTCCCAGTTTTCTAGCAAAAGTAGTATTAATCAATGCCGCATAATGTATGCAAGAATCAGGTGGTTAATGTTCTAGTTATGTGGTTTTGTGTTTGTTTTTCTGTTAAATAAAATCCTACTGGGTAAAATCCACTGTGAGTTCATGTGCCATGACAAGTTTCAGAATAAGTTGTTTCTGAACTCCTGTATTAAAAGACAATTTTGTGGAAACTTCTCTAGTTTATCTGGGGCTATAAATCATCATAAAATGGAGCACTTTTAGTCTTAAATTTGAGATGATGAAGCTAAGCAGATGAGATGATGAAGCTAAGCAAAAATACTTCTTACACTAGTTTCTTATTTTAATCTCAATAAAAATACTTCATTTCTGAAAGTAATATATTTTACAGGGAAGGAGGGAAATTCTGTATTTCTTTATTGATGATATTGAATATGTAAAACTGACCATAGGATGCATGGGGATAGTGCTTCTCAGATTAGTGAACTACATATCTGAATGGATCAGGTGAAATTGCCTGACGTTATTTTTCAAAAAAAGTACAGTGAACAGGCACTGTGAATAACGTTCAAAACCAGGCAAAAATGTGATCCTGACTGTCTCTAACATTTCAGCCATGTAATGTTTGCCTTTAAAGAGCTTTGAGAGAATTTGGGAGTGTACTCATAATAACCATGCGAAGAAAAAAGGAGGTTCATTTTCTCTTTGACAATAAGAAAGAATGAGTCCTTTGTGGCAAATTTTATAAATAAGCAGTGGTATTTTCTAAATGTCTGACAAAACATTTTTGATGTCTCCAAATGCTGTATATTTCTTGTGATTGAATGACTTTCTGTCACACAAGTATGATCAATAATCTTACATTCTCATTTATTATATTTTGCTAATTCTTGTTAAGCATTCGTACTATGTAATCTAGCAGAAAACCTTGCAGAAAGGTAACACTAGTAAGTGTTATCATTATCATTTATCATGTTTGTTTTCATGTTTTCTCCCTAGACAAGTATGATGAGATGTTTTGTTTCTTTGTTTTCCATTATTTCTAGTTCATGTGCATGCAGACACACTACACATGTACTCTGGTGTCTATATTTTTAGGAGAATCAAGCCCAGAGATGTATACCTAGATATGGAAACTAAGGAAAAGGATTTTTAGGAAGCTCTTGTTTTCTGGTCTTGATCCAAGCCCATGAAGTCTGCTTAGTGTTCAGTCTCCTGGTAATCTTGCTGTCAGGACTTTCATTACCCAGAGGAGCAAAGTTGCCAACTGCAGATTTCAACTAGAGCTTTAAATCTATCTTTTAGTTTATAAGAGTGTTTTGAGTCAGAGAAGTTTTACATGTTCTTCAGGAATCACTGAAAAACAGTCTTTAAAATGACAGCACTAGAGGAGCATAATAATGACAGCTTCATGTACATTTAGGGCTTTAACCTGTGTGGGTTTGAGTTTGTTTTTCTCATGAAGGCACTGTCTTGGATTAATTACGTGTCATGGTGGTTGGGCCAATCACCACCAAGAATTAGAAGAAAAAGTGAAACCCTGCGTTCAGCACCTGTGGCAATGGGAACTTTTGTGACTTGATATCAGGCCTTTAGAAACACAGACTATCATATCTGCCCTGTTATAACCTGTGAAGAGGCAGTGTCTTTGCATAAAGTTTTGTAAACCATTATCAGGACTAAAAGAAGTCACAATTTAAGTGTTAGAAATACTTTAGATAAAGAATGCTAAGTAGTAGTTAAATCCATGCATATGTGAGTATTATTCTGAAATATATCATGTCCTTCTAATTTCATCTATTCAAAGTAGTGGATAACCTGCTTAGTTGAAACAATATTGTGAACATAACTTCACAATTTAAAAGATCATGGAACCTTTAGTCTAAAAACAAACAAATAAAAAACCAACTAAACAGCCCATTTTTGTTGATTGGTGAGCCAAGAGTGTAGCCATCATAGAACTGAAGGAGTGGTGGTGCCTCGGATGTTATATCCCCCTCACAATCAGAGACCTTTTCAAGATATTCTGACTGTACCAGAGTGTGGGGTTTCTTCCATATCTTGGTCAATTCCTCTGGTTTCCATTTGAAGCTGTTCTAGCTTATATCAATATGTAATACTAAGAATAAGCTGTATTTTCAGCAGTTTCCAGTAAAGTGTTTTTTTTCTCCTCCTGTTCTTCATATTCTTACAGCTTATCACATTGTACTGCTGTTTGCTCTTGTTTGCTTTTGCAGGGAAAATTAAAAATCATGTTCATGCATAACTGGTAATTGTACATGAAATAGTCTCGACACTGAGACTCAGCACTTCCAACCCCTCAGCACTCAGACTGAGAAAAATAAATGATCAGCCTATCACTTTGAGGCTTTAAAATCATGAAATCATGTGGATTTCTTATCTGAACAGGATGTTTATGGTTGTGAATGTCACTATCACACATTATACAAGCCAGTAAAAAAACCTGAAGCCACACAACCTACGACTCAAGGAGAATATAATTATAAAAATTAAAAATAGATGAGTTTGATATTAGTTGCCATTTAAAATGAAAAGTGAGGGACATGGTCGCTGGCAGTAGAATGAAAATCAGTATGGGAACAGATGTGGTATCAACGAGAGAGAGAAGGATCTAGAAGCTTGGAATGTAAATTATTCAGATATATGTACAATTGTGATTTATGGTAAGAAGCTAAGAAATTGAAATACCTTTTCAGAAGATATTCACATAGCATATCTACTGTATAATTCCAAAGATCCAATTCCCCACTTTTCCTCGGAAAGGGAAACAAAGTAGTTAGAACATATAGTGTAAAAAACCTAAAACTTAGAGTGTCTAGAAAATAGATAGAAAAATTAAAATGCTTTATAATAACAGTATCTGTGGCTTTAAATAATTCATTAACATATTAAAGGAAAAAAATGGAAAAGAAATAGTGATCTAATGAGCCTAGCTATCTGAGTGGACGATCAAAATAAATCTTCAAGTTCTCAGAGTTGTAATTTTAGGACAAAGGGCCCAAGGATTGGTTTGTGTGACTTGTGTATGGGTTTCAGACGAAATCACATTCTATTGTTTTATGCAACTGTGTTTCAAAAGTTCTCAACTTTGAAACATGAATGATTTCCAGAATTTGGCAATTAGTTATTCACACCTGTAAAAAATTGCGAACCAGTGGTAGGCAAGGACTTTGCCATGTAGATGTTTTCATTGCAGAAGAAAAATTCTTCCCTTTTTTTAATTACAAAACTAGTAGACACCACAGAGTTGAAATGAGGAGTGGGCCTATGCGTATCCTTTCCAAACTTTCATATAGTGATGAAAAATCTGGTAATTTATGCAACTAAAAGAATTTCAACTTAAAAAAAACCAAAACCTTGTTGGGTCACATCTCTGACTGAAATGTTGGGTTGTCTTTTTGAATGCAATGAAATATTTACTTTCTAATTTGTTTATGATGTTCTATCATGAAGAATTTATGTCATTAGAATGTCATCATGTCATTGTATTATTGGAATAATGCCTGATCATGAGGTACCGTTATAGAATTAATTTAAAGCATACTGGAGCCTATTTCAAGAAAATAAAATCTAGGTGTTGTCAGGGACTTGCTTAATTACTTCCATAGCTAATATTTTTTTCTCCTTTCTTCTTGTTTCTCCTGTGTATGAATAATTTTCTGTTTCAAACTGGCATAGACTGAAACCTTTTACTTGCTGGCTTTTGTCAGGAAAAAAAGGAGAAATGTTAAGGATTGCTGCTCTTGGAAACTACATCTGAAATTCAGTTGAATATTGAGCAATTAAGGAATTGCATTAAGCAGTTTTCTGAAAGTCTTGTTAACCTTCATTTTGCTGATTGTAGGGCTTTTTGCTAGCTCTCACATTGCGGGAATCAAGTAATAAACCTTCAATTGACTGTAATGATGCAAGGATAGTGCCTAAGTTGGGAAACAGTAAATGTAACTGGAAACTTACATGCTTTTAAATGATTTTTTTTTTTTTTTAATCTCTACTCCGAGCTTCTTCTGAGGGCTTTTTTGATATTAATACTTCTATCTTCTGTTTGTATAAATATAAATATGTCACATCCCTTTGAGTATTTTTACTACATATATATTTCATGTTTATGATGGTAATGTGGTTTAACCCCAGAAGCAGCTTCAACCCACAGAGCTGCATATCCTCCCCAGCAGAGTGAGGGAGGGAATTGGAAGGGCAAAAAGGAGAAAGCTCATGAATTGTGATAAAAAAATAGTTTAATAAGTGAAGCAAAAGCTTGCTGTGCAAGCATAGCAAAGTAAGGCATTCATTCCCTGCTCCCCACCCACAGGTAGGTGTATAGCCAATTCTAGGGAACCAGGGCGCCAGCACGTGTTATGGTTACTTGGGAAGAGAGACGCCAACAGCCCTCCTTCCTCTTCCTGGCCTTCAGCTTGTTATGCTGAGCATGACATTGTGGGCTATGGAATTTTTCTGTGATCAGTGGAGGCCCACTGTCCCTACTATGTCCCCTCCCAGTCCTTTGTCCACCTCCAGCCAGCCTGCTGAGGGAGAGAGGTAGAGCCCTGAGGCTGCGTAGGCATTTCTCAGCAGCTGCCAAAGCACTAGTGAGTTATCCACAAGTGCAAAGCACAGCACTGCCCAGGCTGCTATAAAGTAAAAGCAAATATTTACAATTTTGTTAATTTTATATTTTTTGAACAGTCCATTAATATGGCCAATACAGAAGTTATGCATCACAATTTTATGATTTCCTTGTGTTCCTAGAACCCAATTTTTAAGATGTGTATAATGTTTGCTACTTTTCAGTCTGTGGGAGTCAAGAAAGAAGTATTTTGAGAAAGAGATTATGAGTAGCAATTATTAGTTGAGTTGTTTCATCCTGAGTCTCTTCTGACCTTTCCTGCGTAGTCCTCAGTTTAGGTGCTTCTTTCTTGCTCATTCTGTTGATTTGTTCATAGCTCCTTTCACTGGTGCTGATTTGAGACAAACTCTTTGATTTTTTTTTTTTTTTTTATTTTTTTTTCCTAACTGCTCTTGGTCTATTGTTACTTTTGACCTTGCATGTTTTTTGATTATTTCCATCTGGGGGCAGCTTCAGCTTCTAAAAATAATCTTTATTCCCCCATTAGCTGTGCTGTTTCATTTAGTCTTTCTCAAGTCTGTCTTGCAAAGGGGAGAGAGGAGTATGGATTTGTCTTTGGAAAAGTTTGACTTAATAGTCTCCATGCTACTGCAAAAATATTAATTCCTTACCCATCTTTTAATTTCTTTTCATCACACTTGGTTATTTTTCATTACTTGTATTGTATTTCTGGCAATATAGAGTCTACTGTGTATTGCAGCACATCATGAAATTTTTATACTTTGGTGACACCAGATATGAGAGGATGAGACATTCATTTTGTTTTAGTGGGAGGGAGAAATCATTCATTTGGAAAAGGAGAGGAGAGCAAGAAAGCAGTAGAAAAAGAGATATTTGGAACAAGATTCATCTAGAAAGACACTTGTTCCATTTTTAAAAAATAAGACAGCCTTTATGGGCTCCTTGTCTAATGAAGCTTTTGGACAACTCATGTAGACCAAATTATTCAAGTGGATTGGTTATTCCTTCCTCATTTTAAAGGCAATATGCTAACTTCTTTAAAAAATACAGCCTAAGGGAAAGTTGTCAAAAAAATAAAAAATTCTTTTTATGCTTTCTGCCACTTCCTGTAAAAATGCCTTTCTGAGAAAGAGCTACTGCTTAACAATCTGCAGGTTCTGTATAAAGAAGTGTCTAAATCTTTTTCCTTTACTCTCCGTCATCCTAAAATTCTATATTTAAAATCAAAATATTATTTCTTGACATGTATACAAAATTGGAAAGTTAATATGGAAAACAATTAGATTTTTTTTGCACTTCAGTTGTAAGAAAAGCTTTCCCTATCATAATGACTAAATGCTGTAGATGTTTATAGTTATTTGAAATAGCTCTGGTTTGAGCACCTGCAGCTATAGGAAGTTGGCCTGTTTGAACTTTTGGTGAAGACCCAGTGTCCTTACTCAACCAAAATTCCTGTTGACTGCCATGTTTCTTTGCCTGAGCTGTTTCAGTAAAGGATCTAGAGAGCAAGACAACCTTCAGATTAAAAGAAGCAAAAAATGAAAAATAGTCACTTGTGATTGCTTAAATACTAACTGTGATTTTAATGAGTTGCTCCCAAAGAGAAAAAGGCTAGTGAGTACTATATGTATTTTTATGGAACTATTGCATTTGCTAATGCCCTTTTACTATACCATCTTCTGAAAAAGCTAATTTTGGGGGATGAGGAGGGGAAAGATTTCAATAAATGTGGTATACTAGTTAAATATAGAAATGTAATGTTTGACCAACTATCATTTTCATAGTAAATCACCAGCCTAAATGACATTTTCTGAATTTCAACTGTAAAAGAATCTTTAAAGTAGATATTCTCATCTGTGATGTTTATATATTTTGCTGTGATAATAATACAGTTCTTAAACTTCTACTGAAAATATCTTCAAAGTGAGTTGATGAAAATTGTTTTAGAGTGCTCTAAAATGCATTCTAAATTGTGACAACATTGTGTATTGTAACCATCTTTCATTTTTTATAGAAATTGAATGACACATCATCCCTTTATTTACTATAGATTCCAGTACTATGTAGATAATTGTCGCTGTTGTACCCGGGACGGTGAGAAATGACACAACCAAGATCTGGAGAAAATGGCTATTTTAATTAATTATAAATCGGTTTATATAACTTGATTCGTGAGAGTAGCATAGTACTATTGGTCCCTTGGTCAACCACCTCCTAGAATGACTGGTGGAGGCTATACAACACCCATCTCAAAATATTTTCCTCAGTGTACCATAACAATACAAACTGAACAACAGCAGGTGCAAAGATAAAGAATTAGTTTACAAAAACCCGTAGCAGTATTTTGCATAGTTTTCATGAGAGACACAGAGTTCTCACAGAATGCTGCAGAAGGCTGAAAAATAGCTCTGCTAAAGCTTTTCAGTGGCCACAGATAATGACATATCAAGTTCACTATTTTCATTCCAAGAACGCTTTGCATGTATAAACCTACCCTCAGATGTTTAATCATATGTGCTTATTGCATGCACAGCAAAATAAAGATGTGCTTCTCTTTGTGTACACAATTAGGAACCACTTCCAGAACAGGTGTAAAAAAAACACAGCTTCTTGGTAGGCATAGAAATGCACCAGAAGGCTGGTATGACATAAATAATCCTGTTCTTGTACTAAAAGCAAGTTTGTTTTCCCATCACACCGACAATTTGATCCTGAGAAGCTGTTAAGCTTAATAGCATTTTGTTCAAAGTTATGTAAGACACTTGCTGTTCCTTTTTTCTTTTTTAATATCAGTTGATGCGTGACACAATTTACCGTCTTTGCTGTGAACACAGAGGATGTAAAACTGGTGGATATGTAGAGCTGGTGCTGTTTGAACTGTGGCAAACAAAGCACAGTAAGGCACAGCAACATAATCTTTTTTGCCTCCAATTTAGCCTTTCATGTGGTTAATCTGTAAGCTAATTGAGCACAACTGGATTGAGCTTCTAAAATGTTCTCTTCTCTATATACAAGAAATGAGTTATAATGAATAGATTAAATAATGAGCCAAGCAGCCAGGAAACCAAAGGATGTTCTGTTACTTCTGGTAATGAGGCTGGTTTGGTAGTTCACTTGCTGTTGTTTGTAGCCCATTTTTTCAGCAGAACTTTCATTTAAACAGAAGGTTAAAATAATGTAATTACACTTGTTAGTTTGCTATTGTCATCCATCACAATTTCATTTAAAAAAATGAAAAAAAAAAGGAAAAGAAAAAGAAGTTTATGAAATAGAATTTGCTGTCTGACACAGCTGCAGAGATCTGCTTATCATAAAACATTTTTAAGCAGAACATGATCTATTGAAGGTACTGCATTTCTGAAAATTTACTAATAAACGTAGATATATTCCATGGTCTGAAAACCAATAAAAATTAGTAAAACTTATGTTATAGTGGATATTTACTCAGAACACAAAAAAGGCTGTTTTGAAATTATCCATCTTGTGCTTAATCTACTTGATTTATACTTCATCCAAAAAGTGTTTCTGTAACTAGAAAAAAATGGAATCAGCATGCAAGATGTAAAAAAAAAAAAAAAAAAAAAAACAGGGGAATTAAATACACCAACTATATAGCAGGAATAAATATTATAATCAACTGAATATGCCATGCCCATGCTAGAGAAATATTAAAATCTAAGACATGTTGAGGATTAATATCTGGAAAGTCTTATTATATATATATCTATGAAACTTTTTCTCCCAAATAGCTTTCCCACATGGGGCAGGGAGCTGTAGATATTTTATGTTATGCTTGACATATGTTCTTTATCTCTCACTTGAGAGAAAATCACTAGAATAGTGATTTCCAAACCCTAAGACATTGCTGTGAATTCTTAAACATCACTAGACATCTACATATTCCATTCACTCAAGTTCTCCAATTTTTTTCTCAGTCCAGCACTACTAATGAGTTTGTTTTAAAAATTGTTTCCTGTATGAAGAATTAAAGGGGGACATTCTTGTGAGTAGAGTTGGGGTGACAGCTCTTGACCTACATGGGGAATCTATAAAGCAGTGACCAGAGAGCCAGGAGTTAGTGTAAACAGGTTAAGCCAACTCATGCTTATGGTGATTGGCAGGGCTAAGACTCTCTGCCTGTTTGACAGGCTGAATGCCTGTTTCATTTCACGTCCTTGTTTCGGGGGAGAATCAGGTTAGCTGTAATAGCTGTCTGCTAATTGTAGGTCACTGGTATTGTGTGTGTGCACAGTGGTACATCTTCGTCTTCTGGGGGAGCATTGCTCATGTTCTATGTGTATGAGAACTCATTTAACAGTTTATGAGACTCACAGTTGTTAATGTTGTGAAAACATATCTGACATAGCCCTGAAAGTTGCCACATTAGTCACAGGAGCAGCACTGTATCAGTACAGTGTAGCCAGCAACTTAGACCACTGCAGTAGCAATGGCCTTTTATCCTGATTCCCTTTCTTTCCCTTTGGTATGTTAAAGGCATGAGGGTGAGAGGGAAAAGTTGCTCCAAAGCGAAAATGTGATCAGTGAAACATTGTCATGCAATGTTCAAAACAGGGAAGTGAGAGAGTGAATTAATGGTAAACAAAATATCTGCAGAAGGAAATACACATGAAAAGATAATAGCCAGGCAGGAGTGACAGATAGAACACTTGGAAGAATGCTTAGAATTATATTCAGATATAAGCAAGAAGTAAAAGCAACATTTTAAAAAGCAATCATTCCAGAATAATTGAGAAAATTTACGTGCTAAAGAATAATGAGCAACTAATTGTTCTTTAGTCCCTATTACCATATTTTAAAACCAACACATGCTCTCTTTGGGCTCAAGTTCACCAATGAATGGACCTAACTCTAGAAAATATTCCTGTTTTACCAGTGCTCTGAAGCCCTGCAATATGTAGCTCCCTGACTTCTGTAGCTCAGGAGTAACTTCTTCAGTGTAAGTGGCACCTCTTGCTGTTAGAGGGAGATTTTCAGTTTGTGCCTATATTGCCCACAGAATATTTATCTTTTAATTAAAGGTCAAAAAAAATCTCAGTATGTGCTGTTTGTACAAAATCCTGTAAGAGAAATAGCTGTGTAGTTGTGTTTATTATTCCTGTGTGTAATACACTGTTCCCTGTGTGTTCCTTAATTCATATGAGTGGAGAAAAACAATTGTTGAACAGACAAAACAAATATTTATTCCAGCAAGAGCACAGAAATTCAGAAAAAAATACTACAATTTCACTATTTAAACTGTTAAAGAACTGTGAAGCCTTCTCAGTTTACTTAGTTTTAGTTTTTGTTCTTCCAAAATAGTAGCATATTTTGTTCTTGTGACACTAGGATTCCATCCATAACAATTAGTTACTGACAAATGAGGGTCAAAATCTGAAGTTACATAATATTATAACTCATTCCTGTGACAGAAACTACTGTTCATTGGTGTGGTCATTCCTCTGAGGCTGTTCATAAAGAACATACCTAAGTCAAATTCCAGAGTTATGGTTCTGGCAGCATTCAAAATAGAAGTGATGAATAGGATTGAAGTGAATCCAGAATTTACGCATGGATGGAGTGGCTAAGTTTTCTACATTGCTTTTATTTGGGGGGAAAGAAAAAAATTTCTAAAGGTATCAGAAGTCATTATTCTAAAAGCAAGATTTTATTTTTTACACAAAGCAAAATGTTCTTACCAAAATAGGAGACAGTTCTGGATGTTGTTGAATGCTGGAGAAACTGATGAAATTTCCAAGTAGAAGGCAAATACTCTAAATATCTACATATATGTAGGCACATATTAAAATACACACATCTAACACCTGTATATATTTAATACCTGTGTGCAAACCCTCTTTATAGTGTAGCCAATGAATTGAAACAACTTTTATTGAGCTCCTGCTGTCAATAAAGGACATCAGGTTTTAAAACTTTTTTTCATATATATGTCAGATTCAGTGAAGGCTCTGCACAAATTGTGTACTGTAGTATATTGAAGAGACTGAAAAAGCAGAGTTCTTGCCAAGTCTGGCTTTATCATAAAATCGGTTCTTTGGAAATGGGACTTGTTCCTAACCTGGTCTGGATTGCATCCATTGCTTAAAATGTTTATAGCTCCAAAGCACCTGTAATGCTCAACAGTTCTGTATTAACACACAAAGCATTTGACTACACAAGAAAAACCTGGCCATGAGAGAAGTGATAAATTGCAAGCCTTAAATTTTATTTTTTATATTTAAATTTAGCGTTTTTATGTATGTGATGAACTCCTAGTTTCCTTCTCTATAGAAGTCCTGAGTTGGTTTTTTTGTAACAAGAGAAGATGGGAGAGGCTGCTTTAGCATGATCCTGGCATGAATAAAAAAAGAATGGCATTGCAGGAGTCAGCCATTACTCTTGGAGTTGTTGCTCCTTCACATATCAAAGGCCTGATACTGCTGCACTGAAAACCCTGGTAAGACCGGCGGTAGTCCTGAAAAGCAAAGTTTGGTAAGTTCACGAGCAAGCAACAAACAAGGCTTTCCAATTTCTCCACTTGTGTTACTCAGTTGTATCTCTCGGGAGTTTGCAATAAACTCAAATATCTGGAAGTACTGCAGCAGAAAAGTAGAGAGGTACTTGTCCATGAAGTTAATTTGTTTCTCAGTGGGTGATGTGGGACTAATGTGTGCCGTGTCAGGCTGATGAAATAATCTTCTGTACTTAATCAATCCAAAATCCTGAATACTCCTTCAGACACTTACAGTCTGTCAGTAAGGCACTTATTCATAACAGATTCTAGTTATAGTATCAGATTTTAAAGCTAAGAAATTAGAGATATTTTGGGTTAGGAAGGGGGAAATACCCTCCAGTTCTCTACGTGTGGTACAGACCTAAATGTAAAATGAGGAAAGGGATTGTGGAAGTCTTCTTACCACACTTGAATGAGTCATTCACAACATAGAACTTCAAAACACATAAAACATGTGGGAAGAGGATCCCAATGACAAATAGTGAATGTCGTGGTAACAGTTATTTGCTGATTCAGTCAGTTGTGTTAGGAACAGATCTCTACCCTGTTTTAATGGTTTGAGTTTGTCATCAGGAAAACATAAATACTGCATTAATTTACTGTTGTTTGCTATCAACTGCACGACTTCATAGGTCTGTGTACCAGTGAATTCACTAAGACAAGTTAAAAGACTGGAAAGCCTGTTAAAAATATCCTTCTAAATACTCAGTGCTAATAGATTTGTATCAGAATATGCATATACAAACCACTAATATATAAACATCTGCATTTTTTCTCAGCAACAGTGTGGCCAGCGGGACCAGGGCAGTTATCATCCCCCTGTACTTGGCACTGGTGGAGCCACACCTCGAATTCTGTATCCAGTCCTGGGCCCCTCACTGTGAACAAATTGTCTTTTGTGCAGTGCCTGAGAAATTTTGAAAGATGTTGTGAACTTCCCTTTTTTTTTTAATGAGCAGAAAATGACATAATATAGAGGAAAATTGGTACTTCTCACCATGTCCTGGGAATGTAATGACTATCTATGGGAAAAGAGAGATCATTTCCTTTGTGATTTTTTATTGTGCCAAAACCATTTTGGGATAGACTTCCTTTGAAAACATTTAGCATATAAGGTTCGCGTGAGTATCTGTGTATGTGTATGTTTTATCTGAGTCTTCATTTCTTACTTAGAAACATAGAGTACCACTATACACTATCTGGAGGAAAACAATGAGAAGCAGAATTAATTTAGGTGGCTTTCTAGATTGCCCCAGAATACATGGGATACATGGCCCTGAAATACATAGTTCTAGGGGAGTTCTTGACATGGATATATTTTGTAGGCAAAAAAAATCCCTGGTTATTTTATGAGCTGTTGCAATTCAGATCTATGAGGAGAAACTGGGCGACAATTAGGAGAAGCTGCTGTTGTAGAAATTTATCTGTATTGCTCCAGCAATACTGGTCACAAAAAGAAAACATAATGAAAAGGCTACAAAAGAGGACTATTAAAACATGGCCTGAATATCCAGTGATGCTGACTGGAAAGCTAAAGCTTAACTTAGGTTGAGAGTGAAAAGGGACATCAGTGGCAGCAAGAGCTTTGGCTGTTGCACTAACAGGAGAAAGGTGGGGAAGAACCTGCAGTTGAACAGCAATCTAAACATAGTTCAGGAGTGGAGGAAGAGGTGGATGAATCAGGAGAATAAATGGGTGGAATAAATGGATGTAAGGAAAATCTAGTTGGGATTAGGCCTGAGTAGAAGGAAGGAAATTCAGATAAACTTCAAAGGAAACAGATTACAGCACTCCACACGTAGCTCTAAAGAATTTTTGATGGCTAAATCAAATGGCTGATGATCGTTTCTCATTTTCTTTCTCCCGTGTCTCTAATGGGAGAGAAGAGGGAATTTCTAATCAAGAGAGAATCCTGTCAGGTATTAGAAACTGCTATCTTCACATTTATTTTTTTTTTATCGGAACAAAAATGCAGTATTAAAGCAAGGATCCTGACTAGTACACAGAAGTCTTGAAGGACTTAACAAATGATGCCTTGGAAGTTTCTTAGATTTTCTTTTTTTTTCATTAGTGTAGTGGAATTTTTTGTGTAACAGTAATTTCTGGAAATTATTTGCAGAATTTTGTCTTCAGAATCAAAATGGATTTAATATTGCTGCTTTATTTACTGAGATATTAAGGACAAAGGCAGGATTAATGGTATGTGTTTGGCAATAATCTGGCAAATGAATCTTTGTTAATAATATAGAGCCTGTTTATTGATTTTCATTTAAGAGGGAAAAAAAAAGGCTGAATAAATGCGAGAAGCAGCTTTTGTCTCATTTCTGTAGGGAGGTACAGTTGATTCATTACTTGAAAGTGCAGTAAATTTAAGAGCTGCTTGCATATAGAGAACATATTGAAAAGCAGTTGATATAACTTGCCTGTTAAATCAGAGAAACTCAATAAACAATCCTTAGAAGTATTCCTCTATATAATTGTAGCTTCTATAGACACAATTTATAGAGACATTCATCAATCATTTTAACATTTATTATTGCATAATGTGTGTTTTCATTTTACTCTAGGAAGTGAAAATAAAAATATTTAATTAACAGGTGAAATCTAATATTTTCTATTTTGCTTTCATCGTGGATTCAAGAATATGATCTAAATTAAATCTATAAAAAGTATAAATGGTTGCACTGAGCAGCAGTAATATGAAATTAGAAAGATTAACTTGTTTAATGTGTTTGCTTATCTTTAGCATTTAGATTTAGCTGTTCTTTGTTTTAGAGTTGTTTATTTGCACTTTCAGATTTGTAAGTAAATGTCACCTAAGGCTGTACTCTGCTGCAGGTAACCCACAATATGCACAGGTGTGGCTAATCTGTTTGTTATCCTGCCCTTTCTTTTCCTAAATCTCATGGAGCCATGCCTTGTTGTCATTATGGGACAGGTATTGCAGAGCAGAGTTTGGGATTTCAAACATGTTATAACTTGGGTTCTGCTTCCAAAGTTGAGTCAATGTCACATAGGAAGAGCCCCTTTAGGGGTTTTGTATTTGTACTGCAAAGTGCAGTAACAATTAGAGAGTCATCTGGAATGAGGGCAGTCCCAACAACAATTATCTGATTCCATTCAGTTTTCTGGAGGTATCCATGCTTCCTTAGAAAGGTCAATGAAGGTTTTAGCATGCTCATTCCCAAAGTAATAAAATATAATGTCAGCAAATCTCAACCTTCTGATAGCACAGTTTCTTTCTTCCTCTCTCCTGTGCACAAGCCAATCTTTTAAAGAACAGCTCACTAAAAACAGGCTCTAAAAACTTTGTCACCTGGTACAATATTCCATTCTTTGCCTTTGTCGAGAAGTATAATTCTCTATACTTCTGAAATGCACACATCTAAACATGAATTCATACCTATTTCAGAGACTTAGATTAAAAAAAAAAAAAAATTAGTCACATATGCATTCATGCTGTGCGTATACATACCTCTTGCCCATCGAAACATATGTTTGTTTTTGTTCCTTGTCCCTCACATTTGGAGCCTGAGCCTGTTAGAGTCAAGTATCTGCCAGGATTTCAGTTTTCCTGATCTACTTGTGTGAGAGAAATGTGAAATTTCAGTTATTTTTAATATCAGGCTATGGGACATGTTAAAATAAATGACCTCTTCAGAGTAATTAGCAGACAGTTTTCTGGAAGGGGATTTTGAAGCTGAAGAGATTAATTCCTTTGCAACTCTTTGCCCAGGGAGTTCAGCACTTAGACAGGGTTCTGTACCTTTCCTTCAAAGTTTTATCATGCTAGACACTGTGACAGGTTTCAAATAATACAAGCACCCCTAACCAAAGAGCCAGGAGACTAATGGAGAAAAAAAGAGATGTCTCAGTAATATAACCATATCATGGGAGCACAAGAAGTTTGATGAGCTGGATTCCTTCATCTGGTCCTTCCAGTGACAGAAAAAAAAAAGATTTTCTGAGATAGATTTCTAACCTGGATTTCCTCAGTTCTCTGCCCCGTGGCCTGAGTGCTAGATTGCTTTAATCACTTTATATCTTCCCATGTGAGACAGGTCTTGAATAATGGTTTCACTAAAATAGAAATTGTGGTCATTTCTCTTGTCTTAATAGGGCCTGCTGTTCCTATAACTCTACCTCACCATGAGAGACATCTTCTACCTTTCTAGTTCACTTCATGGACCAAAAGAAATTTAATTTATCTTTTGGTTTGGTTAAAGAGCCATCGCTGGCCCTAGTGAGATATCTCTGGTTTTGTAATAAAAGATTGTCTTCAAATTTTTCAACTGTAAGTCACAGCACTTCTACCAGTGAAAGAGCTGCAATCCTGTGCAGGACAGAATCTGAACCTGGTATCTCTGGTAATCTGACTACTACTGATTTGCTTACATTTATAGTCTAGTTGTGGTTAATTGTGTCAGTGAAAATGCCCTTTTTGATGACAGCTACTTCAATAAGAAGCTTGAAGAAGTCAAACTTTCTGGTTATTTTCCTTTATACCAAGTTCTTTCTGGATAAAGTGCACTGTAGAAATTATTTACAGCTCTCCTAAGGTGATTTGAGAATTCTAGCTGAGCCAGGAAATTAATTTATCTGTCACCTTTTTCTAAACTTGATGCATACTGAGTTTATCCTTCCTCCTCTCAGTGTCATTTAGGGAATTGGTTTTTGAGTTGTTTCTCTCATGGCTTCTTGAAACATTGAAAAATACTTCCAGGGCTGTTCCTTTGAAGGCTGAGAAGTTGCTGTAATTTGTATGCTGAGACTCTAATTGGATAACGTTTGTTGTGAGATCTCCAAATTCATAGTGGAAGTGAGGACACTTCTCTAGAGTTCGGACTAGATGGGAAGTACCACTGAGAAATGCATGGGACAACCGTCAAGGTGCCACCAAGTCTTCCACAGCCAACCTTATAAATCCTTTGTCATCCTTGATCAATTCAGGAATGAAACTGGTGCATATTCTTTCTCTCTTTTTTTTTTTTCCTTTCATTGGAAGATTAAGACATGACCGTCAGTGTAAATATATGTTTGATCTATCACTGGAATTCTACAGAGATGCTTTTCTGTTTGCAGTTTGAATTCTTTAATTTGTGCAATCATTGCATATCCCTCTTTTTCATTTTGTACCCCATCTCTCTCAAAGCCTTTCCAAGACCCTCTACTTGTGGAATTCTGCTGATGAGATGGACAGAGGGGGTTTTTCAGTTCACTCTGTCCTATTTTAATGAGCTGACCGTAAGTAATTAAAACAACAGAACAACTCCAGTGCTCAATGATGCACACAGCAAATACACACATAAACTTGGTATCTCATGAGGTTTATAAATGTGCAGAGGTTAATCAATACAGGAACTTTTTGTCATCTCTCATACCCTTTGGCAAGGAAGACCCAGAACAAGCCGTCTGACTATTCCTCCTTCACTGCTTTTGTAATTGTGATCTAGATTCACCTGTAGGTAATTAAATATTAATATTAAATAAAAAATATTTTGAACAAATTGCATTGCATGTACTCCTACAAGAGTCCAAAATGATAATCAGTTTTCAGAATCTGATTAGGCTTTTTCATTTTCTGATACTATTGCTGGCTTGCAAATCTAAACAGCATTAGCAATTCCAGTTCTTTGAACCTCCAGTCTCCAAACCTGATTTAGTCTGCATAAATACAGATTAAATATCTTCATTTATGTTGTAAAGAAAAAAATGAATGGGCTTAATGAGATGAGTCTTCTGGCTTATGCTACTTTTTGTAAAGTACTTGTGCTTTAGTAAAATGTCATAATCAGGGATGTACATGTACATATTGTATTTTCTCCAAGCATGTAGTTTATGGAGAAAATAAAGGGTTTCCTCTCTTGGTATGATAAATATATAATGGAAATGGAATGGAAAATGAATACTTTTCAGTTCAGTCACAGCCTTTTAATACAAATAACCAAGGCTGGTTAAACATCTGGTTTTTTCCAGGAATTTAGTTAAGATACTATTTCTGCTTAGTCCTTATTTAGATTTTACTAGTTATTGCTTAACATATGACTAATGCAAATCTATGTAATTAAAAATGTACACCTGACACTAGTTCAACTGGTGATACTATGTGAAGTCAGAAAATTAGCTGTTTTATTATGGACTTTTTCAGAAGATTAAATATGAAATAAAACAGTACAGTCATTTTAGTAAACTATTTTTGAATAAAATTAGGATTCAAGGAAATTCATTTACTCTTTGCTATATTTTATCGCAATAATCTGGAAGTAATAACTTGTTTGTTTGATATCAAAGACCACATCTTCCCCTCATGTGGTACCTCTAATTAAACTAGCTTAGACTGACTTATGTTTATGTGTTTTTGTTTTCATTATGCTTAGTTCAAACAAATGATTTCAAGATGGGTTTATAATTGAACACTAAAGTAGTTGTATTTATATCCTGAATCAATTAATATTCTGTTTTTTCATGAGGTTCTTTGTGTAGAATAGATTCTTCAAGCTGATTTCATAATACTGGAGAGATTTTCCAATTGAATGACCTCTGTAGGGTAGGGAAGAGTGTGGAAGATGCATTTTCTACTCACACGAACAACATGTGACGTGTGTTAGCCTTGTTAACACTGAGTTGTTCATTCAGGACTCAAACTCCTTGGAGGGGTTGGTAGCCAGTCTCAGGAGGAGCAGCTTATGGGTGTTAAATGGTAACTCCATGTCCTCTGATTTAGGCAAGGAATGCTTTTTTCTACCTCTGTCTCATAATCTTTATTTCTTCTTGATAAATATTTTCCTGGGACAGTTTCACATATAAGCCCATTCATATATTTGACACAGAAACGTCTTCAGGGTTTTGTACATCCCTGTATTCCCTTCTCTTAGTCTCTCCCCCCTTAGTTTCTTAACTCAGATTGTTTGTTTTAGCGTCTGCAACCAACAATAAGCCATTTCTGAGACAATTTTCCATTATGACTTCCTTGAATCAGTTTTCTATTAAGTCAGCAGGGAAGCTGAAGCTTAACTCGCAGTCATTGCTATAAGTCACATTAGTGATAGCAAATACAATTTTTTAAAAGAGTGTGTATATATATTTATATATATACACACACACGCATGTATGGACAGGTAATTAATGTCAACAATTAATACATAATGTATCCAAATTGTGGAAAGAAACATTTAGCTCTCCTGTATTTCCTCAAGCAATAAGCTGGAAAGAAAAAATCATGGTTTATCATAATAGATTAGGTCAGCTGAGTAAAACTAGAGATCATTTGTTAATCTGTTAGTTCAGCAGGCAAAATAAACATTCATTAAAAAATAAAGTATGCTTAAAAATCTATGAGAATCTTCTTTATACTTGAGAAAAGAGTTTTATTTTATGTTATGGTATCTCAAGTTTTAATTTTCATGTATCATGTTAGAAAAGAACTCCTGGGTTTCTGGCTTTACATATAACAAGAATCTGTCTTTTTCCTTAGAGTGGATTGAATGAGGTGTTTTAATATTCTAAGTATTGGCCTCTGTTGCTTAAGCTGCTGAACCTTACCCTTTTTGTAAACCATATGGCAGAGGCGATGTGAGGAACTCAGTGCTGAGGTACATATAAAGGTGTAACTTAGTACGTAGCAGAAATATTCTAGATTTTGCTGGTCCCTACCCACGAACATTTGCCAAAAGCTAAGGATTGGGCCAAAGTAATTTTAGTAAAGAGGACTGTATTAATGAAATGGTGAGGAAGGTAGGTAGGCAACATGCAAGGTGTGATAAATTAAAATGCCAAAGCCAGACATGAATATGGGCACATGTGAGCATATAAAAACTATTACTTAATTACTTATATATTCAGTAGTGAATGGAACTTCATTTTCTAATGCAACCAAGGATTTTTCATGTTTCATCAAAATATACAGAAACAACATTTCCAGATGTTGGACATCCGGCACTTCCATAAATTCAAACCTTCCAAGTTATCTCAGAAATATATATCAAATACGTGTCTATTATCAATGTATAATTGATATATCAAGTCAAATACACACACAAATATATGCATGTAAAATACAGACATTGCAAATATATATCAAGTATCTTGATATAATGGTTCTAAGGAGGTATTAGCCCATTCATGTTAGGTTCCTTTTGCAACTAATTAAAAAAAAAAAAAAAAAAAAGGAAAGGGCACTTGGAGGTTGTGAGTCAGCTGGTACATTTTAGATACCTGTTTTGGATACAATGCATTGTCTCCAAAAGTGTTTATTCCCTCTGCAGACAATATGTCATCTAGGATACTGTCTAAAATAATTTAAATGTGGTGAATGATACCCAGGGTGTTTCTAGAGCACTACAGTAATGTATAGAATAGATAATTGTGATCTTTAGGTTTTGTTTTGGTTAACTAATAGTGGTCCAAATACTTTATAAAATTCAAACTAAGTTTTTTTATAATTAATCTATTTTACTATCTTAGGTGATAGAGACTACCTAAAAAGGAGAAAGTAAGTTAGATTTTGTCTGCAAATATTCCAAGTTTGTTTGGTTTTGTTTTTTTTTTTCTCAGAGCATGTCTCTAATTCTGCTGCATTTTTGGGTAGCTTTGTTGGCTTATCTAACCCTCAGCTCCTAGAGTTGGTTTCACTGATTTTTCTTATAGCAGGCAGTGCGGACCTGTTCCCCTCCTCTTGTCAGAGGGATGGACTCAGAAAGAGCTGTTGTATGAAAATATACAGCATTGATCTCAGAGCTAATCAGAGAGCAATAAAGTAGTCTGGCCACTGGCCCCATAAAATAAAGTTCCATAAAAAAATAAGTCAAAATACTAATTATATCCATGAAAGAATTATGTTCAATTTGCTGCAGCGTGGAAAAGTTGAACCCTTACAGAATCATACAACAAAGCTATTGCTATTTCTATTTCATAATGGATTAATTAATTCTCCTATAAAGCATCTTGCCTCACCTATTTCCTTCTCAAGAATAATATAAAAGGTATGCTAGGATCGACTGATTTTAATGAAGATTTTTGTAAAATCCTTTTGTTGTATTTCTTCCCTTTAATAGATGAAAATATTCAGAGAGAAAAATAAACCAGTACATTTTTCCTAAAGTTGAAAAGGGATGTAATATCATCCCTTTACTGACCAAAGTAACCATATATGTAGAGATAATTGCTATGAATTCTGCCTACAAATTTCAGCCTGAAGCTGAGAATGGCTCTGCAGTGTGTTAAGATGCTCGTGTAAAAGAGGGAACACCTGGGTTCTAGTTCCTGTTCAGTATATATTTAATTATTTACACTAAGCAAAAATCCTCAGGAGAGAGACTGAGAGCCCTCCACCACAAATTGTCCTGTAGCTTTCAGGTGGAGATGCTATCTTTAAAAATGAGCGGTCCAAATTCAAATCCCTTGCTGAGACTCAGAATCTTTTTATGGGCAAAAGGGAGCATATCATATAAATGACTCTAAGACTTTATTATTAGTCCCACTGAATTTAAACTGCTTATTAGGACTAACGAATAGAAGGCAGCCCTCAAAGTTATTATATGAAAAACTTTCCTGATGTTAATCACTTTTTAATAGTTTTCTCCCTATGTCCTAAGGCTCACAAATCCTTTACTCAAGAAGGGAAGGTGAGACTGTCTATGACAAGTCACCAGTATCTCCAGGTCTTTGCCAGGAGGAATTCATTGCCTGAGTGGTGTGGGTTCATCCTAATATTTCAAAAGGAACATGGAGATGATGCTTTCTGCCTTCTCAGTCTTGGGTACATATGAAATTCCCTACCTATTATGCCTCATCTGTGTTGTGCTAAGGACCCCAGACCTGGATGCAGTACTCCAGGTGGGGTCTCATGACATGAGACAGAATAGAGAATAATAATAATAACAATATTGAATGTATTGCTACAGCAATTATTTTGAGAGGTTTCTTTACCACCATTATGTCTTTATATTTAAGTGGCTGAACAAACTGTTTAAATATAATTGAACTGCATGAAATTGCACACCAAGAAAATGAGGCTCATGCAACTACTTTTTTCTGTTATTTTTCTTAGTAAGTATAGAATTATTTCAGCCAGACCTGACATTAAACCAGAATCAGAAAATAGCCTGGGTTGGAAAGCACCTAACTGTTACATCTCATTCCAACTCCCCTGCCCTTGGCAGGGACACCTTTCACTAGACCAGGGTGCTCGGAGCCCCATCCAGCCCGGCCTTGAACACTTCCGGGTCATATGAAAAATCAGACAGAGACAGTTAAGTTTCTTGGAAATATGCAGCAGGATAATTATCTTTCTAAAAAAAGGGGGTTTAGTTAAGGGATGTGACAAAAGCATAGGGATAATATGTTAGAGGTTTAGGTACTGGGGAGTTGGTGGGTAATTTCTGCGAAAAATGAGCTATTGCCTTATGATTTGTCACTAGCCCAGCTTTTGATTTTGATTTATCTTTCCCATCAATGAGTCCTTCACGTTCATAATTTTGGATGGTATAGAAAGTCCTCTAGAAATCTCATACCTAGTTTTATCCCAGTTTTCCTTAGAGGGCTATTTATTCTAGATAAAAAATAATTCAGCAGAATCATAGGAAGAAGAAGTGGAACTGACTGTGATGGAATATATAAATTAGATTAAGTTCTGTTAAGGCTTGAGTCAAAGACAAATTTCTGTTCATGTGGAAGCAACTTGTAACGTGTAACCCGAAAAAGTTTCATATGTGATTTAATTCAGCATTATCTATCACCACCACTGAAACCATTGGTCCCGCTTTGTGGTGCCCCTTTTACTGAAATAAGGTAGGGTGCACTGTTTTGGGAAAGAGAAAGGACAATGCTATTGAGACGTATAGTTGGAAATATTTACATGAGTAATTGCAGATAAAGGAAGCAGTTTGAAGTCAGTGCTGGAACAAAAAAAAAAAAAAATACATAGATAGATATTTATATTATAAAGCCATATGTAGTCTACAGGATGTTATCCATATATATGTAAATTTTAAAGTTCTGTATACATAGTTATCATCACATAATTTGTTCTAATTTTTTGTTTGGTTTCTAATAAGATTTAAGGAACAAAACTTCCATGAATCATTGGTTGTTTTGCAATGTAAAGAATATAACTTCATCGGTAACACATTTCCCAGTGGGTTTTCTATTTAAAATACTGTAACTTATTAACTTAATTGTGTTTTCTAATAACATGGAAAAAAATTCTAAGAAACTAACAATATTGGGTAGTGTGAGTATGAACACATGAGGTTTATCCTTGGGGAACTATAATTCAAAAAAGTCTAGAGCTGAAGATTTAGGTTTGGTTTGTTGTTTTTTTTAAATGTTACACCTCAGCGTATGAGAAATTAAATTAATATTTTTGCACAAATCTATTCAGTGATCAGCACAGCGTTATTCAATACAGATTGTGTTTGAAGACTTTTTAGTGGAAGTAGAAATATGATCCTTATTTCTATTCAATTCTGTTAATTCTGTAATTAATTACAGTGTTTCTTTGTAGCAAATACAAATTTTGTTTATTCCTTGTCTATTACAACGTGACACTAAGTAGGGAAAAAAAGTTAGCAATGAGATATCATCTTTAAAAGTGTAGTTATCAAGCATACCTGGGAATTTGACCTTCTAAAGTTCTGCCTGATGGTTTGTAGGTTGGGAGGCCCTAATGAATTATAATGATTTGACTGAGCATTGTACTGCAGTCAGAGAAAAAACTGATTGTCGAATTCTATAAAATCAGTAGATAATGGAGGAAGGGAACAAGAAATCAGTATACATGGTTACAGTCAGAATAGGAGAAGGAAGAAATGCACAGTGAAAGAATCTGGCACCATCCAAAGAATCAGACTTCCTTTCTGTACAAGTAAAACTAAATAATGTAATTAACTGTCAGAAGCTGTTGATGAAGCCAGAAATGTTACAGACTTAGATGATACTGAAGATGCTGTAACCACGTCCTGGGCTCCAAAGCAGTGTGGCCAATGTTTCCAGGGAGGAGATTCTGCCCCTCTGCCCCCTCTGCTGAGACCCCACCTGCAGTGCTGCATCCAGCCCTGGGGTCCCAGCACAGGAAGGACATGGAGCTGTTGGAGCCAGTCCAGAGGAGGCCACCAAGGTGATCAGAGGGATGGAGCAGCTCTGCCATGAGGAAAGGATGAGAGAATTGGGATTGTTTAGCCTGGAAAAGAGAAGGCTTTGGGGTGACCTGATTGTGGCCTTCTAGTACCTGAAGGGAGCCCACAATAAAGATGGAGAGAGACTATTTACAAGGGCCTGGAGTGACAGGACAAGGGGGAGTGACTTCAAACTAACAGAGAGAAGGTTTAAATTGGATATTTGGAAGAAATTCCTCCCTGTGAGGGTGGTGAGGCGCTGGAAAAGGTTGCCCAAAAAACTGTGGCTGCCCCATCCCTGGAGGTGTTCAAGGCCAGGCTGGATGGGGCTTGGAGCAACCTGGTCTAGTGGAAGGTGTCTCTTCCCACAGGAGGAGATTGGGCCGAGACTGTCTTTGAGATCCCTTCCAAGATTCATTCCATGATTCTATGATGTTACAGGAGATGTTAGAATTGAATACTTCAAACAGACCTTCAACTTCAATATACTTCAAATACTTCAAACAGGGTGCCAAAGTGCCAGCATTTGGAGTGGAAGGAAAAAAAAAATCAACAAATTAGTGCAAACCTGTGTGGTGTCCTTGAATTCTTTTTTTTTTTCACTGCTGCAATACTGGTTAGTCAGACTTCTGACCTAACCTGTTTTATGGGTTTTAGTCTGAAAATTTAGAGTTTACTTGTGCTTACATACAGAAAGTACTAATAATCTTTAAGCTAGCTGTAACTTGACCCGTAAAAGATTTAATCAGAGAGGTTATGGCAGCCTTAATAAATACGTATTTAGTGTCATGAAAGGATTGATTTTTAAAAACTTTTGGTTGTCTGGTACATTAGATTGCTTATACATTTGTCTGGCTAATTTCATATTAATTGCAACCCTGTTGGTTCTCAATTAGAAGGCTTTTCAAAGGAATCCTTTGAGAGAAAATTAGTTTCCTAAATCAAGATAATTAAAGATGGGAACTTGCTAGTACCCATACAATAGCATTTAAAGATCAAAGAGCTTAAGGGTTAAAAAAAAGAGCTTGAAAAGCCAGTCTGATTTCCTATGATCTCTGACAGTGTCACTTATTTATAAGCATTTCCTTGAACTTCTAATTTTTTGAAACAGAAAGAATATTTATGTCAGGGACTTTTTTTATGAATAATCCAGACAGGTCTCATGAGGCTGTTCTGACATTTTTCCACAAGTCAAAGAGAATACTTTAACTGTATTAACAGCAATATTTTAAGTTTTTTTATGTACCTGAATAGGCAGTTGTTCCTTTCAGGTAGTTTGCTAGATTTAAGTATATTTTTCATGATTCATAATACATCCAATACCTGGTGATAATATTGTCAGTTCTTTGCCTATTTTTAATATTTAAGTTTTGAAGTTTCAGGTCCTTTCCACAAAAGTTGCCTAAAACTTTGACAACATTTCTCTCTCCTCGAGTAAATTGCTTCAGTGAAGATAATTGAAAGAAAAGCTAAAAGGTTTTGTTAAAGCTAAAGACAGCTAAAGGCTGCTCTTTTTAACCAAAACTAAACTGAAAATGTAGTTGTTGAGAAGCTTGAAATTGTCTTGATTCTGCATCTTCTTCAAGGCCTATCATGTCCAGGGTGTATGTAATTTCTAGCACTACTTCTGGATCCTTTGATGAAAGGTGTTGGGAACATTGAAAACTATATTTTAATAATTGCAAGTAACATCCTCACAAGTGGGGCCAAGTCAGCCATTTCTTAAAACACACAGATGATTGGCTTTTCTCTGATAGGCAGTTATCTGCGTGCAATTCAATATCTAAACTGGTATGAGTATTCCCAGATAATAGAATTGATGCTGTTAAAATTAAAACCCAGGAGGACTCACTTAATCATAGGACCAGAATCAGGATGATAGCTCCAGAACATATATTGAGGCCAAGTTGGATGGGTCCCTGAGCAATCTGGTCTAGTGGAAAGCGTCCCTGCCCATGGCAGGGGAGTTGGAACCAGGTGACCTTTATGGCACCTTCCAGCACAGGCCCTTCTGTGATTCTGTGATATTATAGCAGCTCTTTAACCATTTCTCAGTTCTCAGTTGTTCTAGTGGTATCTTAGCTGCATGGATCAAAGGCAGATCAGCAGATCAGCAGAAATCTTGCTTAAGATACAGGGAAGAATCCTTCCAAATTTTACTTAGTATTGACAAGTAAACAAACTTCATGTTGAGTACTTTCAGTGAAATACCTGTTGAAGGTTCAGTTAAACAATGGCAAAGTGTTGCAACCGATTGCATTTCATGGTTTCTGTTTCCCAGGCAGCTGTTCTGTTTTCCTAAATGAAGTATTATCATAGTTAATTGCTGATTCAGAAGACAGCAGTAATGCTTGAATAGCTAAAAAAGTTGATGAAGCAATTTATTAGGCATCTACATTGCTTCCCAAAGTCAAGTAGGGTCTATCTTCTAGTAGATCTAGTGAATTTTTAAAACTTCGCTATATCTTGTATTTTAAACATACCGAATGTCTAAATAAACATTCAAATGTGATTTGGTATCAGAAAGTATGCATATTTCATACCCAAACACACACAGTTATCTCGAATATAATTTTCAGACATCTGGAATCTCATTTTCCAGAAGAGCATGAGGAATAATGAATAAGCACTTCCTTAGTTGGATTAAAGTAATTTTAAACTAACTGCCAAATAATTTAATTTTTAGGCTTATTTTAGGAATATTACAGGAATGGATACTTAACAAGTAGGACTTGAATTTTCCAACATCAAGTTTCAGTATCAGATCATATTCTAAAGTCTGGTATTTTCTTTGTGATTCCATATGTCTTGAAAGACAATAACAAACATGGAGGAAAAACTTCACATGTAAAATAAAACCTTTCTTTTCTGGAATGGAGAACTTTATGTGTAAGAAATGTTTGTGACATTTATTCGAAGATCAAAAGCTTTATCATGTGGTTTGCACTTGAACTGCTTATTTTTATGACGACAGGAAAACAATATAATTAGAAATGCTTCTTCTTGTTTGCATTTTAAATATTTATTATGTAATTGCCAAGGAGGGTTCTCATTAATGTAAAAATAATTATTTGCATCAGCAAAAGATGTGGCCTCTTATTCACAATAGCGTTATAGGAAAAGTATCCTTCAAATGCTCTCCTCGTTCTTCCTGGGTAGGACTGTGCTGCCTGAATTCAGTCAGTGACGGTTCTCTGATGAGTAGGGTTCCATCTGTTGTTTTAATTACATGATATTAGGATTGCAGGCTTGGTTTCTTTTGATGATCTTTCTTATACAGACAATACCTCTATTTATGATGCTTTACAAACATTAACTTTCTGTTATAGAAAGAGGAAAAAGACTGTCAACATTAAATAAAACCACTTTTTTCCTTAGCAATAACATGCCTATACACAACAGTTTTTGTGTGTTTGAATGTGATAGACTCTTCCTATTCTGTCAGAGATGATTCCAATTTGATTAGCTTGTTAAATCAGTTTTTTCTTGTTTCTATTTCTCCTGAGAGGTATTCTCTGAGTTATTGTCTCTTCAGATTATTAACTGGATTATTTGTGCCCATTACTTACTGTGACAGGGAACAAGTAATTTAATTTATTTTCCTGTCCCCTAATGTTCATGATGTTTCCTCTTAGAACCAAAAGATTATAGAATCTTGGTTTGAGAGCATCTTTGGAGCTCCTCTCTTCCAATCTCCTCTTTACAGTAAGGCTGTCACAAACATTCCACTGGATCATGGCCTTGAGTTGTCCAACAACATTCATACTGAGAAGAGTTTGTCTCTGACATCTTTTTAATTCTGTTTAATTAAGTTGTAGGCAGCTAATAGCTTGGTACTTTGGCTAGTATTTACCGGAATAAACAAGCCATTTTCTGCCATAATTTTTTCATGAGACATTTAGTCTAAGATCCTAGCCATTTTCTGGACTCTTCCAGATTCCACCTCTTGAATTAGAGGCCCAAAATTTGACACAGTACTACAGTTATGCCCTTTTCAGTATTGCCTATAAGGTCGGAGAAGAATTCATTCGAAGTTCCTGCCTAAATGTCATTACAAATAATTATTTTGCTTTTTAAAGAATTTAAAATAAATTAGAAAATTATCTTTTAACGTCAGTTAATATTTTTTTCTAAATTATTTCTTTTTATGCCATAAATTTACAACTAAATTGAATCGTATTCTAGCTCATGATCAAATACTTTCAGCGCAGTTCTAAATCAATTGACATAATGAAGGAATGTTTTTAAGTCTTTAGAATTTCATCTCTAATCATTTTAGCTTCTAATGTAAGTTTTAAATGAATTTTTTTTTGTTTGACCAAGGTACCTAATCTAAGTTTGGAGGTAAGTTTTGCTGTGAGCTGGAGGTTGGATAATATGACATGTAGAGGTCACCTCCATCCTAAATACTTCTATGATTTTTATGTCAGTTTTTCAGAGATAGAAAGAAAATAGTGAATTTTATAGCTCAATTAACCCATCCCAAATTTAGCTTGGGAGTTGATGTAAATGAACAGCTTTATGCTGAAGAATAATAGTTACCTGTAAGCTAATTGAATAATTTCTGTGACTAGATTATCCTTCCTTTAATGTAATTTAATATACCTATCTTTTTAATGTATTGACCTATATACTAAGGCAGCTAGAAAAGTTCTTGAAAAAATTAAACATACTTTGTGCAATGCTAAGCTGTTTGCTTAAAGTGGATTGGGAGCATTCCTAATTATTGCAGTTGTGTGCATAAAAGTCTGTCATCTTTGCAATGGACTGTGATGTTTGCACCCATAAACACAAACACATTCTGCACACAACAGCTCTGATATCCTCAACAGTCACATTTCTGTAATAATGATGTCTAAGCCTTATTTGAACAGACATTTATTCAACCAAATTTTGTATTTCTTCAGGTTTTGACCGTTCAGAGTAATTATTTTGTGCTGAAGGAATATTTTCCTAAAATAGTTTCATTTTTATTGACTGTTGAATATCTTCCTGTCCTTGGGCATTTTGTTTATGTAATCTATGACTTCTTAAAATTTGTTTAAATGGGTTTTCAGCAGGGAATGTAACAGGAACAAGCACATCACTGACTTAATGTTATCCTATTTTTAAACTATGAAAAATTAAAAATTCATGCAACAATAATTTGGGTTTGGGTTGCTTAGAAATATGGTAGTATTTTAAAAGGTTTTGATGAAAGATAAAATATATTTATACAAATAATTATATATCAAGATGTTTTTGAATGAGATTGTCTAATCAAGTTAAGTTATGCATTCTAACTTCTTTAATTGCTTTATATGTAAAATCCAGAAGCAGAAAGTAAAGGAAAGTAAAGGAAAATAAAGGAAATAGAGAGTGCATGTATCAAAAAGGTTAATTCTATGCTTACTCCTCTCCTTCTAAACAAAATTTTCTTAAATAAGTAGCTGATGCAGGTAATATTTCTGGTTTAAGGATCACCCCAAGTTGGTAATATTTTTAAGTCTTGGATTAGTCATAATGGAAAACTTGAGTACTGGATTGTGGACCCTTTCATTTCAAAATGCGGGTTCAAGTTTTTCAAGGATGTGATGGAAGGAAGAGGAATTAAAAAATATGGCTTAAAGTAAACTTCATTGAGTGAAAAAATAAGTCCATAAATTCATATTCCAGCCAATTTGGAGTGTCTTAAGAACTATCTACCTTTTATAAGGAGCATGTAGACAAAGTGACTATTTCCAAAAGAAATTCTACAAGTTCTTAAATCTGAATTTAGACACTGCCTAGATGTACATGTCTGGCAGTAGGAAGTCCTTGTAGCTATTTCTCCATGCCCTGACAACACCTGTCCTCGACGGGACAGCAGACTGTGAATGGGACAATTCATAGTTCTTTGAGCCACTAGTTCATTTTCTTGAGATGTCAAACAGACATTCTTGGGTCACATTTCCACAATCTCTTTTTCAACTCCCACAATTAAAAATGTGAGGTTTTGTGTAGTTGAAGTTGATACTCTGATTTCATTATGCACTTCCAAGAAATGGGATGAACTTTTACACTTGTATTAAAGACAACTCCTAACCACTTTTTGAGGCACAGAACATTTTTACTAGAAAAGTCCTTTCTCTGAAACAATTAATTTTTGCATGTGTCACCTTTTTCTCAAGAAAAAAGACAAACCTGCAAGGAAGGCCAATACAGTTGTTTGTTTTGAGATTCTTTCAGTCAGGGTTAAAATCCTCTCTTTTTAGCTACAGCGACATTGACTAGTCAGTGTGTTTTATTCGAGATGACATGACCTAAATACTGCTCTTTCTGTTGCTGGCTTTAGCTTACATATTGTTCTGCTTTAACTTATTTGTTGCCTACATGTGCATTTCATAGAGACTACTGTATTTTTAGCAACAGTTGCCGTGCAATTGCAATGGCTGCTGTATCTGGCCAACTTCTTGGTTTTTTTCAATCTCACCTAATAACTTCTGAACTCTAAGGCTAACTTTAGCATTTTTCCAGTGAGAACTGAGGAAAAGGGATTCATTACACCTTTTGTTGCAAAGATCTCTTGGTTTTAAATCAGTCCAGATATGTTGGTTCCATAATTACATGACCTGATTTCTTGCCCTGTCTTTATAACAGTACTATCTTTAAGCAACTACTTTTTTTTTTCTTCCCAGAGAAATCTCTTAATGTATATATCACATTAGAAACAAATATTGTACGTCTCCTTTGTAGAATGTGCTTGAAGCAGACATTTTTGTGAGAATGGGTTATGTATTGTTCAAGAGTCGGCAAACTGTTGGCTCCTACTAAGAGACATATTTATGTTATATTAGTTCGGTTAGTTATTGCTGTATTAGTTGTATTTGGAGGGTTAATGTGTTTAGCGTTCTACAGAAACTTTGCATACAGCTTTTGGCCTGAAGTTTGAGAAACGTTCTTTGGATTTAGATTATAAATGCCAAGTAGTTCGATGAATGCTGGCTCAATCCAATACCCCTCTGCAATTTGATGGAGCATTTGGGCTGTTAGCTGATTTTGAAGGAAGAATTTTAGCAGTAATTTCACCTGCATTTTTTTTTTTTTTTCTCAGTATCATGTTTTCTGCTGCTGTTCCCCAAGCAGCCCATATGTACCTTTCAATGAGGGTGTCCATGCTCAGTTGCTGTCTTGGCAAGTTATCAAACTTGTGCTGACTACCAAGCCACAATGAAGAAATGCTGTTTTTAAAAGTATCTTCCTCAGCAAAACCAAAATGGAATATAATGAGGAAATATGAGGCACTCTGGCATGAGTGCTTCCTTTCAGAAACATTTCTGAGGTTTGTGGCTTTAACTTCAAGTTTGCAGGTTTTACAAATGTGACCCTTAGGTAATTTTTTTTTTCTCTGTCGTGTGTTTGATTTACTGTGCTATATTGAAAGGCTGCCCAGTGGAGCAAGGAGAAACAAGTTAGATTTTCGTGTTAGAAAGATCACATAGACACACATAGACCAGCAGAGGCAGGAAGGCAGGAGAAAACTCCTGGTCCAAACCCCTGCTTAGAGCAAGGTCAGCAACAGATTGCTCAGGGCTGTGCCCAGTCAGGCTTTTAGCACCTCCAATGATGGAGAATTAACAGCCTCTCCAAGCAACTGATTCCAGCGTTTGACCACCCACTGAGTAAAAAAGTGTTTTCCTCTATTTAAAAAGAGATTCCTATATTTTAGTTAGTGCACATTGCCACTTGTCTTTTGGAAATTGTATTTAATCAATTTTAAATTAGATTAAAAAAGAAAAAAATAACCAAAAAAACCCGTACAAAAAACCCACCCAAACCAAAACACCGTAGAAGCATTGAAGTTGGAAAAGACCAATGATCTTACGATCATTGAGTCCAGCCATTTTAACTCAGCACTGCCAAGCCCATCACTAAAGCCATGTCTCTAATCTCTGCATCTCCACATCTTTTAAATACCTACAGGAGTGGTGACTCCACTGTTTCCTTGGGCAGCATTTTCCCATGATCAACAACCCTTTCAGGGAAGAAATTTTTCTTACTGTCTAATCAAAACCTCCCATGGTGTAACTTGAGGCCATTGCCTCTTGTCCTGTCACCTTCTGCTTGGGAAAAGAAATTTAATATTAAAAAAAAATAACCCTACCCACAGTGTACATGCCCAGCCTCTCCCTTATTCTATACCTCTAGGTTGCTGTTGCTGAAAAACTGTTACTTTGGAGATTAAGGTCTTTATTTTTCGTGTTTATCTTTACTGAGGTTCTTCTTGGTTTTGAGAAGATTTACCATTTGTGTAGATGATATTATGAAATTAGAAATTCCCCCACTTAGTACTTTTCAGTTTGGGAAGCATGTTCCTTAATATTCATGGGCTCATCAAATACTTTTTCTTTCTATTTATTGCTGCCAAAAATAAAAATCAGATTGAGTAGATTTTGTTATCTGCTTTGATAAGTACTATTCTATAGTACTTTTATCATCTTATTCTATAACATTTTTTTCTCCACATGTGTATCTATATGTGTATGAGACCAATATATGATAAAGGTTCCCCAGTACATTCTTCTATAGTTAAAATATCTTCATATTCTGTTAATCAATGAATTTTAAACTTCACTGTTCTTCCCATGCATAATAAGAAGGTCTACTGAATTTCGCTAGAATAACTTAAATAGAAATAAAGATATGCATCATGTCATGCCTGACACTTTATAACTAAAGTCTTCCAATGTTCATCGTGTCTTCCACTTAAGCAGATTTTAAGTGAATAAATCAAGGCATATTGATTTTCTTTTTTTCATTTGGCTATCTATTAATCTTGATTTTTTATAAGCTTCTAAGCCATGACTAGGAATATTAAATATTCATAAATATTCTTTAGGTATTCTTTAAAATATCTTTAAATTTTGGGCTTGTAAATCTATATATATAAAAATTTACCCGTTATCCCATCTCTTTAGTTTTGAAGAACTGAGCTTCCATTATCAACCTGTCTGAAAATCTCAACAACACTCACTTTATTTATGTGTTTATTTCTAAACTGTAGTTTTCTTGACTTTTGGGGGGACATTAGTGAGTAACTTCTGTTTGATGTAAGTCTTTCAAATGTAATTGTAGCAAGCAGACTGGTTTATACTTGTTTACTGTCTCTGCTCAGATATTAATATCTTATCTATTTTACTGTTTCTGCTGCAAGTGTCATAGAAAAGAATGTTTAAGAGAAGATTTTCTGATTATGTTTCAGTATTTGTTGCACAAAACTGGATTGTCTTGGTGCTCTTTCATTGTGCATTTCACCCCTATAACATCTGTTATGCCCCAGAAGGCAGTTTGAACTTTGTGTGACTTCCAGCTCCTCTCATCAGGGAAAATGACACTTCAACAGATGTAGGAAATGAATTCATGATGACACAAAGACTGTTTTGTCTAACTAAAAATAAAACACTCTGTAATCTATAAGACAGAAATTGAACAAGGAATCCATAATAATTCAAATAAAACCTTAGAACTTTAAATCAGAACTGTATTCTCTACTGACAAATCCAAATTAGGGCTAATGTGATGAAATGGAAAGTTGAGTTATACTGAACTACTTAATTAATTGGGGAACTTTCTGACAAGCATGTAACATCTTTCAGTACTGTCATACCATGGAGAAGTGATGCTTTATGATTTATTAGTAGTCAGTCCACTAGAAAATTGAAAATAAGCAATCTCTTTAGGGTTTAAGTGTTTGTTTATTGTCTTTGCAGATGCAATTTGTCTTCCAGATGTTTTTACAAAACTTGCAGACAAGCATTCAAGGCCATTTAATAGAAGACAGGATGTCATTAGGCCAGTTAATATATCTTTATTCATTTAAAAAAAAAAAAGACTACATTGTTTACAGGATATTAGAATACTGTATGAATAGGAATTTTTATGTAGTTTATGAAATTGCTAAAAAATTGAGAAAAAAAACAAAATGTACATTTAGATGATAAAACATTAAATGAATTGCATTTGAATAGTCTGTTTGGATTATTTTTTCACTGTAGGTTCTTACACACAGAAAAAAGATTATTCTTTAGCATTCTCTTTGTTCCCAAAGGGTTACAATTGTATTTGGTGGTTTTAAACACTACAAGTCTCACAGACTTTACAGGCTCAACAAGAATGTCATCTCCTTTTTAGTGGATAGGATGATAGCATTTTTTCCCCATGGATAGTTCACTTGGATGTAAGACATATGTGTCAGTATTTGGTAAAATCCTTGATTTTTTTCTAGCATTTCATTGTGGGTTTGCTGCTTAATTATGATAATTTTAGCAACTATGTCATTATCTATAATGGTCATCTCTTGTGTAACATCTTACCACATACCATTCCCTCTTCAAAGGTCTATAGTGTTGGAATCTTGTTCGTTTATGTGGGGAAAAAAAAAAAATACTACTTTAAGTGACTTCATATATCTCCAAACATGGGTTCCATTGGATCATTCCACCTCTCAAGTGCAAACAACTTTAAGTAGACTTTAATTCAGCCTTATTTTATATTGTTTTTTAATGGAGTTCTTTAGGACAGAGGTGTATTGTTCCCAATTTTTTGATTACTCATGGAAATGGCTTTGCTAATAGAAATGTAACTTTACAGCTTGTATAATGATTTTTTGTTTTTGTATTTGACTTTGCTGAATTAGCTGTTGAGAAAGTTTAACCTAGTCAGATTTTTAAAAATAACTCAAGCATTCATCCTAAAATAAAAAACCCTTGAACTGTCTGATACTTAACAAGTGCATTGTATATTTACTAATTCATGTTTCCTCATTTCAGCTTAGAGATCCAAATGGTTCTAAGATATAATATTAAAAAAAGAAAAAAAAAGACCAAATGTTTTCTCAATGGTGTTTCAATGTATATTTAAATTAGAAATTATTAGAATTTTAAGAGAAAATCCATTTCTGCAAGGATTGTGTTAGTGTAATTTTCATTCAAAGCCCATTCACTTTTATCCGGGCATCAGTGGACTTAATATTCTTGGAATCCTGCATAATAAAGGGTAGAAAGATTAACTGGGTGAGTGGTTGCTCTGGGATTGAATTTAATACCTGTTAAAAACATACTAATTTCTTCATGCTCAAGGATAATGAAGTTTTCTAAGCATATATTAAATACTAGTTAAATCATTTACTGAAAGCAAAATCACATCAGCCAAGCAGGTTTGCTTACTAAATGAAGTCGAAGAACGCCAACAGCCAAGGGTATCGTTATCGTCAGAGAACTGATGCTGAACAGAATTAGGACGTTCCCAAAGAAAACAGTCCTCTCAGCTGTATCTTGCTTTTCCTAGAAGCCAGTGCCAAAGCTGTCTAAATTAGTGTCTGTAGCTGTCACCGCTTCCCTTAGCTCCATGTTGACCCCAAGTTATGCCTTGCTTTGGCTTTAGAGCTGTGTCCTTTCCTTTTTACTGCCTTCCAATTAACCTCTCCTCTTCAGTGAATTTGCAGTCCAACAGATTTAGAAAGACCCCTCCACAGCTGAGTGATGTCTAATGGCTCAAAACTAAATTCCAAAATTTATTCAACTGTATTGATGTAGCATAAAACTGTTCAAATATGTTGTACCCAATTTATATTGTGGAAGCTAGAACAGAAAATGGTATGTTTTGTTCTTAGTGTCTTTCCAATACAGACAAAAAGAAGTTTTTTCCAGTTTCATATGTGCTTGGGTGGGATTTATTTTGTTTTAAGAAATGGAATTATCAGGAAGATGCTGGATAGGTTGATTAGTTGAAGCAGAGCTCTGCTCAATATTTTTTTTCAGATTTTAATAAAATATCATCCCCTTTACCTTTTTAGTACCTTATATTTAAATGTGCATTTATATAGTTAACACATTGAGCGTGTTTTAATATATTGCTAAGGGTCAGCAGAAGTACACGTGAGTGACTTACTGCTACAATTTTTGTAACCTCTCACTGGTGACACCTCACTTCTGTTGCATCAGGTGATCATCTGTGCAGACACCTATGGCAGATTTGTGATGTTAGCTCTGACATCTGAAGGCTACTGCTGCTAATGGGACTGAAATCAATTAGTCTACTAAATGTTAGTCCTTGTGAATGCAATCATCTGTCTCCATATTTAACAGTACAAATGGACCTCTCATTATTGTTGTTACTTATCTTCCTAAGTGATTTTTAAACCCATTAAGGAATAATTCAGTAGAATCCTCTTAGTGTATTACAACTGATTCCTTTATAATGACTCTGATCAAAAGGGAAGGGATTGGTTGTATCACCTAGTTCTAGTAGTGCTCTTTTATTTTGCTATGAAATTGGACATGTACCAAAGACTGAGGGAAGCCTCAAATGACTTCGCTTTTTCCCAGAACAGCTGTACTACAGTAGCATTACACTCCCCAGACTTCTACTCGAAGAGATCTTTTACATCTTGCCTTTTTCCTCATTTTTTTTTTTTTTCTGAATAGGTAGTTAGGTGACATTCTTGGAAACATGGGAAGAGAAAGTATTTTTTCAGATCTGTCAAGAAGGTACTATTTGTTTCTGGGCTTAGTTTAACACAGGTAGCACGTCTACTAAATTTTTGCAGCATCTTCACTGATCTGATAAAATAAGCATTCACTTGTGTATTCAAGGAGATTCACAACAGCCTGGTGCAAAGAACTCTTTTTTTTTTAATTAATCCATTAGTTAGTGTACAGTAATAATTTGAGTTATGAGTACATCGCTGCCATCTTCATCAGAGCTTCTACTATATGTAGTTCTTGAAACAGATTTGGAAGTAAGGTGAAATTTTCTGTATGTGTTGTCTCTTTGCAATATTTTGCTTTCAGTAAGTGACAAGTGAGTCTTCTAGCTTCAAACTTGGATATTTGCCTGACTACTAAAAAGCACAGATTTCTAGATTAATAACTTGGGCAATATTTTTCCTTCTAGGTTGCATGAAGCAATATTTTTCTATTTACGTGCAGCAGAGCAAGGAAAATGATAAGGCTAGGAAAATGGGACAGATGGTCTTTTATTTTTCTATTTTTTCTATTTTGTAAATATTAAAGTACCATATGTAGAAAAAAAGATTTCCTTTTGGTTTCAGAGATGTAGCTACCGTGTCTCCACAGAGTTTGTAGTTACACTTATGCTAAGAAATTTAATTGGATTTGAGCCCTTTGCCAAAGCTGTGTTACAATCGGAAATATCTATTTAATTGATGGAGGAAAAATATTCTTTTACTTTTTCACCTCTCATCATGCTATCTCTTGCATTCTACTTGACATGTATTACCTAATCTATTGCATTTCTATCGTTCAACATCAGTTATTACAGTTATTGGAATTAAGCAATGCAATTGTCCTTGAAGCAATACTGCTGAAATGCTAACATGTATATTTCTGAAGCAAATGTACAAGATGGCTCTTTAAAAGAATATGGTGCCAGAAAAAAAAAAATGGTATCATAGCATCTAAAAAGCAAATCTGCGATGTGAAATAAATGTCCGAGCTCTTGAAGTTCCCCTATGGCTGTGTTTATTAGTACCTTCGTTTCCAACCAGCAGTCGTAGGTCTTGAGGCTATAGTGAAGCTTTACCTGACAGGTAAATGAAGAAATGAGGCTTGGAGTAGCCTCCTGGATGATTTATTACTCCTTGATTCTTATTACAACATAAGGTAAAACTTTGTGTTAAACTCATTTCCTTTCTTACACGTAAGTTTGGCTTTTGCTTCTGGTACCATGGATGTAATGACCATAGATGAGAATGAGGAGACTCTTCCTCTGTGTGTCCTAAAGGAGCCTTCACCATGCTCCTCACTGTTGGACTGGAAATGCCACTAGTCCCTGCTTTCTAGTGCCAGATTCAACATTTTTACAGTCCACTTCAGCTTCTTTCCGGACTCTAGGCAGTCCTGCCTTCTTCCTGGTTGTCTTTATGGACTGAGAAGTTTTGATTTTAGCAGAGTATGCACAGATATTTACCTTTGCCTAAGGCAGGATATGTTCTTATGGCTTTTTGTGTTTTTCATTCTCAGGTATTTTCTTACAGGGGCAGGGTAATATCAAATATCGATACTCACTAAAAAAAAAAAATCAGTTGAGATGATCTTCTCAGGAAAAGCATTCACAATTCAGGACATCTCATGAAAAATGTTATGTGCTGTACAGATATTTGATGTTTAATTTTGTTTGTTTGTTTGTTGGGATTTTTTGTGGAAAATACCCAGTTCTGTTAAATTTAGGTTGGCAAACTGATGCTGAAGTAATCTTTTGCTTTCTTTGCCTTTTTTTGGTGTAGCTTTTGATATGACTGTTGAACCAAAAATTCACATCTTGTCTAATTCTTGCTTGTCTAGGCTAATTACGTGAAAGTTAATAGCAAATCTATTTCATTGCACTTTTCTTTTAATTGTGATAGTTTTCATATTAATATCTATGGATAGTGCTTTGCTGATAGTTTTTTTGTGCTCAGCTTTTCTTGAATTTTTACTGTCAACAGAACTGAATAGTTGTGGGTTTTAGCATGTTTTGAAGTTATATCATATTCATGGGTAAAATTTGTCACATAAAAAAAAGCTAGAGACTTAGAGAAACACCCTTCTGCCTCTTTCCCAAACTCCAGATACCTCTCCTTTCCTGTTCCTGGCCTTCACTCCCCTTATTATCACCACCCATGCAGGTAACAGTCCATTCAATGAGGTAATAATAATGTAGGAGGCTGGGGTGAGGACATAGTGGTTTCTTTCTGCCATTCCTTCTTTTTCACTCTTTTCTTCCACTGCTCCTTCTGCCTAACTAATTTCCTCTGTTCTGTTGTGGGTTATCCACAGTCCTTTTGGGATGTGTTTGCTCTCTCAAGAGCTGATGCATTGGCCAGAGTCCTGGAGTGTTACCAGCTGTGCCATGGAGCACCTCTTATCACTTTGGCCTTTGTGTCTCTCTCTTTGGCACTCTTAAGAGGTGCTACAAACTCCTTCAGCCCTCTCAGCTGTGTCCCGCAGTGGGTCCATCATGACCCAGGTAGAACTAGCTGTATCTGTTATAGCAAAACCTCTGAACTCCTTCCACTGTAACCGGGCCCACTACCAAAACCTTGCTTTTTATATCCAATACACTTGAACATGAGAATATTGTGGGAGGGAGTGTCAAAAGCCTTGATAAAGCCAAGGTTATTGCCACCCATTGTTCTTCTCTTGTGCACAAAACGAATAACTTTATCCTAGAAGATGGTGGAGTAGGTCAGGCATGATTTACCCTTGGTCAGTCTGTGTGTTACAAGTCACCTTGTTCGCGTTGAATTTCTAGTTTTATGTTCGTGTATATTTCTATCATGGTTTTGTTTTTTTTCTTTTTCCTTTCTTCGTTAATTTTGTCCTCAGGTTTGGGACATAAAGCTGTTATCATGGTGTAACATCCTTATTTAGGTTGTTTTCTCTATCACTATATATACTTCAGTTCAAAATATAACAATGTTTAGCTGAAATTTCATACTTGTTGAACAGGTTCTATATATAGAATGAGAACAATATAAAACCTGACAGTATAAGCTTTAAACTGATAAATGCCCAAATTAATCTACAACCTACTTTATATTTTTCAGCTTTACTTCAAGTTACAATTTCACTTAGCAAAGTTGAGCTCAGTGTGGGTGAATCCAAGTTCTTCACATGCACAGGTATGTGTTAATTTTATTTTTAGGTATATAGTTTTTGTTAAATTTTGAACTTTCTATGTATTTGTAACTGAATTAGTTGATTCACAATATTAAATTAACATACTTTTGTATATTCACATTGACTTCTGAGAACTGTGGTAAATACTAGAACTTCAGTGGCTTCACATTTCCGGTCTGGGATCTCTTCATTTCACACACTGAATCAGCTGGAATTTTCTGTATCAGTACAGGTAGTTTATATCTGTTAGGATGCTTTCTTAGTTAAAATATTTTCACTTATTTGAATTAAGGAATTAAATCCTTTCCAACCTTATGTGACAGCCAAGGAGATTTTTTCTGGTGAGGCAGTAATCAGTCAGGAAAAGAATTTGCATTTGCAGCTGATTGATATGGGTTCTTGCTGAGTTTAGATCTTCCACTGAGAGTGACACATGGCCTGACTACACTGACAGTCCAATTGCCTGATGACTTGACCTGTTGATCCAGTCACTTCTGGACAGCCTTTTATAAGACTTTATAAGAGTTATAAGACTTTGTACTTTTCTGTGGGTTTTTTTCCACTCTTGAGATCCTTGAGCTGCTATTTACCCTGTCTCAACAACTGTACATCTGCCTGCAGTTTTGTCCTGCTTGTCTTTCTTACAAGTCTCACAATTTAGCAATTAGCTGACATTATAAAATCACAGAATCACTTAGGTGGAAAAGACCTCCAAAATTGTCAAGTCCATATTTTGATGGATCACCACCTTGTCAACTAGACCAATGCACTGAGTGTCACATTCAGTTGTCCCTTGAACACCTCCAGGGTGATTCCACCATCTCCCTGGGCAGGCAATGTTTGACAACCATCTCCATGAAAAAATTCTTCCTGAATTTTGCATAAATTCCTGAAACTGCATAGACTGTGCATTGGGTAGGCATATGCATTGCATGATGTCCTTCTAGACGTCTAAATTTGGATTGGTTTTGGTTTTGTTTGTAGCCATTGGTGAGCCTGAGAGCATAGACTGGTACAACCCACAAGGAGAGAAGATCGTTTCTAGTCAAAGAGTGGTTGTTCAGAAAGAAGGTGTTCGATCACGTCTAACCATTTATAACGCAAACATAGAAGATGCTGGTATATATCGGTGCCAAGCGACAGATGCTAAAGGACAAACTCAAGAAGCTACTGTAGTTTTGGAAATTTATCGTAAGTAAAATACTATCAATTAACAAATAAATATGTTTTTAAAACCACTAGCATAGAGAAAGTAAAGCCTCTCAAAATATCATCCAAAGCTCTGAACTTTATCTCCCAAATAATTGCATCTCCTGCAGTTTAGTTACGAGACATTATGACAAAGATTTAAATTAAATGGAAGGCCACTTATAAGTGTTGTAGATTGCTTTTCCCCTGTATTTTAGAATGCCATCTTATAAGGGTGCACTGTATACCCCACGAAGAAATGAGAAAATACGAGGAAAAAAAATAGATCAGCATAATTCATATAACAAGTGTGTGTACAATTTACAAATTACACAATATTACAAATATGTGCATAAACAAAAGTGCAGGAAGTACAATAGATGACATTTAAAAAGTGGAGTTTTTACTGAATTACTTACTTTAATCTCTATCTTTTGCTGTTCTTGGCCTTATGAAAGAGTTTTGACATAAAGCATTGAAGCTTAGTGTGATAAGTAACCAAAATGGATTTCAATTGCAAGCAACTACTTGAGGAGTATATTTGAAAAATAAATACATTCTATTGTAATGAGAGATTATCTGAGAGATTTGAGTAGTTTTTCTCTCAGTGTTGAATAACTACATTGTACCTCATTCTTTAGATCAATCAAAAATGCCTAAAAACTGTACATTAAACAAGCACAGTGAATATGTAAGGCAAGGTCTTTGTTGGTGAAAGGATGGGACATATGCCAGCAGCCCTTCAGCTGAGTTAGGATCTAATTTCATTGGAGAACAGTTTTTTAAATGTGAAGGAATTTCAGTGAAACAGAAAACACGGAGTAGAACAGTAAAGCACTGCGTCTGAGAGGTAGAGAACTCAGATAACAAAAGACATACAATTCTTTAAAAATATTCTGATAAAACAACCAATAAAAGGGTGATAGCAGTTAGAAGTGATTACACGATGGCTTGAAAGCTCACAGTTCAACGGATTTCAATTTTTCAAGAATTCATTTGTATGCATAAAACTGCCAGTTACTCCATTAGCAGAGTGCTGAGCAAGGTAGAAGTCTTTAGAAGCACTTGCATGTTAGAAGTCTTTAGAAGCACTTGCATGTGTTAATTTTAATAATTCTGAGGTCAGACAAACCTGAAAACCTACACAAAAAATGTCAAAGTTTGTGAGAACAGACATGGAAAATTTCTTTATTCACATTTGTGATGTAAGAAAAAAGCAGGATAACTTGTTGGTAGTCTTAGGGCCTGGTTGAGGTCTCTTGGATGTCTGTGAGAGGTTTTTTCCTGACTTCATACAAAAATGTATGAGAGGTGTAACAACAAAACTGTGCTGTCTCTGCCATGGCAGATGTGTGGATTATTTGAGCCTGCACTCGTGTCAATACAAAAAACAGAGGTGAAGCTGCATCTTTGGCTTAATCTCCCCAAAGTGTACTCTGAAATGAATACACTCAATTGAGTGAAATGGTCGTCTTTGATCTGAGAGAACATAGGTTGGTTTGTTTATTCAATGTGCAAGAAATTCTTTCAGAATTTTTTTTTTGTGTCAGTCTACTGCATTAAGTCTTATATGACATCATAGATTAATGCCATCTTGGACTTCTAACAATATTGAATTTATTCAACTCATATGGAAAATCAAATATCATTTGGTTATTCGAGCTTGGAAAAATTAAAAGCTTCAGCAGACCTAAAACAATCTCATTAGTTCCTAAAAATAATGCTACAATTTCTTATGACCTAATAGTCATAATAGATTTAAGTTTCTCACTGGCTTTTTAGTTGTTCTGTTTTACTCAGCTGCTATTTTTCTCAGTCAGTGAGGCAAAAATTCTACTTTTCTAGTGAGAATTTTCCAAATTTTAAAGGTTTTAATGGAAGTTTTGATAGAATAAAAACATGAGGTTTTAATTCAATAACAAAATAATGAGGAATAAAACACACAAGCAAGTAAAAAAACTATCAACATGAATATATAAACTTCTAAGACCTAAAGTTTCAAAACTGTGTTTTGGAACATTGAAAACCATGAAAATATATTTATAAAACCTGCAGAAAGTATATAAATAAACAAAATTTTGCAGAATACAAAATGATTGTAAAGTAATTTTTACAGGCAGGGTGTAAGTCCAGGACCATTTGAGTCTTATGTTGAAAACTTATATTGTGGAAATAATTCTGTATTGTCACAATGAGCAGATTTAATAGTGATATTTGTCTTATTTGATGTTACATATAATTTTAATGATAAGTGTAAGGCTCTAACTGTATTCTGTTTCCTTTTTTTTTCACCTTTTCAGAAAAGCTCACTTTTCGGGACATAGTGTCTCCACAAGAGTTCAGGCAGGGAGAAGATGCAGAAGTTGTTTGCCGTGTTACGAGTTCTCCTGCTCCTGTTGTCAGCTGGTTATATCGGAATGAGGAAGTCACAACTATTGCTGACAGTTAGTATTTTGGTAACTCTTTAAGTTATACATTCCAATTAATATTAAAACATTATTGTAAAAGAAGACTAATCACATTTTAGTGGGGGATTTTGATTAGCCCATCAGCTTAAACATAATTTAACTAGGTTCTGTGATCTGTGAAGAATCTGTGTACAATGGTTTCCCCCAAGTGTCTTTTTTTCCAATTGGGAATTTTGTCTAGGTGTAACATGACTGTCCAAATGCCCAGAAGATTTCTGGGAGCTCCCTCACAGGAATTCTTCCTGGTGTGCCTTGTCTGTAGGAGTTGAACACGTTTAAAACACACAGAGATGAACTTCACTGCACACCAAGCTGTGATACTGACCCTACACAGAATTGATTTTGAAATACTTACCCATTTGCTCAGAGAATTCCTGGTGGAGAGGCATTTTGCATTATTGTGAGAGTTTGCTTGTATGAGGGTAAGTTACCCTGTGAGTTACAAGTAACCGGGATATAAATAATCTGCTCAGGCCAGACTGATAAAGTCTGGGTTAAGATAAAACTCACTTTCCCCACATGCAAGTTCTAGGTCTCTAGAGAGGCAGCTAATCAGGCAAATAGAATTTCTTTGACTTACCCCTGCAAAAACTTTGAATCATTTTTTTCAGTGCTGTCTCAATAGTCATCTTTGCCAAAACAGGACTTTCCACATTTTCTGGAAATGAAACTAACATCGTTAATTAATCAGCTTTTCTAACTTCCCATCAGTTTTTCTCTCTGCATGTAATGAAACTCAGGGAAGTGCATGCACTTAAAATTCTTCTTCTTTCAAAATTAATTGTAATTTTTATTTCAAAATGGAAATGAAAAGCTTGTTGAGTGTTTTATGAAGTCAAATAAGAAAATGTGGAACAGCTGTTAGGGGAAAAAAAAGCTCAGTTGATATTTCTGGACTCAGTCTTAGGTTCCTCTCCATTGTGAAAGAAAGTTTTGATTAAACTTCTTTCTTATGTAGTATATCCTATTTCTTCTGTCATCTAGACTTGGAGGCTAAAAGGAAACAGCAAACTTCTACCCTTAGGAAAAAATAGTTGATATATATATATAATTAAACAGTGAACGTAGGTGAGACATAGAAAATTTTCAAAAATAAGAACGCTGAAAATAAAACAAGAATTGGCAATCTAGGAAAAAGTTGTTCAAGGATGTTAGTCAGAGCCTGGAAAAGTAGAACTGCCTCGAAGATCTCTCTCAAATTTTTTATTGCCATTTTGGTTTTCCAATCAGTTTGTAGGATTAGTAAAGCAGATGAAGCAACATTTTCTTTCTTCAAAATCATGCACTTTGAAAATTGAGTTTTTAAAATTTTAATGCATAAACTTGTCCTTTTTAACCATTTTCTTCCACAGTGCTAAAAGGTACAATGATAGAAACCAGTTTTAATTTAAATAGTAGAACACTTCCCTTATGTTCTGATCAAGAACAGTATCCAAATACAATTCCAGTCACGCTTGGGAAGAAGCAGTTTTAAATCACATAAAAATAGGACACTGTAAACTCTGTGGGTTTTGTTTATATGGGTTTATAATACAGGTGAAAAACAGCATGCCCACTGTCTTGTAGTTAAGAAATTTTTTTCATGCCTTGTGAAATAAAAATTACTCTGTTTTATATTATAATTTCAGTTTCAAAATATACAGTGGATGATCAAATTCTCTCTTGTTCTGAAAGGTGATTTAAGGCATACTTCTAATGAGCCAGACTAACCCTCCAGAACATATTGGGCAGGCTGTGGCAATCCAGTCCTGCTGCTTCCTCCATGTAGCATAGTCTCTGAAAGTTGTTTTCCACTGCAAATTAGTAGCTTGTGCTGTTCTAGTTCCAGTACTGGAGACGCGGTGCCATTGCTCTGCAGAGCCCATGTAGACCATTTAAATACATTTGTATTAACCAACATGCAAATGTGATTGATTGCTTTAAGATGGTTAATATGCTGTGTTTATTTTGTGTTCAGAAGATATTACAGTTCCTCTTGTAAAGAATGCCCAGTTGGTTGTATGAGGAGCAGGTTTAATAAAAGTCTTGGTCTTCAACTTTTTCCAAAAGTTTTGATATTTTTTTCAACAGCTCTTTAGTCATGTCTTACTATTAGAATGTACAGCATTTTGTTGGACATTGTGGCTCGTAGCCTGGTACATACACAGCAAAATTTGCAAACCATGAGCGAAAAATTCCTCTAGATTGGATTGAGTGGCACTGAAGACATAGGCAACCCTTCTTGTCAGCCACACCACTTAACATGTGATATGACTGTAGGGGAAGGTCATGTGGCTGACTGTTCTAAATCAGGCATTTGAAGTTGAGGGGATTGAGTCCAGACAATCCAGTGATGAGCTGGAGGAGTGTAATGCCCAGTTACTGTCCAGATTCACCAACTCAAATCTGTTTAGTAAAGGGCACAATTTTTATCATGATATCCATGGCACAGTGGACTTCCTTTATACTCAGTATCTACTGCCGTATCCACATTCCTTTAATGACAGTTGAAAAGTTATCCAGCCAACATTTAGTTTTCTTTTTCCTGATACTAAGTGAACCTTCTTTTTTTAGTGTTTTATAGAAATGGAGATCACCTCCAGCCCTCTCATTCATCTCACACATTGCATGTTTATGTTAAAAAAAAAAATAAAGAGGTTTACCAATGTTTAAAGGTTTAAAGAGGGGCTGGATCTCACCTTTTTAAAGCATTTGGAGGCACAGTTCTGTGGGAATTGTGTAGGAGCAGAACAGGAAAAGGTGCTGTCTTTTGTATGTGGTAGTGTATGAAATGGCATTAATATTCAAGCATGACTTTAACAAACCAGACATAATTAGTGTAAATGTGTTGAGGATGTTAATGTCCTGTAAACTTCTATCAGGTGAAGCATAATTTTCTCTTTTATTCATTTCTCTCTTCATTTTATGGTAGAATTCTTGCTACTGAAACAGAAGTCGCTTGGTTGCTAGTTAAAACTGAAAGCTGCTAAATCTCATCAGCCTCCAATATTGAAAGGTGCAAATAGAACAAGAACAACAGCTGAATAACAAGGGTTCAGGTTCTTCAAAACCCACATTCAGTGAATTTCAGGTAGTCATTCTCCTCAGAAGAGTCCATTAATACTGGCGAGTTTTGTTGGGTTGACCTTGGTGAGCTTCCAGGCACCCACTGAGCCACTCTCTTACTAATCCTCCTCAAGAGGTTGACCTTGGCTGGATACCAGGTGCCACCAAAGCTGCTGTATCACCTCCTCTGCAACTGGACAGGGAAGGACAAATATAATGAAAGGCTTATAGATCGAGGTAAGGACAGGGAGAAATCTCTTGCCAATTGCCATCATGGGCAAAACAGACCCGACTCAGGGAAAATGCAACTACCAATATAATCAGTGTCGGATAGTGAGAAACAAAAGTCTTAAAAATGCACCTTTCCTCCACACCTCCTTTCTTCTTGGGCTTAACGTGACTCCAAACATTGTCTCTGCTGCTCCTTCCTCCTCAGGGGGAGGACTCCTCACACTCTTCCCCTGCTCCAGGGGGGAGACCTCCATGAACTTCAACAATCCTTCCAGCAGAATGCAGTTCTTCAAGAGCCACTCCAGCATGGGTTCCCCATGGGCATCCCAGTCCTGCCAGAAAACTTGCTTTAGCACAGGTTCCTCTCTCCATGGGTTCACAAGTCCTGACAGGAGCCTGCTCCAGCACAGGTTTCCCACAGGGTCACAGCCTCCTTATGGCATCCACCTGGTCTGACCAGGTCATCCAGGGGCTACAGGTGGATCTCTGCTCCCTTGTGGACCTCCATGGGCTGCAGGGGTACAGCTGCCTCTCTATGGTTTGCACCATGGGCTGCCAGGGAATCTATACTCTAACACCTCCTCTTCCTCCCTCTTCACTGACTTGGGTGTCTGCAGGGCGATTCTGCTCGTCTCCTCACTCCTCCCCTGACTGCAGCTGCTGTTGCACAGTAACTTTTCCCTTTGTTAAATCTGTTATCCCAGAGGTGCTACCACTGTTGCTGATGGCCTTAGCTAGTGGCAGGTCCTTCTTAGGAAGGACATTGTCCTGCTGGCAATGGCTCTCTATGACATGGGTGAAACTTCTAGAAGCTTCTCAAAAAAGCCACTTCTGTAACACCCCAGTACCAAAATATTGCCAAAAAACCTAAATACAACAAGATAGTGGGAGAAAATGAGACAAAAAGTGTGTTGAGATTAAGAGAGGGAGAATGCTCACCAGCATTAGCAAAATGGATTTGACGGAGGGAAAAATTAATTGAATTTATTGCCAGTAAATAGTGTTGGATGGTGAAACACAAAGACAGAATTAAAGCAATATCTCCCCTCTCCTTTTTCCCAGACTCAGCTTTACTCTTTCATTGCTCACTCCTCTACCTCACCCACCCCAAGGGGTGCAGGGAGATTGGGGAATAGGGCCTGTGGTCAATCTGTAACTGTTCCAGTGTGGATCCTTTCTGTGGGTTGCAGTTGTTCAGGATAAATTTGCTGCAGCATGGCGTCTTCCATGGATTACAAAGGGGATATCTGCTCCAACATGCTCTTTCCTGAGGCCAACACATCGACATGTAAACCCAAAACACTAGTTCAGAGAGAAAGGAGAGGAAAAATTAAGCTCAAGTCCAGTTTGCTTCTGCAGATTTTAATTTTGCTGCTGCATGTGCAGGAAAGTGTGTGCATGATTTTCAGAGCCTGATTTTACAGTGTCCTTCAGCTCCTCAAAATATGTACTGAATTTCAATTTATGCTGGCCTGAAGAAGATAGAGTGGTTTGGGTTTTTTTTTTTTGGGTTATATCTTTGTACCCAGTTCTGTGAAGTGTTAGAGGGTGGTGAAATACTTCATTGACTAAGAGTGAATGAGGAAAGGAACAGGAGATGGGAAGGAGGGCAAGCAGGCTGAAAATCATTGAACATTGGGCTGTAGAATGGGCACAGAGACAGCTTAGTCTAGATAGAGAGGGAAACAGCATTTTGTTGCTTATTTTATTATAAATTGCTCAATTTAATTTTTTGAGTCTTTTTATTTTTCCATTTAATCTTTTTGTTATTCTGTGAAAATGCCCATGAGTATTCCACTGATTTTGCAATAAATTGTAATTTAACTTACAGTTGTTTACTCCTTCGAGTAAGTAGGAAATTATGGATGGAAAACCCAGACTGAATTTTAGGAAATTCAGTGCATTTTGGAATGAGGAAAACACAAATATCTCAGCTAACATTTTACTTTTAAATGTACAAATGTTTTGTCAATGAGCATTCAGATTGTACATAGAAGGTACTTAAATATTACTCATTTAAGTTAATGTTCCTCGCGTTGTCTTGATTTACTTGATTTACGCCACTTAATCTCTTATTTTCATTTCTAGATCGATTTGCAGTGTTAGCGAACAATAACCTCCAAATTCTTAACATCAATAAAAGCGATGAAGGAGTATACAGATGTGAAGGAAGAGTGGAAGCGAGAGGAGAAATTGACTTTCGAGACATAATTGTTATTGTGAATGGTAAGGAGTAAAGTTAGTGAATTGACTTCTTGCTTTATTTGATTATTATGGCCTATTTTAACATATTCTAAAAAACCCTTATTAAATTGGTTTATATAATCGTCATATCTGTTTAGTATTGGTTTCCTATAAACCTAATTACTTAATACTGAGAAAAAAACTACTATACTGTGTAAATAGAATTCATTACATTTCATATCAGTAAATATAAATATGTAAAGTATGGATCATTGTTATTAATAATTTACACAACAATAATTACTTCAAGACTTGAACTTCAGATCATTCAGTTCATTCTATTTTTCAGTGTTTTGTCATTTACTCTTAAAAAAACACACTTGATTTTTTCATAATTATTCATCTTCACTGTGTTAATGTACTTTATGAGCTGTCCCAAAAGTCACAGATAAATTTTATTAACAGTCTTAGTTACAGATTTTTTCAAATTTTATTTTTGTGGAATGAAATATGAGAGGAGTTACCTGAAAATTTGCATTATACATTTTATTAATTTATAATAAACCTCTAAGAAGGAAAATTAGTGAATTGAGACAAGATGGTACATTTAACTCAACCTCTCTTAAACTCAGCATTGACCTGTTGAAAGATAACTATCTCTTCATATATTGCCTGGAAAGGACACAGTTCATAAAGGGCAATTTTTATCTCTGCAGTCTGTTTAATGTCAGCTTTTCAGTGAAATTCTGCCACAGTGCATCTTAGGTTCGGAGCTTTAAATGCTTTGCCCTTGACTGGTCCTTCTCAGCAAACTCTGGTTTACATAAGTCATTATGTAAGGTGAATTCACAGTTAGTTCCAGCAGAAAGAGCAGATTCTGGCACAGGTATTTCTTAGTCCACGTTGTCAAGCAGCAACGTCTGAAGCAGAATTCTCTAGATTGTTGTAGGTGGTACATTCTGGTGCTGCATTACCACGACTCCTGGTTATGTACAATTCCAACAGTGCATCTGGTAGCATTTAAAATGCGAAATGAAATTTTGTGCCGCTGCTATTTATGTACAGGGATATGAATCCACCTTCTGATTACCTTTCACTTCTGTCTGGTATTTATATGCATTTGAGCTGAGAGAGTCTGTATTTAACCTAAAACATTAGGTTGCAAACCATGGTCTGACTTCACATCATTTATTGCTGAATTATAAAAACAAATTTTGTTCTTCATACATTTATTATGACTCTAGGCAAGAATGTTAACACTCATCTCTAAACTTCAGTCTTGGGAGGAGAAGCTGCCAAATAAGTGATTATGACATGGCTGGTCATGTAGAGTGTCATCAATTAAGAGCTATTTCTTGCTTCATTTATATGCCTACATAAAGTTGAATGGATAAAACTTGGTCCAAAATAGCTTTTAGAGGAATATTGAAATTCAAAAAAAGAGAAAAATTGTAGTGTCTTTTGGTGAAAAGGAAAGCCTATAAATTAATTCAAAAAAGAAAAGGAAAAAACCAGAAAAGAAAGACAAGAAGGATCAGTCTACAGGCCACCAAAGGCTACATGGCTGTTTTTCCACTGCATCTCCTTTTCCAAAAGAGAAATAAGAAATAATAGTCACTTTGGAGGATAATCTAAGCTTGCTATAAAAAGAAAATGTTATCATGAAAGTATTTGTATGTAAAAGTTATTCAAATTTAGAGCTTTACTGTTTATTTATTCATCTTGTAATAGTGACCGTAGAATCTACAGAAATATGCAAGATCTATGCAAACATAAAATAAGAATCACAGAATAAGGTGAATTGGAAGGGACCCACAAGGATCATCGAGTCCACCATGAAAAAGTTGTCCTGATTTCAGCTAAACCAAGATAGAAGTATGTAAGGTCTCCAAAGCAGGATAAACTGTAACAAAAGAACTTAGGGATCCTTTATGAAATCTGGCACGCCATTTTAATTCGGTTTTGTTTGTTTTTTTTTTTTTTAATTGAAGTTTGCATATGAAGAGATTGCAAATTTACTCAAAAATAATTAAAAGTAAATCATGGAACAAACTTTGATATCAGGGTAGTTTATAATGTATGGAAATCTTTGGGGGGTTCTAATGGGTAATAAATCTCTTAGAAATCTAATGTTTATGTTTCTTTTCTACTTGCAGCACAGAAATTTTTATAGTGTTTATTTTCTACTCATATTTACAGTGAGGTCTAAATGTTAGGCTTTTCTGTGGTTTCAAATGGCTGACACAGAAGAGAATGAAAGAATTCAAGTCCTCCTGTAATCAAAAATTTCTTTTACTTGTTCTTTTGTCTCTTCTTTATTTTTCCCTACTCTTTTGTTTTTTAATTGTTTTTCCCTAACGTACTACTCAGATTTATTTCTTTGCTATCTGGGAAGTTCCATAAATTAAATAGTCATCCTGTTCTCACTGAAATTAATGAAAGAGAGTTGTTTACACTTATATGGGACTAAATTTTGCCACTCTGCTTTAAGTATGGAATGTGAGAGACTTGCCAGCATATCTTCATTTCTCTTCTGCTCTTGTAGGTTCGCACTTTAGTTCCAACCTACACACATACAGAAATAAAAAGAAAAACAGATCTATTCCTTGAAATAATGATGAGAAAACTAAAATTTTACTTTTGAAAAGGGAAAATAATATTTCATGTCATTGCCATTGCAGTACCACTCGGAAGATTGAAGCACTTAAGTAGTGCGCTGAACCAGGTCACAGTCCTGTAGTTCTTAGTGGTGAAGAGTGAAGAACTTGCTACTTCTAGCAAAGAATTATCTCCTCATGTTCCCAACTATATTTCGAGGTCTAGACATTAGAATGCACTGCAAAATAGTTAAAATGCATCAAAGGCTTTCTAAGTAGCATTTTGGGGTTTTTTTATTGGAGATGGATAAATTGCTATTGCAGAGCAGAAGGGTTTTGTATGCTGAGTAATGGCCCATGCAGTTTCAGATAGGAAAGAAGTGATCTGTGAAACACTATAAAACACACCATTAAAAAGTGTGAAAAGTACATAACAACACAGAATTACTGATCATTGATAATTCTGGTACATGATTTTATATTAGTTTGATATATTTAAGGTTCAGAAGTGTAAAAGCTTCTGAAATACTTGGTGCAAAGGCACAAAAGTTTATTTTCAAGAGTGGGTGAGAAAAATTTGGTGGAGTACAGTGGAACACTAAAAGCAAGTTAATTGGGGTTTCCTGTTTCATCTTTTCTCTAGTGAAGAGTAAAGCTAAAAAGGATAACTGAGTCACTCTGTCATCTCACAGGATGTTCTTGCTAGCTGACCTCTATTTTGTGAAGCTCTAATCTTTTCCCTTTCCTCTCACTTTCTGTGGAATTCCTTCTTTTCCACATATCAACTTCCATCCAATCTGCTTGGATTGTTTTAATTTGTATATTTCATAGAATTATAGAACAGGACTGGAGGCACCCTAAAGACCATCTAGTTTCAAAACCCTGCCATGGGCAGGGACATCTTCTACAAGACCCAGTTGCTCAGATCTCCATCCAGTCTGGCCTTGAACACTTCATATTTGCTTGTTAGTTAGTGGAAGCAGACGTGTAAACAGATATGTTAACTATCAGCCTATAAGCTGTTCTGTCTCAAATATTATTGCTATTTTTTCTGTCAGTTCTTTGTGAGCTGTTATGATTTTAGTAATAGCTTCATCCCATCGAGAAGAGGAAAAATGTGTCACTGTTAGAACAACATTAAATTCTTGGAAATACAAATAGATTGCATCCATTGGGTTCTATCATACTTGCCCTTTGGAAGCTGGTGGTATTCCTGCCCAGGAAGTACACAGGAGTTCAGTAAAAAGAATTAAATATGCATAATAAAGGCTCCTGCATACTGATCCCTCTTTTAAAAACACTGTCTAATATCAGTACACAGTTTTATGTCTTACAGGTGTATTGTCTTATGCGTCAGCTATAACTTCAGTCATCATAGAATGCTTTGTAAGAAAATGGAGGAACTGCTGAAAAAGACTTTCAAAAAATTATTCTATTAAAAAAAAAATTATAAATGTCCTGGTAATATTAAAAGTCTTGTATTTGAGAAAAGTAAAGAAATGCTAATAACAATGATTCACATTGCAGCATGATCCCTAATTGTAACCCTAAATTCTCAAATTAGCAAGGGATCCTGTCCTGCATTTTAGACTTTTCCAGAAACACCTAAAGTATTTTATTTTTCATTCATCAGGCATAATGTTTTATTTTTCAGTTCCCCCTGTAATCATTCTGCTACAGAAATCCTTCAATGCCACTGCAGATCGAGGAGAGGCAATAACTTTGTTCTGCAGAGCCACTGGATCACCTCCACCAGAGATCAGTTGGTACAGGTAAGTTCAGTCGAGGTCCCCACATCAGGGCACATTGTTTTAATGTGTCCCGATTTTCTATCACAGTCCATTAAGCTGTGCAACCTTAATTTCTCTACTGAATTTTAAGAGAATTTTCTGGCCATTTCTATTCTAACTGCTAAGGCTGGATTAAGCATTATTAAGTGAATGGACTCACACAAATTCAATTGCACTCAGGTTGCCAGCAAGTGCGATAAATGTAAAAAGTAAAAAAAAATACCATATTGTCATGATTTCTTCCTATGTGAGTGGAAAAGAAGTAAGTCCATATCTCTAGAAGAGTACAAGAACATCCTGACAACAACTTTTGATATAAATGCCTCAGATATGCATTTATGCAGTAAATAAGTATCCAATACAGGTCAGCAATAAAGAAAGATAAATAAATAAAAGAAAGATAACACTTTCCACATCTGTAAAAATAGATTCTAATTTTAACTCTCTATTTCAATGAGATTCAGAAAGAGGGACGAATTCAGAGACTTGTAGGACCCAGGAATGTTTCATTGAATAAGTTTCAGTGTAACAATGCAATTTTAAAAGTATAAAATACTTTGAAAATGGAATTGCTTTTAAATCTCATGTGTGTTTTTTTTCATTATATCGATGACATGAGCATAGTATAGCTATGTCATTTGGGAACACTTACCATATAACATTTGTAAAAATTTAAATATCTATATACTCTGTGTTCTTTCAATTTCAACAAAGATCTGCATCAGTCCTGGGATATCAAGTATCTCAATACCTCATACCAGTGCATATTTCTATTTTAGACCTGAATAATTTGCATCTACTTATGTTATTTCAAGTGAATTAAAAGGTCATTCAATTTTCAAAATGGGCATAGAACAATTTCCATCAATTCTTCATCTCCTTTGGAACCTTTGAACAATGTTAGATTAAGGTTCTCTTCTGACTGATACCTTCATCTTATTTATGCCATAGGTCAATTGTGAAGTTGAATTTTTCTCTTATGCAATTTGAATCCCAGGAGATGTAAATAAATAGAATGCAAAGTTAATTACTTAATGTGGCTTAGAATTCAAAATTTAGTGAAGAGGAGGAAAAAAAAGCCCCAAATATGTATAGCCCAAATTAAAGAACCTATATTAAATTCAAATCATATTCTGTTTATTTGATGTCTTTGAAGTAATTTTTAAATCTCTCCTATCTAACCAAAATCCATGAGTTGCCTGAAATCTGCTATCCTAAATGGCTTCGGTGTAAGACAGCAAGCATTATGGTATATATTAAGAGAGAATGCATAAATTTCCACCATTTGTGGATATCTCCGTTAAGAGTTGTGGAATTTTTTTCAATGTTTTATAAATATAGCACGTACATAGGCCAAGTGTCTTGGAGAGACACTTACTACTATGTCCACTGATCGGAGCCCACTGAAGGATTTCCCTTTGGTTTGACAGCCCTTGAGGAGCTGACTTTTTTAAACCATTCATTAAATATCTTTCGTAAAGATTTTACAGAAGCTTTTCAGGCTTGTGGACTGGATATTGAATCATACGTGGGCAAACATTGTTCCTCTTTCAGGAACTACCTCATAATGAGGAATATTGGCTAATGTGCCTACCTTCCCTTTTGATTCTTTTTTTTCTCCCTTTGATTCTTGTTTAATTTTGTCCTATTAGGGTGTAAATTCTTGTCGGTAGAAAATATTATTGTTTTTTAATTTGCTGACACTGAGATTTTATAAAATGATACATCAAAAAGAACATTTATCCCTGTGACAGGATATTATTATTGATATGCAAGCAGGAAAAAAAAATGAGGGAAGAAAAATCCTTGTTTTTTCAGAGGAAGAAAACAATTCTAAATGGTATTCCAGTCCTAAATTTCTGCATCAAATTTCTGAAATCTCTGTCCTGAAATTTTCAGGTCCATTTTTACTAATTTAGCCAATTAAAAGGATTCATAATCAGCTGATCTCTTCATCTGTCTTTGGCCTTATCTAAAATATGTCAAGATAAAGACACTGGTTTTCTACAGTAGTTCAGATGGGGTTTTTTTGGAAATTATCATGAGCATAGGAAAACCAGATCAACATAATTTTTCTTGATTTTAAGAAAAATCTAGAAAGCTTTGTCAGTGAGTGTTAGGAAGGTTTATCTAAACTGATTTATTTTATATTAATATGCTTGTCATCCACTGAGAAGATAATTGAATCCATTTATCAGAATTAATGGGCAATTATTCCCTATTTTGTCCTCTTTAGTGTACTTTTTGATGTTGAAAGTAAGTTGGTACTAACCTCAGTTTATTGTGTTTCTATTTTAATAAATAAGTGGAATTATATCTTGAATTTGATAAAGTTTAAATAATGATTTTGGAAGGATTATAATCTTTAGTCACAGCAAGTTAAGGGAATTGTGTTCAGTTTTAAATCTAACGGCACCTTTTATCTATGTGAGTTCAGTCATTTTATTTAATTTGTGTCAGGTTAACCATTTGTAAAATGGGCATGTGTAATAAAGTGACTTAATGGAAGCCTGTTTTCTGAATTCTCTGAATAGCTATGTATAGCTAATGGCTTTAGAGAGATGATGTTAGATATTCTAACAGAAAATAATTATAGCATTTCCTGATGTCTCCTTGCAAAACATTCTAAAGTATATTCAGTATCCTGGAGAGCTGTGGAGAAGTACTGATAAAAAGGGTGGAAATTATTTTTTACTCCATTCAGCTGCAGGATTTTCACTTCATGGTATAAAAAGTATACCCATGCCTGCTAAGGTGGTTCGTCAAGACTGATGACTTGTTTTATACACATTTCCTTGTTCTTGTGTCTTTGTTGCTTTTTAAAATGGGCTCTCAAACCAATTATGTGCTCATTCAGTCTAATGAAGTTTCTTTATCAAGGCCTGCAGAATCTGGATCTATTCCAAGGTAGTCTTTCAGTCCACTGCTATTTTAATCAATTAAAAAGTAAAGTATCTCAATTTTTACTACTTTTTTTTCCTTTTTTCCAGTGAACTGATTTTATCAGGTCATCTTCAGATAGGCCTTGAAAAATATCTGTATTTTTTAAATCAGATGACACTGCTATTGCAGGGACTCATATCTCTGTGTGTTGACTGTAAGCAAGATGCTGGACAAAACAACAGTCTCAAGCTTTTAGCTCTTTAAAACAGTAGCTAATGTGGTGAAGCTTAAACTATTTACGTCAACCCTTTTTATTTCCAGGTGCTGATGGTATTTAGATTTGATCAATTTAAAATGGATGCATCTGAACTAATGTGTCAGTTTTTCTCAAAAAATGCTTTAGTTCACTTATAAAAATTAGTCAGTTCAAAATACCTTGTCAAGAAAAAAAGGTCATCAAAGCTTAGTTGCTGCTCTATTTAATATGTATATCTATTTTGTTGCTGTTTCGTGGACCAAGAGAATCTAATTCTTTCTCCATTGGACTGATATCTCTATTGAAGCTGATATTACATTAATGTAAAGCATAACCTTCAGAGAAGCAATACACTAATGGAATTAAATTAGCCAGGACTGAAAGATGAAGATCCTAATGTAGCTACAGGTCATGAACTGGAAATCTTTACTCATGTGAATAGTCCTACTGAAAACATTGTTTATAGCTGTGGAGATAATTTTCACTGTAAAGGTTAGCTGGATCAATTTCTTGTTCTTTGCTGACAGGACTTAGAATTATCTTACAAAAGAAATAATCTACTTTAAGTATGTTTTTCATGTTTTCTTGTTAGCCAATTTCAGCATCAATATGAATCTCTCTGTTCACTAGAGGGTGCAGGGAAATGCTCATAATCTCATTTCTGCTGAAAAACTGCCATAGATATCCATGATTGTGAAAAAGGGTACCTGGAAATTACTTCTAACCTTGAATATAGACTTTTGTCTCCTAAAAGAAATCACTAGGGGGTTTATGGTTGTTTGGGAGTTTTTGTTGTTTGTTTCTTTGTTTGTTGTTGTGTAGTGGGTTTGGGTGGGGTTTTTTGTTGTTTGTTTATTCTGGGTTGGGTTGGGTTTGGTTTTCTGTGAGACTATCTAATATGGAAAATTAGGCCTTTCCTGTTCAATGAAACAATTTCTGTGATTTGCTTTAGAAAGGAAATGAACAAATATCATCATAATGTCTTGAAATTGGTAACTGAGTGGACTAGAGTTATTTACAAAAAAGTGTTACTAAAATGAAAACTATATAGATATCAAGGGACTCCTACCAACACGTATGAATGCTCCCAAGAAATGAGCAGTATCCTCACTTTTAGAGAAAATATGATTTAGGAAAATATGAAATATATGTACTTATCATTATATGAGAATAAAATGGAAATCGTTGTAGCTCAAGTCTTGAAATAAAATTAGATGTCCTAAACTAGCTGTATTGAATAGAATATTTGACGAATGCTGTCTTAAAAAAGCAGCTGTGTGTAGGCAACGGTGCTCAAATGGACCAGTCAAGCCTCCATCAGCCCACAGAATTGCTTGCAGATTTTATTATTTCTGTACCATCTGGTCAGAACTCATTCTAACATCTGGAGACATGCCTGCTTGCTAAGTTGTGGCTAGCCAACAACAACTGAGAGGAAATAATTTGGATGGGTTCTTGATGTGCCAATAGGCTCTACGTGAATGAAATTTAATTTTTTTTATAAGTTGCTACATTGTTACTACTGTGAACTGAAGCAGTTACACTTGAAAAATACGCTTTTAATAGTTCCTCACATACAATATATAACCAATTTCCTTATGCTCTTCCTTGAGCATAAGCCATACATTAGAATCCTATTCACAACCATTTTTCTAACATTAGGTCAATATTGACCATTTAAGAATAAAAGTATTATAGTATTTTTAATGCATATATATATATTTTATAACCTGACAATTAAATCGTGATTTTTGAGGCTGGTGTAATAGCAGTGTCTTCCTTCAAGTATTTTCAGCATATTTATGCTTCGGTAGCACATTGTTACTGGAACCTCGTGTTTATGCCTTTTTTTTTTTTTTTTTTTTTTTTTTTTTTTTTTTTTTTTTTAGGAATGGTAAACTTATTGAAGAAAATGAAAAATATGTCCTGAGAGGAAGCAATACACAACTAACAATAAGAGATATAAAAAATATCGATGCGGGTCCTTATATCTGTAATGCTAAAAATAAAGCAGGAAATGACAAAAAACAGACGTTCCTTCAAGTTTTTGGTAAGTACTGCATAATATAGTCCTTTTCCTTTTTAAATGTAAACAGTAAGGAAATGAGGGGTTAATTCACAATTTTCAGTTAAATAGTATTTCTGCAAGGTGCCTACTGGTGCAGCAAAGTGCTTTCTGTATAATTTTACTACTTATTTCCTCCTCGTTGGCTACTTAGACCTTTACATCTGAATTTTGGTTTGAAAAGGTTATCCTAAGCATTTGCTTTTCTGCTATTCACATACAGTACAATGGAGTTTTAAATAGTTAATTCACTCTGGTTTTTACTTAGAAGTTGATTGCTTGCAAGAAAACCAGGAGGAGAAAGGGGGAAATTCTGAAAGGGGGAAAACCAGGTTATTTTGACTTCTAAGCAGTGAATGCTTTTAGTGAGGCAATGCCATGCAGAGATGTTCCTGATCTTTTAAATTTGTTGTTCTTTCTTGACTTGTGTTTTTTAAGTGCATGGTTGCTGATAGAGTCACAAAAAAATTGTCAGTGCTGAGCTTCAAAGGATAAAAGTAATAACCTCAAAACTCTTATTTCTTTCTATGCTTCACCACCCAGTCTGTGTAGTCTGTATTAATGATTCCCTCCTTAACACAGAACCGATAATTTATTTGAAATTTTGTTGAGCTATAACTTAGTGAGAGTAGGCATTTGTGCAAATGTAGAAAACATCACTCACAATCACAGTGCAGGAAAAAGGCTGTAACTTACTTACGAAAAACCTACAAAAAATGAATGTGTTGGGGTTTTTACATTAAATATAACTTGTAGCAAAGAGAAAGATAATTTCTATTTAAACAGCTAAATGCCATACTTAAGTCAGGGGAAATTAACTTCCTAGTTAAAAAAAAAAAGAAAAATTAAATATTAAGTGTTTAACATTAATTCCCAGCTAAAGCTAATAATAATTTATACAAAATGAAAGAATTCTAACAGGAGTGAGTAATCTGATAATTTACATTGAAGAGGTTAGATGTTGGATTGTATAATGCTGGTTTTGGGGGTCTGGGAGCCCGAGGCTGAAGCCATGGTGTCAGGTGAACATGGCTGTGTTCACATGCATCCCACTGTCTCCTCTTTGAGAAACTCTTTATGCTGTGTTGTCTCCAGCTCTGTACTCCAAGTGGATTGCCTAACCATTGGGCTATTGTTCTGAGGTACTTGAGAGTTATTCTCAATTTCTTTTCAAAGGAAAGAAGATGAAATGAAATCTTACATTTAATCCCAGCCTCAAGAAGTACAGCATCTCGGTTTGGAAAACCGAAATATTTCATTCGCCTGTATTTCCAAACTTCAAAAAAATAAATTGAAGGAATAGAAACTGCTTTCTAATTTTGATGTGAATTTAGGGAAGTTTCAGTCAGAAATTAATGTGTATTTTATTCAAGTAATTTTAAGTGTGCCTGAAATTTACTTAGTTTTTGCCTAGAGCAAGGAAACTTTTTAATGAAAGGGATAGGGAAAAGGAGACACCAGACTAAGAGTGAGGATGTCCTGTATACATTTTTTCATCTTTTAACAACCACTTTTCTGGGGACTCCATGGAAAGCTAAATCCTAATGTTTTAATAGATACTATGAGTTGGTTTAATCCGTTATGAACCTACACATTCTTAATGTTTCCATGACATCCTAAACTCCTAAATTTCTTACATCTTTTCATTCCTGCATGGAAAGTCATTTCTTATGTTTAAGTTTCCACAGAACTCTCTAGAGTGCCTCCTGCATCTCTGTTGTGAGTGGTTATAGCTAATTTATAATGGAGTAGGGTTTTAATTTCTCCTACAGTAGACTTTACTTTTGTCTCTTTCACACAGGTTAAACACCCAGTCATATATACAGCCAACAACTACTTGTACTTTTTCCATTAAATGTGTTAAAAAAGCTGCAGTCTGAAAATGGCAAGGCAGATGGCTGGTTATTATAGCTAAATAGTATACAAACAACTATTTTATGTTAAATTGACTTATTAAAGTGCATTTTTCTTTCCCACTTCATTAGCTTATTTGTCTCCCATGCCTGCTATCTTTAATTTTAATTTGCAATGCAAATCCTTGGGGCAAAGACTACTGTTTCTACAACAGGGCTTTGACAATGCTGAAACTTGTAATAACAGTAATATAATCATAATGCAATAAAAATAATAGTAACATTATAGAATTCAGCACTTAAACTTTCTAGAATGCAGGACTTTTAAATAGATATACTCATCTCAGTGGCGTGTAATAGCTACATATTTAGTTTCCATGCATGACCTAGATTCTTTAGTTTAACTTTGGGGTTTTTTCAGTATCAGTACTTTTTTGCTCTGATATCAGATTCTTACTCTGACAGTTTTTCTGCAGCTCTAACACCTGCATGAAACCTATAGGTGCATACCCTGACCTCCCCAGTTCATCTGTATCAGTGCTTTGTTCTAAAAAGAGAGAAAAAGCCCTGTTTCCCTCAGTCTTTCTTGATATGATTTGAAAATCTGTCTGTCATCATATATCTGCTATAGCTTTTTCTGTATCATTAGCAATTACTACCTAAAAGATCTTATCCAGATTAATGCTTAGAATTTGTGCTAAGGTTTTTAATTTGAATTCATTTATGTCTAGTCCTACTGAACAGCTTGAAACCATGGGTGTTCATCCTTGAATTTTTAAAAATATTCTTTGTATTTATCTCTGTTTGGTAGCTGTCACTTTCACCCATATTGTTCCATTTAATTTTTTTCTTTTTTTTTTTTTTTTTTTTTTTT
>VZTE01004144.1:235807-283855 GCA_013397775.1 Eulacestoma nigropectus | reverse complement strand
TTTTTTTTTTTTTTTGGAATAATATGCATTTGAAGACAAACGCGGATCATTATAGAATCAAAGAATGCCTGAGATAGGAAAGCACCTCTGGAGACCATCTAGTCCAGTGTCAGCCAGAGTAGGCATCTCGGGACAAGTCTAGCTGGGTTCTGATTATCTCTAAGCAGGGAGACTCCACAGTCTCCTGGGCAGCTTGTTCCTAAGGGAAAAAAAGCACATAAACCCAGCCACCAAGCCAGATCAACCAAGACCCATCCCACTCTAGCCCGGCAAGGGAACAGCATGTCCAGGTCATGGGGCATACAGAATGGTTGCTGTGCAACTTGAGGTCAGAAAAGTTAATTGCTTTTATAGATAGTAACAATAAAAATTTAATGTTCTTTAACGAAAAATAAGGTGGTTTTAAAGATAGATTGTGATATGACATTCTTTGTGCAGGATCAGTAATGCAATTTGTATTTTTAACAGTGCAGCCTCAAATAATACAACTTAAAAATGAAACCACATTTGAGAATGGGAAAGCAACCCTCATCTGTGAAGCAGAAGGAGAACCTGTCCCAGAGATTACTTGGAAAAGGGCCATTGATGGAATGACTTTCTCTGAAGGTGACAAGGTAAATCTACCTCTAATGCATAAAATATCTAAATATGTATTGTCTGCCTAATCTTCTTCTCTTCTAAGCAGAAAATTAATTTAGAGACTGATTAATTCTAGATTCCTCTGGAATTAGAAGGAATTGCTATTTTCTAAGGCAGTAAGAGAGACATGGAGATTCTAAATTTTAAATAAAAAAAAAGAAAAAAGCAATTAAATGCTGAAAGGCAATTCATCTCTTAAATTGTCATACACAATCCTTAATAATGGTTTCAATTTCATCTTGATCATTATGGGTACACATAGCCTTTCTTCAGTATATTTAGATTCTGTCCAGTAATCCTCAAAATCCAGTGGAGCTTAAAGATATCTTAAATTAAAAAAATTATGAATACTTTGTAGTTCTTAATTTCCCACTTCCCTTTTTTTCTGCCTATTTTTCTCTCCTTAGATTTTTTCCTCTCATGGAGGACAAACTGAGCCCATTTTCCCATTTTCATATTGTTTCCCCATTTACATATTTTATTACAAAAGCAAGTTGATAAGAGAAAGATTGCAGTATGACAATGGATAAAGTCAGTTACTGTGGGAACAAGAGTGGTAATTAGGTGGAATGGTGAAATGAAAAGGGAATGGTGTAATGTTATTCCTGACCATGCTTATAGCAAGCTGTGTTTCTACAGAGTTCTTCTCTTTCCATTTTTAATAATTATTTTAGTATTTGAGCAAATATTTTCCTGTTGATTTCCTGACACATACTATAGAATTTCTCTGTAGTGGTTAAAGCAAGAGATATCATCTTTCTTGATAACTAATTCATAATTTTTATTCCAGATTATTATATAGCAAAATACCTTCTTCTTGCATATTCATAGATGTTGCTTAAAAAACATTCACAGGTGAAAACCTATATAGCAATCATGCCACGAAGGGAATTAGATACACAGTAAGTCACTTAGTTTATAGGGAATTGCTGTATATTAAGGAATTATGTACTTTCATTATTTGTGTTCTTAAGGAGAATGTCTGGTCTAGTGTAGTCTCTGACTTGACCTTTCCTGGAATTGAGGCAGTTTATGTGAGGCTCTGTCTACCATTTTCCTGTTCTGTGATTTCCACTTTGGAGCAATATAGCAGTATTTATATATTATTTTTTCTAATAGTTTTGCATTAAGACAAAGCAAGTTCTCTCTTCCTTAAATATTTCAAGTTAAAGGTCATCTTTCTGACTCGCAAAGACTACTCTTTGTTCAAAGGTTACACGTTAGCCACTCACTTATGTTTGAAATGTTCCCAAAATAACTTTCTATATGAGATACTGAAAATGAGAGAAAATAGCAAAAAGAAGATCAAAAATGTTGGTGCAGTTGAAACCTGAAATTTTTCCCGTGCTTATATAGGACAGTCTTTCGTTCTTAATTCCAGCTGCAGGTGGTTAAACTGTCCAGACATGTTGCTGGAGTATTCTCTAAACTGTGGTTCAACTCAGTAATACTGACAACCGAACGAAAATCTGTATTCGCTTCCTACTGGTGTGCTGACAGACTCTATGTGGAAGATAAAAAGAGTGAGAATAAATACAGTTATGTGGTTTCCTTTGTTCTTGCCAGAGAAAGAAATGTGTGTGGCTCATGGGAGAGTTTTTGCTGAATCTTGAATAAATGTTCTGAAATACTGAATATGTTCTTGAGCTATAAAATATGCTGCTACATTTGCCCCGTGGTCCTCCTGCTCTGGGCTGCCAAAGACTTGGCTTGTGCTCTCCTACCAAATGAGGTGAATAGGGAACAAAACTGGCAGTGGTTAAATTATTGACTAATTGTTAAATAATACAGCAGTGTTTTGCACACAGACAGAGAAGGAAAAGGTGAATTGAAGAAATTGAGGGGGAGCAACATAGAACATAGTCTTAAATTGAAAATATTACTTATATGTGGCAACTTTTAAAGTAATTTCCCATCATGCAGCAACATAAATTATGCATAAACATAAAAATTATCATCTTTATTCAAGGGATTCATATTTTGAATTTTTGGGCCAGTTTTTTCTTGATATAGGCTGCACCTTATTCATCATTTCTGTTGAATTAAGAGTATCTTTAGGGGATGATTTTTTTCCACAGAAGATGGAAGAACTGCTCAAGTGATAACATTTAACATGATGATCATTAAAAGAACACCAAGTGCTGTTTTTATTTTTTTAATTTTGCTTTTATTAATTTTAGTATGTAGCTCCTCAATCATATGGTTCTTATGTTGCTAAAATGTAAACATACCTCATGTGGATAAGGAAGACTGCTGAATGTGAGATCATTCTGAGCCTGCATGGATTCAAAATATTTTCTTTCCAATGATAGTTCTTATAACTGGGACATATGCTTTCCTAAGTTTTGAAATTATTGTGTCCAAAAGAATGGAAAATATGCACCAAAGTCATAGATCAAAGAAGTAACCCAGCTGGGCTTAAGGAGGATAATATTAATGAGTATGAGCACTATAATTATCTCTTTGGAAAATACAGCTTTGATAAAGGATTTTCAGTACCTCAGAAGTGTGTATTTGAAAGTTGAAGCCAAATGAGTTCAAACCAGAAGCAAAGGAGCCTTTTCCTCTCTCCTTTTATCATTTAGCTCTTAGAACAATCTACCACTCAGTTTGTGGTCTCTCTTTCATGGAGAATTTGAAATACAGGGGTCTTTCCCTTTTCTCTGGCTTCTCTTGAAAGTTAAATGAAAAGTTTTCCAGGAGGTCACATTAGATGTAATCCTTCTGTGGCTGCATAGCCCATAAATACATGGGGGTGGGTAAGGCTGAGTGAATGGCATTGCATGCTGGAAGGTGTTTGTCTCACCATTAAAGGTGTAAAAATGGAAATGGAGGCTTAGTCCAAGGCCACAGCTTCCTCTGCTGTTTCAGTGTCAAGCTAAAGCTCTGTGCTTGGTGCACGTACTCTGCCTCTGTCCTTCCAGTCCCTGACTCCCCAGCACCGCCTGTCCTTGCACTGATGTGCCAACCTGGCTGTGCCCCTTTCAGCTGGGATTTGAAATGGCACATTCCCACAGACCACTGTGCATCCAGCAGGCCTGGCCCTTTTCCCAGTAAAAAGAGGAGGCAGGAGAAGGGTTGCTTTTTTTAGAACAGAAGGAAAGATAGTGATTGGATTCGATTTGGCATAATCAGTTATGAAATGGGTTTTGGACACGCACATACATCTCTACACACATCCCTGAAGGACAGCACATCCTGATCGCTGATACAGAATTGTCACTGATTCCTGTGTATACTGCAGAAGTGTGAGGGCAGAGTTTAATGCCCCACTTTCATCGTATCTAATTCTAGCAGAAATATGAATGCAGATCAACGTTGTTTGTAATTACCATTTCAAGCCCTGTTTTGGAATACAAATTACAATAACAGATGGGGCTTGATGTGAGACAGTGGCTCCACTGTATGCAGCATGTGTCCAAAGAGGCATATGCTGCATACCCTGAGGAATTTATGGTCTAAACACATAAAATGAATGAAAGGAGCCAGAACAGAGAGGTCCCAGTTGCAACTTGTGTGTTGGATTTAAGATAGGATTTTATACTCTGTTTTTTACTGTACTTTGTACTCTATTTCATACAGATTCTCTTAAATACAGATTTTCCTTCATACAGAATGTCTCTTAAATACCTTACACTATTCTCCTTGTACCCCCAAAGAAAACCCAATCTGTGATTTTTAATTTTATATTGAACACTGCAGGAACATTTTGAATTCTGCTTTCTTCCATTGCAATAATAACCTGGTTCTCCCTGTGAAATTTCCTGTGACATTGTTTCTAAATATTGCAGAGTTCAGATAAATAATTAAGTTATTTTCCAAGTTTGAATTCACTTTCTATTGGCATGCAAATCATAAATATTTGGAGCTTGTATAGTTTTTCATAGTTTTCATGATCAGGAAATAGGCAAAGATAATCTTTTTCTTTGAAAGGTCAAGTCTGGCTTTTTTTCCCAAGCCTATTAACTTCACTTCAGCTATTACAAATGTTAATAAAAAGAATCTGATTTTTTTTCACTCCCTGTTTATGTTATTTGTCCCTCCACAGAAAGAAGCAGTCTTACAGTGTCAGTGAAATATGTTGTCTTTCTTTTGAAACAGCAGTGTAAGCCCTGTTAAATTCTTGCTCATCAAGGATCAGGTCTTTATTTGAAATTAATCACAGAAAACATAGATGTATTTAGGGTATTTTAATTGATTCCAGGAGATATCTTTATTTTTCTGAGCTATACAAATCCTGCTCTTTGTAAATAATTCTCCTTTGAATAGCTGGAAAATGTACAAGACCAATCTCTCTGCTAAAGTGGAGAATATTGTTATAACCTGTTTCACCTACATATTGTGTGAAAAGATTCTACTTACAATATCATAGAATATTTTTGTTGTTGCAATATTAGCACAGGCCTGCAAGCCAGAACAATTTATGTAGCCAGATACAATTGTGTTTGATTATGCAATTGAAACACTCTGCAAACAATTCAATCAGGCATCAAAGTTCCCTTCTATTTTGAATTTAAGCCCCAAATGAATTTTAGTGGTCCTCACATATTAAGACTATGAAGTTAGAGAGCAAGAATATTGTGACTGGAAGAAGGTAAATAAATGAACTTGACCAACAGGGTCACTTAAATGTTAGGTAAGTAGTGCTGTTGAAAATATAGAGGTTTATACCCTATGACATAAGCAGATAAAGGGCCACATATGAGAACTGAATAGCAGAATTTCAGGAGCCGTCTGATTCACGGAAATCTAAATACATTTTGGTGTTCCTTCATCATCTCTGTGGCATGTTCAGCTAACTTATATGGAGTTGGGACAAATGCTTCAGTAACTAGAGGGAGCTAAAACTAAAGTGTGCAGTTTTGAGAGGTGACAGTATTTGAGCAAGAAGTTCGATTTTGGAGTAGGATTGTATTCAGTTAGAAAGAAAGAGCAGCTTTCCTGGGTGACCTGAGGAAGTAGGAAAGCTGCGAGCCAATGTGAATCTTTCCAAGTTCTCAAGTAGCTCAATCAGTCATCTGAGCTCCACACACTCCTTTGTTAGGTAACAATATCTGTAGTGATGTGTAAATGAAGCCAAAAGTTAAGCTAGTAATTATTTTGAGGTGTTGGTTGTATTGACAACTCAATACTAAATGTTTACCACACGACCAAAACACCCTTCAGATTTGTTCCTCTTTTGAGATAGAAGGTAAATTATCTGTTACTCATAGACCCAAATGCCTGTACATACAGAGAGACAGATGTATTCATGTTGTGTGGATGGCTGTCTGCATTGGTATTACACTAGCTCAGAATTCTCTCTTTTCTGTACGTTTTTCCTTTCAGTAAAACTTTAAGGTCACTTTCTACTGGGAAGGAATTAAGTAAGCAGAGACAAAGTTCTTGATTATTTAAAGGAGACAAAAGGGCAAGAAAATGTAAAATTTAATACCTCTTCTGTATTAAAAGCTTAAACAATCTAGGGGAAGACATTAATTTAAGAGCATGACTAATTTAAGCAGTTCTTTAATGGGATACCTTGAATTAAGTCCAGAATTGTTATCTATTCTGTAAATGGATACTCTTTTTCCCATCTAATTTATATTTAAAATTTAAAAATGGTTTCCCATTTAATTCATTTGCTTATGTACTACCTATGCAACAAAGACGTATTTTTTGGGTACTTTCTGTGGATTGCAGTGCTGCATTTACTGGCAGAAATAAACCCGCAAAGGCTTGGAAATGTTATTTATTTCCCTTCCAATATTAGTTTTTTTCCATTTAGTTATCAGTGATGATACTAGGTCTGTTACACTCAAGAAGAGTGAAATTATCAGGGAGCATTTTATGGACTAACATTTCCTACAATACCAGTGCAGCTTGGACTGGAATATTCATTCATTTCTTCTACAACAAAAACGGTTGTTTCATGAGCTTCAGCCTAAGTATCAGTTGTGTTATTTGCTAGTGGTTTAAGAACTTCCTAATAGCTGTAGCTTGTCTGGTGAAATAGAGAATCTGCACCTGATGCTACACTAGGTAATACATCCACAGTTTATAGACTGGAGTCAGCTGGAGTCATTATTCGCTGATGTACTGCAGGACCTTTGCAAGAGACTTAAGAAATGTTGCATTTTCTACATACTGCCTACATTGGGAGCGAGCACAGTCAATGGCACAATCAGAAGTGCAACGCTGGCAAAAATGTGTTTTATGCTATTAGAATCTGTCTGCAGTTTTCCTGACCTGAAAGGCAGTTTGAGTACCTGTATATATTAGGAGAATTTAAGTCTTTTGATTTAACTTTTGTCAAAGCCAGGATGAAAGCAAAGGCCTGTATTCAATTTTTGAATCCATTGTTTGTTTTTTTTAATCTAAGCCCTGTGTAATAATTAGTTCTTGATAATTTATTAATGTCCTTAGTATGCTTATAAAAACCACATATTCTCGTGTCACATTTTCACTGTGCAATCTCTCCATGTGCATCTACTCATAAACTGTTTTTACTACTAATACCAATTCTCAGATTTCAAACACTGTGAAATTATGATACTTTAACAGGACAATGATGATGTACCAGTGAATGTCTTGCTAGTTAGGAGGCTGTGAAACTTCATCTAAAGTGTTATTTCTGTACATCGGGAAAATTGTAGACTCTTTGCACCATCCCTTATTGACAACTTATAAAATTCAGCAAACAATATTTCTGAGGACTGCATTAATGGGCAATAGGTCTGAGTTTTGATTTATGGTCAAAAGAACTCCCATCTATGCACGGGCTCAAACTGTGTTATTAAAATTTCTAAGTGTTGCATAAATAATGTTACTAGCAATAAGATGATTTTTTGTCTTTCTATAAATTCCTGCTTGTTCAAATGAAGTTGTGACATTTATGACAAAATTCACTGAATTAATAGCATGTGGAAATCTTTACTGCACGATGAGCATCTAACATGCTTTAATATGTCCTATAGGTAGCTTATGCATAGCATTAAAATCCTCAGGGTTATATTACTTGGTTAAAGGGCTGTTTCTCACATTTTTGTCTCACTCCTCCTTTCCCTTTTCTTCCTCACCCAGAAAATGATTACTTTCCTACAGGTCCCAGTCTTCCCTCCCAATTTACCCTACATACCAGAGAATTCTAGAGCTGTGACTCATATTTCAGCTGTCATTAATTTATCTACATAGTCTCTTCACTTAATGTGTTATTACAGATATGTTTCTTCAGCAATGTACGAATACATAACTTCTGATAATTTAATAATATATTCAGTTTCCTAATGTGCGCAGCTAAGTCGGGAATCCTGTCAGCTGACTGAAAATAAGCAATAGACTGACTTAAAGATTTTCTCAATGAGACTTTCCCCAGGACAATGTGGATGTTTGTGCTGCCATGTTGTAATATCTTCTTCCCAACTTATTTGCAACTCTAGTAGCATGACATTTTTCCATAATAGCAAACTCCCAATCTATATTTATAAATATAGAAATGTAAATAGAGAAACTGAGAACTGCATTCAGGGCATCAATTAAATAAAATTACTTGAAAACAGATGCCCTTTCAGTTATGTCCAGGTTACCTCACTTTTTGAGGTAACCTGGTTTTTTTCATTTTGCTTACTACTGCAGTAATTTCCTTTTGTTTCTTCAGTTGCAAAAAGCCCTCCAGAATTACCAGAGTTTGTGAGCAAAGACTTTGTGATCTGTGAGGTCAAGATCTGTCCTGTTGACAATTCCCTTCACCTTGTGACTCAAGCTGTGCCTTTTTCTGGCCTTCCATGACTTTCCTTCCCCTAAGGGAGCCTTGTTGCTTACATATGCCCCTGCAGGTCTCTGCCTCATCCCAGTTTCCAGAGAGACTTCCTATTTGCTGTCTAGCCATAATAATTTTAGTAAAATGTACATCAACTTTACAGTAAACTGGGAGGGATCTCAAGCTACATTCAGCTATTGAACAACCCTTTTTTTTTTTTTTCTCTTTTCTTCCTTTTTTCTGCATACCCTCACTACATCACTTACCCCTGCAACTAAAGCTAGACTGTGTCATGGTTTGAATATGAATTCTGTGAAAATGAAATTAATGTGTATATGTACATTAATTAAGCTCTCTTTGAAATTCTCACAGTAGTAGTAATTTTAAAGGTTGTCATATATTACAGCAAAGTTTCATGGGCAGGAGGGATATACAACCTGTATATATCTAAGAATTTGTTATTGGTCCAAGTAATATCAGTTTAAACAAAATAAACCAAGCAATTATTCTTAGTTCAGTTATAATGAATTGAACATTTTAATTCAAATTATCTAAGTAAAAAAGGGGGAAAAATAACACTATAGTTAAAATTGTTATAGAAAAGCTTCTTAGTTTTCCTTTCCTTCTTATAATCACCCAGACACCAGAGGCAAGCTGACAGTGCTTGCTTTTCTTAAAAAAAAAAAAAGAAAAAAAAAAGAAAAGGATTGACAATTCATCACCCTCACCCTGCCTTGAGTCAGCTTCAAGTTATTTTTGTCCATTTTGTAATGCAGTAAGTTTACATGCTTTGTCTTCATATGTGTCCAGCCACAGGTTCCTTTGGTTTCTTTCCTTTTTACTTTTTTCCCCATGTTTTCACTTGCTGGTTGCTAAAGTTACAGAACTACCACCTCTAGTCCCAAGTTACATTAAGATTGGATTGTTTAAAATAAGATGCAGTTGTATAGTAAAATCATTATTTTTAGTGGCTCATTTATGTGAGGTCTGTATTGAATAAGATCATTGTACTTAAAGGGCTTGTTCCTGAGAATTTTGCTGGCCTGAGTCCATTTGAATAACATATTTTAAATGGCATCATAGCAGTGTTGGAGTAGATTCAGATCAGCAAAATTCTTAGGAATAAAGCCATTAAATACAGTATTTATGAGTGAAACAGGATTTCTCATTACAAAATGCATGTGTAATTATTAGAGTTGTAGTGTTTCTGCTATACTTATAAACACTCATTTGTGATTAGTATTGTTATTTATAAAGGCCAATGCTAATGCTTGTTCTGCTCTCTAAGTTTATTTGATATGATGCTAATATTTTTGCCACTAAAAATCATCAACCATTTATTTCTTGTGATTTGCATCATTAACATTTGTGATTTACATCTAGGATTTGCATCTTTAGCAGAAGTAATCTTGAATGACTGCTCATCATTTTTTCTCTCTTAAATATTTTTCTTGCATATTCATTGTTGAGTAAAAACTATGAAGGAAAGTAGTTCAGTTTTCCATTTCATATCTTAGTAAAGTGTTTGGTGTCAGGATTTCATTTGTCATCTCTTTTCATAATGACTTAAGTTTGAAAGAAATGCCAGCATGAATCAATGAAATATCAGTTCATAATTTCTATAAGTTGTATGAAGCATTCAAGAACACTTTTTTTCATGAGACTGTACATGCTGCTAACAACCTGCATAGAACCTGCTGCCATTTACCATCAGAATTCTATAAAAGTAACTGGTGTGTCTGCAGCTGAGCAGAAATTCAAAACAACAGTATTTTTTTATTCAACATTAGGTTTTCTTGTGACTTCCCTAGTGCTACACTATAGATCTACAAACAATAGGTGCTTCAATAACTTCTTCTTTGTGGAAAAACAAATTCCTAGAAATTCAGGAATTTGCAGCATGCTGACATATATAATTAAAAAGCTGAAGTTTTAAAATATCACAAGGTCTCCTATAAAAATCACTGAAGTCCAAGACACTGCTGTAGCATTGTTCTGATTCACTGGACATTAAGGCATATGCACATAGCAATACTCTGGAATTTTCTGCTGTCTCCAACAGGTGCATGGATAGAATACATTTACCTGAAGACAATGGGAAATATTGTGAATATACCATCCATAATCCAGAAGGGAGCTTCCATCAGCTTCTACACGATGATGGCTGTTGTGACTAACAGCCCTTTCTCTCATCATCAAAGGTAGATTTTCAGACTAGGAATTGCCGGTCACATACATTTAATAGACTCTGAAATTTCATCATCATTTAGTATCAGCATGTCAGGTTGCAGAAGTTCTTATCTTATTCATGCTGCTTCAAGAAACATTTTCATGGGCAATTAAATCTGCTTAAATCTCACATATAAGAAGCATCAGCTTGAAGTATATGACCTCAAGTTACCTCTCATGTGGATGTGAAAACGACGTGAAATCAGAAAACTTCCTAAAAAATTGTTATTTGTGAAATTCCAAAGATGATCCTGTTAATCAATATTTGTTTTCTCCTTGAAAATTCAGTGGTGTGTACTGGAAACATGACTAAGACAACATAACGAGTTGGCAATTTTTAACAATTTGATCCAAAGAAGGAAGAACTAGGATTTTTTTCAATCCTTCCCCCCTTCAGTGTGAAGATCTTCGACCGTGTGCATCTGAAACAGATCCTTTGCAGGAAATTTAAAATACCTGCAGCTTTTACTCAAGTTACATGTTCTTACAGTGACTGTTCTTTACTATGTTGCTCCATGTTTTGCAAAAGAAAGAAAGAGTCTCGATTCTAAGCCACTACCCCTTCATCTTTTCTGTGGTTAATATATACAGTGCACATCCAAAATAATACTAAAGTACACAAGGTGTCAGAAGACATATTTGGTAAATATGACAGGCAAAACTGACCTGTAGCATTTTAACTATGTATAGTGATGTCACTTTGCTCATGAATAAGCTTTAAACATTAGAAGAAAAACAAATAAAGGTATTTCAACTTGTCTAGATTTTAAATTAAGGGATTTTTTTGCTTGCAGTCTTGCACTTGGACTTCAGGGGTTGAAGGAGTACTTTGACAGCCAAATGGTAAACTCTAGGAGGGAAGTCAGCTGCTCTAACCATCCAAGCAATATTACTAAAATCCAGCTACAAATGAGTCACCAGTTTCTGCAACTGTTCTTACCTTCCATTCTTGTTTTCAGCCAACTCAAAATGCAAGTTTTGGCAGCCCTACAACTTCATCTCATTTGGTTCTACGTTTCCTCAGTGGGAGTTGGATCATTGGCTGATAAATCAAACTCATCCACTAACCACACCATCCACGTCTGCCTAAGTGCAGCTTTCTACAGTTAGTAAACGAACGACAATTTCTGAGCATCGTAATCAGCTAACTCTCCTCTCCTGAAAAATTACACTGATTTTACTAAAAAGGCAGTGGAATTTTGCAGATTGAACACTCCATGGTACCTGAATAATTTATTCTGTTCCAGAAGCTTTCCTTGTCTCCTTGTGGATGTTGTTGTCTCATCACATCCCCATCCTCTCTGCATGTGGAACCCTTGAAATTCAGAGTTATCATTGTTCTGGTAGTGCCTTGGGAGCTCTGGTTCTTGACTTTGAAGCTGTGCATCGACCAGTCAGGTCAGCATCAGCTGGTCAGGCCTTTGGGAATATTCACATGTGGAACTACAAATTATGTGAGACATTCAGGAAGCAAGAGCATGACAGAAGAAGTCAAGGAGTAGAATAACACGTATAGTATGACAAGAATTTTATCAAAACCAAAAATATATATTTACTTTTACAGAACCTGTAGCACTAGTCTCAAATAATGCAATACCTCTCATTTTTTGATTAGCATAGGAGTCATTTGTGTTTAACTACATAAGTAAGTATATTGCAAGTGCAGAAAATTTTCACTTTTTTGTCATTTCCCAGAAGGTGCTTTTTATATGATGTCATTTTGGATTGTTTTACTTGCAGACCTTTATAGAAAAGTTTTCTTTACCAGCAGCAGAGAACTAGATTGCTATCAATATTCAAAATAAAAGGGTTTTTCTGTTTCTTAGTTTAGGCAATGGGCTTTTTATGATGATAAAATCGCAAAATTACTTAACCTAAGTAAAACATTTTTCAAAGTCTCTGCTGAAGATTTTTCACTTTTATTTTAGGTTTATGCTGGTGATGAAGTAATGGGCAAAAAAACCCCCACCGCCAAAGCCTCAAAATCCCCCCTTTTATTTATGATTTCTATGAAATTCTCCAATTAACATTAACCATGAAAAATATTTTATTTCATAAGATTTTATTATGATTTCTAAAATGATGTGAAAATGTAACTTCTGAAGGCTTTTTCATTCTTCCAATATCTAAGAGCTTAAGTGTCTGTTAACATAATTGTTCTTTCTAAAGAATATGTAAATCTGTATGGAACTGTCTTAACCTCATGCTTTTGAGACCTCAATGATTGTTCATGCTCCATGGTGGTAGGAGATACTGAGTAATTCAGTGAATGAGCACAAATCATGAGTATTGGGCCACAGAGACTGTTCTGATTGTCTAGGAGTTTGTTCTGTCCCTTTTAGGCTCTTTGGTAATATTAAGCAGTAAAATAAAATACAGGTTCTACATCTCTCATGATAAAACATTTGAAAGGAAAAAAAAAGAATATCCAAATTTAGTAGGTATCCATTATTATTTCAGGCAAGCTTGAGAGTTACTGACATTGTTAATTGATAGAGATTATGCCCATATTTTGGTTTTGGCCCATTGGCAGCTCCAAAGCTTTTTTCCTGATGGGGATTTCTCCTGAGGATTACTGGGCAGGTGTAGTGTTCCCATATGTGTGTCTCTTCCTGTTTTGGTGTGTTATGGTGCCAGACATAGTACTAATGTGTGTTCTCCATGATTAGAGAAGGAGAGAAATGAACTCCAGAAAGGCTTTACCAATGGTTAGAAACTTCTGCTTCGTCAGTACATCCTGGTTTTAATGATGTCCTTTACAAGAACAGAAAAATGTAAATAGTGTGGCTTCAGTTTTTGCTTCAGGTTAACACTGCATCTTCAGTTTTTGTCCCGGTTTCTTCATTGCTCTTTGCCATACTCAGCTACACTGTTATTGTGCTCTTTTGTATCATCACATGTCCTTGAATTATTTACCCAGATATCTCTTATCTGACTTATACCATAAAGGAATATAATACAGCTACAACAGTGTTTTTGAAGTCCTTGTGAAACTTCACCATGCTAACTAGTGTTTTTGGTTTGCATGTGGTAATCTCCAGCATATTCTGGGAATCCTCTCACAAACAGAGATTATTGCATCAAAATATTTCCTTTCATTTATGTATTTAGTCAGCTGTTTCCTTGTTTGTTCGTGGAACTTTATTGGTTTGTATTTACACTCTTGTTTTCTTTCATGTGCTTCTGTTTTCAGGAATGCCAGCCTATCAGTATATTTTTAATCAGACGTTGCACCATGTTTGTAAAAACAATAAGTGATGGATTTGTACACCAATCCATCTGCAGAATAGACTCAGGGAACAGGACTTTTTAAACTGTTTATTAAGAAGCCACAGTATAATATGAATTATAAGCAATGAAGCAGAACACATTTTAGAAATTTTGTTTGATTTAGTAAGCAATTTTAACACAAGAAATTTCAAAAAGTGGAAATTATCTTTAGTAAATACATATTTTTATTATCATTCTAGTGAAATTTTCTTGCCTACAATTGTTGTTTTATTTGTTTTATGGACTTTGAACCTAGTAAATCCCTCTTAAAATGTTTCTTACCATATATTTGATTATAAGAAAAAATGATACCTGAAGATCTGCTATCAATCAGAGTATTTATTAGGTTGGGTTTTGTCCTATCTATAAATCTAAGATATATTACATCATCTACATTAGAATAAGAGAATGTGAGAACATAGGAAAATTATACTGAGTACAGACTAAATTTTTTCCATCAGTATTAAAAAATAATTAGATAAACTAAAATGAGATTGAGAAATTACTGTAAAAGCTATTTAATTTAAGGATCTTTGTGCTTATTTTCATTATTATTTTGTTTTAAAACATCTATTAGTACTCATATATGTGCTTAGGGATATATGGAATTACTTATAGTGAAATATATATTAGTGAATTAAAGTATTTGGGATTAGTATTGAACTAATGAATCACTAATAAAGTATTTACTATTGTATCTATGATTCATTGTCACGGGTTGTTTCACAGTTTTAAATGTAACTTCTTAAGCAAATATTTGTCATCAAGGTAAAATCAGGAATTAAATTGCTGAAGTATATATACATTTTAGGTAGGAATAATGTAGTTTGACCATAGTGTTACATGCTTAATATTTAAAAAAAAATAAGAAAGTACTCAGAACTGTTATTAACTATGTCATAGAAAGTACTTGTTTTACATATATATAAACAAGTACTTTGTATATCAGAAATTAGAAAACTATTTATTGTTTTATTTTAAAGAAATTGCATTTTAATTATCCCAAGAATTCCTTCCAAAAGCCATGACATTCACTACTGTAACACGTTTACTAGCAACATCATAACTTTTATTTTCCTTTTTTAAGAATATTGTGGAAATAGAATTTTCAGTATTAAAAAAGATAACTAAGTGTTCTTAGTTGCTAATTTTTACCAGTACAAAGAGGTTTATGTTGGCTCCGGGTTAGAATTCAAGAACTTTCATTTATATACCTATGCTGAGTCGTTTTCACAGGAAACACAATTCAGTTTACTTGGATTCTGACATAGGATCAGAACACTTTTCTTTTTGTAGAAATCATGATAAACAGCATGTTTCATTTCACTGCTTTACATCAAATATTTTAAGGTCTAAATTGTGCGCGCATTTTCTGTATTGAGTCAAGGAACAATTATACTGAGTTAAAAGCTCAGCCACTTAAACATCAGCTGCCACTTGGTAAGTATTTAGTGTAAAATGCAGTAAACCTGAGTGTGTGTATTGTAGAATTGAACATAAAAATCTGCTTCAAGTCTAATGTCATGCAGTGACATAGTTACTGGATTTTCGTCCCTTTTCCACCTTACTATTATGAAGGCGGGTTAATATCCTTATTTTTAATCACTTTTGCAGTTTTCTTCCCTTAAACAAAAAAAGTGAGACAACAAAGTACAACCAATTTTCCAAAGGTTCCCCAGAGAAGCTGCGGCTGTCCCATCCTCGGAAGTGTTTAAGGCCAGGTTGGATGGGACTCTGAGCAACCTGGTCTAGTGGAAGGTGTCCCTGCCCAGGCAGGGGGATTGGAATGAGATGAGCTTTAAGGTCCCTTCCAACTCAAAGTATTGTATGATTCTATAAGTAAAGAGCCGAAGAAAATAACTTTTTTCCTCAGGCATAATACCTCATGAAGTTTGAAGCATCAAAAAGAGGACTTTTTCTTTCAATTACTTTATTTAGTTTTCCCTAATATTTGTATACCCTTTAAATTCAAATAATTTTGTGAGGATGGACAGTGAGTGGGGAAGGAAAGTCATTATAAATAAGGATTTTTATAAAATTTATATTCTAAAAAAATGGTAGGCACCATTCATTGTTCTCCATTGCCCTTTTCTGTGAAATGAAAGGAACTGAAATCCAGAAATTCTAGTTGCGTTTATGGTTCAAGTTTTTTTAACAGTTGTGAGCTTCTGGGATTTGCTCCATTGTCTGAGGCGTTTCTTCTATTCAGTTTCACAGCTGCGGCTGTGAGGACCAGAGATAATACTGTCTGTAATCTAAGATATAATGTTGTATCTATGCATTTTTCTTCCCTACAGCATTATAACACAGTGAGCGAGATCATAAAGAAGTTTTGAGTATGCAGTTCACTACTGTAGTCATAATTTGATACATTTTGTGGTTTCCCTTGACAATGTTCCTTTAAGCATGTACTTATTCCTTTGATTATACTGCCTAGAAAGAGAACATGTTTTTCTACATTTTTTTTTAATTTACTTGGAAAATTTACAAGTTGCTTGGCTGTCAGTAATAACTTCACCACAGGTGAAGAGATGCTTTCAGTCATTCTTATCAATAGTGTTTAATATATACATTCTACATTGATATACATATATAAATATATAAAACCTTCTTTTTTCCTGAATCAATGTAAACAGAGCCCAGATGGCCGTATAGAAGTCAAAGGGCAGCATGGAAAATCGTCACTGCATATTAAAGATGTGAAGTTGTCAGATTCAGGGAGATATGACTGTGAAGCGGCAAGTAGAATTGGTGGGCACCAAAAGAGCATGTACCTTGATATTGAATGTAAGTTCTGATATTTTGTTTTCTATTTTAAATTTGTTTTAAAAGAAAAAAAAAGTACATTCTTAATGGAAGGTCATTTTTTCATGGTAATTCATGATTAAGCTTGCATAAATGAAGAAAGCATGTCCTGTATTTCCTTGTTCTGTGGAAGAATCCCGTCTTTTCTGAAATTAACAAGAGCCTTGTTGGTGTGTTGGTGACTTAAGCAGGACAGGATTTCTTCTGAAATCATATTCCAGTGGTATTATCCATTAACCTAAGGCTAAGCTTAATAACTTCAAATCTCCAGGCTAGCTGAGACTGCTGGGAATGAAAAGTATTCAGCGGGATAAAGTAAGGGCTGATTTGAGCAGCAGCTCAGTCTTGAGCTTAACCTTCTAAGATTCAACAAAAATTTGTTTTTGTTTCTGAGTCCCCTGATTTACTAATCCCTAAAAGGTCTCTAGCCACTATTATAACCCCTCCTGGAGTTATCATGTTTGTAACAGTCTCTTTTAGAGATTGTCTTTACTCCGAGCTCTTGCATTTTATCCAGGAGAAAAGGAGATTATTTTTGCTTAGAAGAGTCTGATGCTTGAGAAGCCAATCAGAGGATATAAATCTGAAATATAAAAAAAAATCATTGGGTAATTGCTTCTTCAAACTATTCTTCAAATTCACTAGCAAAGGTCTTCAAAAAATGAAAACAAGCAAATAAACATCCTTTTTTATTTTGTTGTTGTTCCATTTTTCTAGAGGTTTTCCAGATGCAATTATTTTACATCTCCAACAGAGTTTGTATGAGCCTGTTTGAACTGAGTCTTTGAATAGAAAAATTCTTTCCAGTGGGAAGATAAAAGCTGGAATAGGATTCTGAGGCACAGAAATAAAAGTAATGATTGCAGACCACGGAGTGATTTCCTGAGGAGTTCTGAAAGTGCTTTCACTATACAGTTGTGTGTTCTTTTTTGGCAGGGAAGCAGTGCATTGTGGCATAGAATGTAAATCTGAAAGGAAAATGAGGAATGGTCAAAAGAATTTTTAAGTGTTAGGAATGGAGAGATTTGCCAACCCAGAAGACCTAAGAAATACGTCTTAATTTGCTATATTTAATTTCTTTAATGAGCGTAATGATAATTATTTATATGTATGTAAATGAAAAAAAAAACCTAGATAAAAATGCAAATTAAGTGAAGCTTCTATAAAATTCTGCTGACTCTATGCATAATGATATGAAATACATGCTTTGATTATGGTTGTGTTGCCGCTATGCTTTAACATTAAATATTAATAGATTTTGTATTCAGAAGAGATTTTGTATTCTCTCAGAAGAGAGAGATATGTTGCACCACATGTTATGAAACATGGAGAATTGAAATTTAAGAATTTATTAGCAATACAGAATTCATACCAGAGGGCATAATAAAACCTCTGCATTGACACAATACATTATTATAACCTAAGACACCTTTCAGGGTGAAAGTTTTAGAAGAGGTGGAAATAATCTGAAAGTAACATAGTCTTATTATTATGGTATGGCAGAATTAATTTTGAATGTGTGTGGGAACGATCAAATATAGTGTATGAGAAAATGGAATAACTTAAAGTGTGAATTTATGCCTTGGTAGACACAGTTTTTGATACAGCATAAAATTTTCTACAGTTCTAAAATCCTCTGAGGAAACACAATTTATAAAGAACATAGAAATGTTATTCTATCATCAGAGAAATCACACATTGTAATGATTAGTTTTGATGTATAACACAAGATTTTTATTATGATATTTCTAAAACTGGGGTTTTAAGTTTTAAATACTTAACTGATACAGCAAGGTTTAACCCAAATGTATTTTTTTCCAGCACAAGTGTTGTTTGAATAACAGAAATACATCTTTCCTCAATTCCTTTAAGTCAAGTAGTTTTGTGATGCAGAGCAAGTATTTCTGGGGTGATACAATATAGGTCTGTCTAATATTCTGATTAATGAGTCAGAGAAATTTTTTGCTTTGTTTTGCAAATAACTTTGCACTGGTATATGAGCTTCAAATATAACTTACTTGTCTTACCCAGGAAAGAAAACACTTGTTTAATGGTAAAGAATTCTCCTGTTCTTTAAAATAATGTCCCCAGGAGGAAGTGCCTCTTTCCACCTCATCTTGCATCAGTCTGGTCTCTGCCATAAACTTCTGTGACAGAACAGCCTCTTCAAAGAACCTTCCAGCACCTCATTGCCCCCATTTCCATCCAGTGCTGGTTTGTCCTAAGTGCTGAAAGTCCTTTCCCCAGTTCCCCAATACCTTCCTTTATGAAGCAGTGTCATGGTTATCTGTCATTCCAGTTATGGCACTTCATAAGTTGCAGGCTAGGGAACTTCAGCAAAAGGTTCAAGTTCAAAAACTAAACAACTAATTTGTATTTTTCCACAGAACTACTAAAAATGAGGGGATTCTGCGACGTCAGTATCAAATAGATTTAATCTCCTTGTAGTATTTTCCAAGTGGCATTTCTTCAGCATATTAATTGCAGCTACTGACATTGCTATCAGGGCTTTTAGATTTTTTCCCAAATATTCATTTACAAAATTGCATAAAACTCTTCAAAATATTTTAATTTTTCTCTTCCATTACTTTGGTTTAGTTCTCCTCCAAACAATTTTGAGAAGAATTTTTTCAGGTATGGCTCAGTCTTGCAGTAAGGCCATTTTAACATAAATTTTAATTATTTTTAATAGTATTCTTATATAAACCCCCAATAACTATTTTAAAATTAAAATATAAATAGATAAGCAGAACTTAATTCTTGATATTGTTCTCTAGTTTCTAGATGGAAGTAAACAATGCACCTATGCCTTTATGTAAGTTAGCAACAAAACTGCAGAGTTTTCTTTATGTTTTATTGTATTTGACAGTTTGTGTAATCAGGAAAGGAAACTGCTTCCATCACATCCTTAAATGCCAGCTCAGTCAAACAGGCCTGATGAAGGCACAGAGTGCTCTAGTGTCACTGTCTCATCCTTTTACTTACTGACCCCTATCAGAGATTTAAACTGAGAGCAGGATTGCACAGAATTTCCATGCTTTGTCCTTGTTCTCTGTTGAGGTTGCTCCTGGTGATAAGAGCAGTTCTCCAGGACAGGAAGAGATTATCAGGTTTGATACCAACTGGGCACAGTTAACCCTGACTTTTATCTGAAGGAAATGCTGAGCTGACATGAACTGTAGGGAACCTGGGGGCATTTTTAAGGATTTCTTCCTACAAACTCATCTTTGTGTTTAGTTATGTTTAATTTTCCTTATATGAAGTATGAAGAATAAATCAAAATTACTTCAATATAAAATACCATTTTCAAATATTATTTATTAATGGATTTCATTAACTGCAAAATTTGGTTTTAAATATGAAGCCTAGTGTGTATTGGATGATAGTAATAATACGTAATCGATTGAAAAGTTCCTAGTGGTGGAATATATGATGTGTATTGGGTATTAAGATGTGTCTATAGTTATTATCTACGTATTTATCATAGACAGAGAAATAACTATATTTTTAAATAAAAAAATATTAGAGAAATACATTAAAAAGATAAAGCAGGCCATATACTAAGATGAGATTTTCAAGAGAGCCTGAGGAAGTTAAATATATAAACCCTAGTGAATTATAACTTGATTTTACATACAATATCAGGTGTCTCTCAAAGTTAGTTTTCCTATACAGATGTTTACATTTCTATATGGTATTTTTTTTGTCTTTAAAAGCATAACACAGACCTGACTAAAAGAAAAATTGTGATGAGAGAACACATTAGTTCTCGGGTTTCACAAATTTTTCACTGCATAATTAGCATTGGAAAAAGAAAAATCTTAATTCTGACATGTTCAGTGTGCTGGATCATCTTTCACCGCAGTGTTATTCTTAGTTAGGGTGCCCCGACAACATTACTAAGTTGGAAAAGCTTTAAACAAGCCAGTAATGAACAACATTTATGATCCTGGAAAGACTGTCTGTGTGCCCTTACAGTTTTCCCTTCATTGTGTTCAAACTGTCATTAACCAGTCGGAAGTTTTCACAGCCCTCACTTAATTTTGTCCTCCCAGGTGCACACATTATGTAAGATGCTACTGTTTCTGACTGCTCTGTATCACCAGGTGCAAATTCCTTTGGACAATACTCCTTTTACTGGAGAAAAGGCATTAAGCTATATCCTTTGGAAAATTCTCTGTTTTCCCATATGCTATCCAGGAAACATCCTGCCTAAGAGACCTTTTTAGCTGGATTTACCAGTTTTCACATCACTATTTAAGTTAAAGCTCTCAATTTCAATACTGATACTGCAGCTATTAGATATGCCGGATGGTCCAAAAATGCCTATTTCCTCACAGTACTCAAAAGAGTAGTGTTTTGAGATAGAATCGTCTATGACCAATATATTGCATTGAGTAACATGGTACATTTTTGTATGAGATCAGCCATGTGAGTAGTTGATAAAACTGATTTCTTAGAAAGCAATTTCTAAAAAAAATGCATTTAAATAATTTGTAGTGTCTTGCAGAAATATGAAGTTTTCTTAATATTGCTTTTCATCCAAACAACATTTTTGTAGTTTTATTCCTTATTAGTTAAGTACCAACTTTGAGTTGTACAAATAAAAATAATCATGCAGCATGTGCAATATAGTCTTTACCTGTAAAGAAGACAGTGCAGTATTTGTTATACTATTGTATTGCTTATCAATGACAGTCTTTTCTTCCTTGGTGTTTGTTTTTTTTTTCTCTGCCACAGTTTGAAACCAACCTCATTACTGTTGCAGTATTGAACTTGATTTCCTGAATTGATTATTCTTTTGCTTTGTTGTGCATTAGCTGTATTGCACTGCAGTTGAGGGGGATGCTTTCAATTGATGCAATTTAATTTTATATCTTTGCAAAAAATATATAACAACATTACTTAAGAGTGGGTTCAACAGATTGAGCTACAAATTGTATTTACCTTCAAGGAAGAAAGGTTTTCAATTGGTGAAAATGCTACTACTGTGTACAAAGTGTCAGAAATGTTATCATAGAATGGTTTGGTTTGGAAGGGATCTTAGAAGTCATCCAGTTACAACATCCCATGCCATAGGCAGGGACACCTTCCACTAGACCAGGTTGCTCAGAGACCCTCCAAACTAGCCTTGAACACTTCCATGGATGGGTCATCCACAGCTTCTCTGGGAAACCTCAGTGTTGTGGCAAATGTCACAAAAGTTTCAGCTGCCTACTGCTATCATAAATCGTAATAAATTCAAGCAGTTCATACTTTGGATTTGTTTGGATTCTGTTTCTTTTAACAGAAACCAGTGTGGCAACATCCTATCACTACTCACAGAATCACAGAATGGTTGCAACTGGAAGGCATTGCCTCTTTCGTGTCACTGGACACCACTGAAAAACATGGCTTTGTCTTCTTTACACCTTTCCTTCATCCATTAGTCATGAGGGCCTAGTTCTGTCTTGTCATTACAGCCAGAACACAAAACTAATAAATACACATATGGTCTAGGAAAGAAACAAATTACAGGAAAAATAATCAAGAGAAATAAAATACTGAAATACTATAGAAAAAGAATCCGTCTTTTCTAATAAAATACTACTGGCTTTAGTTACATTTCTTCCTGTCAAATTTATAGGTTAAAATGAGAAAGCAAAGATGGAAAAGGTCAGTCTTTAACATGACGAAAGAAGTGGGGTAATTTTGACACACTATGAATGTCACTTGTAAGATTTACCATTTTCTTTCTTTGACTACCTTGTACACTTGCACAGAAGGAAGTTCAGTATGCCATTGTGGTGACTTCAAGGGGATAAGAAAGTTGAATTCTATGCAAAAGATGAGGTTTATCACATAAAGTCACTTTCCAAAACCATTTCACCGAACTTCCAGTAGCGAAGCAGAGATGAATGCATCCATTGTCTTTTCCTGATGTTACAACAGTGTGGTAAAATGGAGAAATTATTCATCTATATAATAAATCTACCTATTATTTGGCCCAAAAGCCTGTAAAAATGCTTTGAAACAAAAATTCCATCCTAAAAATATTTTACTTAAATATATGTTAATAACTTGTTAAACATGACATTCATATTAGAATTTCTCATATTTTTTTACCGGAGAGAGCTCTCTACTACGTGTTTTGGTTAACCTTGCAATTAACTTGATATCATTTAAAGTTTATTTTTAGTAACATGTTAGCTACTTTTCTCTTAATAGAAGAACACAAATTTGAATGAATAAATTAATTTGGGTTTTATTTTGTTTCACTTCTAATAATTTTGTCATTAACAGGTATATATATGTATGCCTCAACATCTTTTCTTACTGTCATAAATTTTCACACATGCAATTGTGAAAAGAAAAGGTAGAAAAAAAAGGAAAAAACCAAGAAAGAATTTTTCTGATGCTTCCTTGAGGGTCGTTCTACTTCTGAGTTGGTCTTACAGGCTAAAGGTGTTAAATATTTACCTTGATAATTAATTTGATAAATTTTAAATGGTTTCACCCGTGTTTTCGTACTATATAAAATGTAGTTAATATTACACAATGATGACCTGTGAATGAAAAAAAGGCATCGTAGCCTTTTCACTTTCTATACCTCCAAGATAGATCCATCAAAGCAGAATCAAGGCATCTTAGTATAATGAAGAAAATAAGTGTGGTGCTGAAAATTTGCAACTTGAACAAAACAAGTTTTTAGAGATTTTATTTGTTGCTTTCTGGACATCACTGCATGTAAAAATTAAGTAAAGAGATGAAAAGGCTAAGAGTCCTTGCTCCATACAGCAGCTATTATGATTAGGAATGTATGAGAGAGAGACATAGAGACATTAGGGAATGGAGGGATGGTATCAATAAGGAGTCATGTTATGGAGGTAAGGGTGACAGGTAGGAAAATATAGAAGGTAAAGACTGGATTTTGTTCTGAAAATGTGACACGTAGGACAAGAAGAAAGATGGGATTAGGATCTTGGTTTGAGAAAAGCATTGCAGTTTTTCACTTCTGCTTATAAGAGAATTATGTAATCTAGTATTTGGTGGAGAAGTCAGGCCATACTAAATTATTCCAGTAATTCTGTCCTGGAATACATATAACAATTGAAAATTGAACCAATTGAAAATTTGGTACAAATTGGCACCATTTAAGAATAATGTGTTAACAATTGGCAGCACCTGACCATTTTATTATTAAAATGAAAATTGCTGCTAGTGTGATAGATCTGTAGGGGGAGTCATCCTGTCCTAGATCTGATGGCCAGTGTTGGTGATTTACAGGCATACAAAATGATTGATAGACATATGCAAACAGTTTCTTTTATACATCACTAGTGGCAGACTTAGGTTATTTTACGAAGCTATGTTTTCTTTATAATTTCTTCTCCTAATTTAAACTAATTTAGGTAATTTTAGAGAGATATATCAATTCAAAGCAGACATTTCTATGAAGTTAAAATTTCTTGGGGCTTTAGTTTGGCTTTTGTGTTTGCTTTTTTTTAAACTAAAAACAAATATAGTTCCTTAATGTCAAATGGAATTCAAAGAAAAATAGGTACATTGAATTTCTGCAACTCTGGCAGTACCAAGCACCTGAGCCATTCATTGCCCACCATTATTTAATGTGCAATTATAAACGTGCTTTGCATCCAGCAAAAAGTATCTTACGGAAATGGAGCAATTGGTATGGTGTTTGAATATTAAAAATAATATCCTAGTCAAGGTTTCCAGGAAATGGTACTGCTTGCCAGTAGGAGGGGGCTCTTACTCTTCATAAAATGTAGAATCAGTTGATAGTGCATCATACTATGGAATATCAGTGTCATATTGTAGTGAATTTTGAGAGGAACCAAGAGAATGGGGCAGGAGAAGGGAAATCTTACAGAAAGTGTGCTGTTTTCTGCACTTGCTGTGGAAGAAACATGTACCTCTCAAAACTTTTGAAATCATGGGGTGGATTCCGGAAAAAAAGACCCCTCTGGTTTTAGCTAATAATCATGGCAATTTAAAACCAATATATGATGAGTTTCATTTGCTTTTCCATTTGGAAACTTCCTATGCAGGTCTTGGATGTTTTTCCTTACAGCCACATGATTGTGATAGTAGCAGTAAAGTGAAAGTTAGTAATCCTGAAGTTATCCAATTCCTATCTTCCTTTTAAGGATGATTATATATTAAAATATAGTCACCTAACCACATTTTTGGAGTCTTTCTAATATTATTTCTTCTTGCAAATGAATATGTGACAGTTATTGTACTTGTCTGTGGAGGTTCTTCTACTTTATATCCAAGGAAGAGCTATTCATTTTAAAATATTAACTACTGAAAAAGGTATGAGGGAGAAAGTACAAGAGAAAGATAGATGGCTGTTAACTAAATTGTGGCAGAGTTACAAAAATTGAGGCACTTTGAGGATTGATGGCAAGGACAGTACTAGTTTTGCCAGAGGATGCGGTTTATTAAAGTCCTTAATGATGGGAAACTTATGCCAGCATTAATCATCTTAGAGAGAGGCTTCCAATAATATACTGCAGGAAATGTCCCAGCGTCTTAGACCTGACAATCTGTCACATATTTTTATTACATGTTCCCAGGGAACAAATAGCCAAAAGTTTGAAAACCTACGTTCTTAAATTAAGCAGTGCAAATCTGATTCTGCACAACAGTTTTCCATTATAGTTGTCTGGACACATGTACTGAATCAGATAATTTGCTATATCTAATTTCGTGTATGACACCAAACATACACCAGACTTGGATCTTTGTCATCCTTAATTTAATTACCTTCTGGACAAGGCAGGTGATGTATTAGTCTTGTCTTGAATCACTGTTCCTGGACATTATAACTAACAAGGATATCTAAATGCTAGATACAGCTTTCAGGTCAGAATTTGCTTCTCTTCAATAATCTTCTTACATAGGTTATCCAGAACTCATTCTAATTGGAGTGCCGACCTGTCAGTTTCTTTCTTGTTTGGGAAAATGAACAACTTGAGTTTAGCTGATGCTGTTGCCATAGCATTAACTACTCTAAAGTTCCATTCTAAATTTATAATTTCTTACAGAATCATACAGTCATAGAATAGTTTTGTTTAATTTTGTGTCTTTGTGATATATCTTTGTATCTTTGTTCCTTCAAGGCATGTTTTTCATTTGGATTGCCTCATCTCTCCAAAATAATACTCGATCTTTCATAGTTGAACCTTAAAACCTTATGAACTTGTATCACATCCTGGGCTGCATCCAAAGCCCTGCGGCCAGCAGGTCAAGAGAAGTGATTCTACCCCTCTACTCCCCTTTTGTGAGACCCCCATCTGCAGTGCTGCATCCAGCTCTGGGACACGAAGCAGGTCCAGGTGAGGGCCATGAAGATGGTCAGAGGGCTGGAGCAGCTCAGCTATGGAGACAGCCTGAGAGAGTTGAAGTTGATAGGCCTGGAGAAGAGAAGGCTCCAAGGAGACTTTTGCAGCTTTTCAGTGTGCAAAGGGGGCTTCTAGGAAAGAGAGACTTTTTACCTGTAGTGATAGCACAAGGACAATAGTTTTAAACTAAGAGTTATTAGAAATTAGATTTTATGAAGAATTTTTTCTTCAGTGTGACAGTGATGAGACACTAGAACATGTTGCCCAGAAAAGCTGTGCAGGCCCCTCCCTGGAAGTGTTCAAGGCCAGATTGTAAGGGGCTTTGAGAAACCTGATCTAGTGGGAGGTGTCCTTGCCCATGGCAGGGGATTGGAACTGGGTGATCCTTAAGGTCCTTTCCAACCTTAGCTATTCTATGATATTGTGTGCATTTATTAAATAATATCAATGGTAACTTTTTTACCTCTTTTCATTTTCGGGGGGTTTTATTTGTTTTGTTTTCATAAAATGCTAAAAGTTCAGATGTAAGAAATATCATCAGGGTTGGGGTTTTTTTTGTTGTTTTGTTTTTTTTTTTTTTTTTTTAAATGGAGTATATTCAAGCACCTACTTCTACTTACCTGTTTAGAACTCTAGTATGTTATCTTAACTGGTAGTACTTTATGTAAAAAAGCTTAAAAGGAACAGTTCATTTGCACCCTGCATTGAATTTTGTCAGGTGTAAATTAATTCTCTGTTACATAGAAGCTAGAGCACATTATTATTTTTTAATGGTTCTAATCTTCTAACTGATTTCTGCTGAATCTTTTATTTTTTAAACATTACATATATTGCATTTAAAGATCCTTAACATGTCTAAACCTATGAGAAGGGCCACTTTCTCATTTCTGCTTGGTTTTACTTCATTTTCAATTGATAGAACTTTTTGATAAATATTCTGGTTATTAATGTAATTTGTTAGTTATTTTATAAAACTGGTGGGATCAGGTTTTGTAGACATATAAAATAGTCAGCCTTATGTTTTCAAAGTCTTGGTTTTAAGGTTTGTTATTTTTCGTGCTTTATTTTATATTAAACATAATGTGTGTTTATGTTTGATAAATACTAATTCTGTAACCATTTAAGCATACTAAACTGCAGTTAGTGATGAAGCACATACAAGAAAAAACAAATTCTCTTTATAAACAAATTATTCCTTTCCAACTCAATTTTTTAGTTTTATAAGAAATGTAAACTATCTTTTATTTGCACTGTAAAAAGAAAATTATTTCCAGAACTACATTCTTTTTGTAAAACATCACTCCAGGCGTCTTAATCTGTTCCTGACTAGGAAATCAAAAATCATCTGTCTTAAGATCATTTCTGTGAATCAAGTCATTAGCACAGTCCTCTTATTTTTTTTTGTATATTGGAGCTCTTGACTGCTGGGGAAATGCCTGCAAAGCCATTTTCCCTTTTTTGAGGGGAATGCTTTAAAATTGTGAGTTGTTTATTTGGGGATATATCTTTATTTGACAGACTTTTAGTCCTATTTGTGTTTGTGTTTATGACTGTTAATACCTGCATTTTTGTACAGATGGCAGTCCATAACTCACCTATTCTTTTAAAATATAAACAAATAAATACTATGGGCATCCAAAACCTACCTTTAGAAGAGCGAGGAGTCTTAACTGGAAGTCCCCCTTCTCTTAAATGCTTTTATCTGCAGTATAGAAGGTTATACTACTTTTTCACGTGTATGTCTTAAAATAGGATGTGAGTTTGTCATATGTGTATTGAAATCAACAGACAGCATCAAACTACATAATGTTATCTAGGATTGAAGGTTACTCAGATTCAGAGTACCTTTCAATCTTCAACATTCATGCCAGTGTTCATAAATGGAGTGAACTTATTGTGACAAATTGCATATTAGGAGACAGTGCTTGCAAAAAATTTGTGAAATAACCACATGTGGAACCTTATGAAGACTCTGATGAGATTTCCGATCTGTTTGTTGAACATGCTGTTGATCCATCTATTGAACATGCAGAAATAAGTTCGCACAGTTTTCCTACAAGTGATTCCTACCATGAACTTCATTTCTAGAGGAAAAGTCAATGTTCTGGCCCTTGGTATTCTGAGATTCTTGACCATAGCTAACCATAAAACACACATATGTCGTTTGCTTTTTTCTTCATATTCTCCACTAGTGTGAGATGTCACACTCTGAAGACCCTTTGATAATCTGTTCTTTGCATTAAACTGTTTAGCTGATGAAATACGGGGTATTTAAAGGTCTGTGAAAATCAAGATCACTAGAGTTACTTATTAAAACATTTGGAGCAGAAAGATGAGCTCCTGTGTCTGGTAAATAAATTCACAGCCAGGCAAGCTTTACTTATTTAGATGAAAATGCTTGTTTTTCTACAAAAATAAGGGCTGAACAGTTATTAAAGGAGATACTGCTGGCCTTGGGCAATGTAGTGGCTTTGATCTGTGCTTTAAAACTTCTATTGATAACAGTTCTTTTTGCTCAAAGCCTGTATGCCTACATGGAGCAGCAGCATATGTCATCAAAAAGTTATGCTTTTTGACAGAGGCAAACAGAGAAAGAAGTTGAAAATGTGCATTTCAGGAAAAAAAAAAAAAAAGAAAAACATCAGTTGTTTTTAACCATTCCTGAAGCTAAATTTTACTTCATACTGAAAGGTGCTCAGATCTGGTCTCTGATAAACCTATTAGAAATTTTCTTGCCTAAAATTAAGCTATATGTGAGAGGACTAGAATAGATTTTCCGGAGACACATCTGGAAACATTTAGGAGCTATTTATCAGAACAAAAGTGTATATGTATATATATTAGATATTAAAAAGATATACCATTACAACAGATGTAACTAATAAATTCCCTTTTGGAATTAAAGCAGTAAGAGAGTTTCCTTGAATAAAGATTTTTTTTTTTTAATGCTCTTAAAAGATAATAACAATGAAATTAGGAAAAAAAATACAAATCAATATTTGATAGAAAAAAGCATTATTCACCCAAGACATAAGAGAAGGGAAAAGGCTAGTCCCTCTTATTTTATAGAGATCACTAAACTACCTGCTCTCCAGAGAAACAGTGGATAGAAGAGATAGGTCTTGTCACTTAGTGGCACTGTGGTCTGAAGATCAGAGTTTGCAAACCAGCAATTTCCTCTGTGTCAGACTCGGTGTTTGGTATATGTTTAATGCAGCCATTTACAGTCAGGTTTGTAAGAAAAACACACCATCTTTTTCCGTGGCTGGAGCTTGATAATTTCATAAGGAACTGATATAAAGGTTGTCCTAAATAGTGTACACACAATATATTTTCTGCGGTAGGTGGAACACATTGTAACATTTTTGGTATTCTTTTGCTATTTTTTAAAGGTTTATTTCCACAAATAAACATGTCTCTTTAGAAAGATTTCATAAAGTGTAATAAAGTTCCAGTGAGAAATGGGTGAAGCCATAGTACAAGAAAATTTGAGTGAAGGTAATTTCTCCATAGCAAAAGAAGACACTATAAAATCAGCACATGAACAGACAATGTTTTTTAGGCCACCTCACTTTGTCATAGCAGGATCTGGCTAAAGAGTTTGTCATCCTCAAGAGGAAATGCTCTTCCTTATTTCTGAGAGAGTGTCTTTCAAGGGCCTGATATTGCCTAATGTTAAATATATTTAACAGGTATTCTCTTTCCCAAGAAGTTCAGCTGAAACAGTTTCAGGAGAGGAGAAACCTACCAAGATAAAAGCCCAACAAGCTCAAGGTTGAATAGTAATACTTCCATGTTCCATAATAAACTAACACAATAATCAATTGGAATTTCTCAGTGAACATGAAAGCCTAGATATGGGCTTGTTTTACTAAACCGGTTAATAAACTTGTGAATTACTTCCTTTTTCCAGATGCTCCAACATTCGTGTCGAACCAAACCATGTATTACTCTTGGGAAGGCAATCCCATCAATATAAGCTGTGAAGTGCTAGCAAATCCATCTGCCTCAGTTCAGTGGAAAAGAGGAAAATTAGTTTTACCTGTAAAAAATACAACTCATTTGAAGACCTACAGTACAGGAAGAAAGCTGATTCTAGAGGTAAGGCTTAAAATGTTCAGCATGGTGGCAGAACATAATTTTGTCCTCAGTTTGGCAGCACTGCAAGTACTGTAGAGTGTATTTAAGGCTAAGACCTACAATTGAATACGTAACACTCTTAAAAAAAGAACAAAAACAACAAAAAACTATATATGAACTGATTTATCTACACATTTCGTATGAGTAGTTAGAAAATAAACCTTATTTGAATGGCTTGTGCTCAGTTTTCCATCTGCACCCAACAGAAATACAATTTGCATTTCTTGGAAGTAAAAAAATCCATAAATAGATATAAAACTAAACTACCAAGCTAAGACTGAAAATTAAAGTGACTACCTAGTAGGTGCTTGGTATCTATAAAAAGTTTATTAGTTTTTTTTTTTATTGTTTAAAAGTGAAATTATAACCATGAACAAAGTCACTGTTTCCTCATTTGAAGTTGAGAAGGGGGAGTTAAACATGAAAAAAGGTGTATTTAGGTCTATATTTGGAGAATATATTAGGTACGTTGAAGTAAGAACTCATCTGAATATTGTTTAAGGAGAACATACTTGAATTTCTGATTTTTGTTTTTTAAATATATTTAATTAGCAACTAATATTTACAAAGTGCATTCATTTTAAAGATTGCTCCCACATCTGACAGTGATTTCGGACGGTATAACTGTACAGCCACAAACAGAATAGGAACAAGATATCAGGAGTATACACTTGGTCTAGCTGGTAAGTTAAGATTTTGTTTCCTTTTCTTTAAATATTTTTTCCTACTTTAATCAACGTTAAGTTCAGACACACTATCCTCTGTTTATTTTATTCCATGGACTGTTTGCAGATAATTTAATTGTCTAAGAGCTGAGCTGCAATATAAAGTAAAATAAACCAGTTTCCTCAGAATATGAATCTTCTTTTGATTTAATTTTAAGGCCTTTCAAAACTTGAAAAAAATTAGTCTAACCTTTTTTCCTTTGCTCTTACTACGTCCTACATTTATAACAATTTATTTTTATTACTTCAGCAGAGACATATGGTTTGCAGGCAGTAAAAGTAAGAAGGAATTAGGAAATTCTTTTTTTCCTTTTTCTCCCTTGTATTTTCTTGATAAACCAACAATGGCAAAAGACTGAAATACTGCAGCAAAGAATTTCTATCTCCGTTTGCACTTTTAGTTATTTAAAAGTAGAATTTGACCTGGAGTGCTAGATTGAAATAAGTTAAGCTCTGAGATATTCTACACTCTATCGTTACAGAATGTCTGATTATTTTTATGTCGTTCTATTGTTATTTAGGCAAATAGAAAAATCTGACTGTATGTTTGTTCTTTGGTAGAAATAACTATTAACTGAGACCAAATGAGAGTTTCCTAGCAGTGCTTTCAATTATATTTTCTTGTGGAATGGACTAATGCTTGTTAAGTTTTGAGGTCTCCAAACATTTGGATCTCCGTCCTCAGATGGTGCAAACTGTGCCAACTTTAATGGCATTTCTGGACTTATAATGCAGTTGACAGTACTAAAGGTACAGGCACACTGAGAGCCATACACCCCTTGGGATGTGTTGTTATGGACCACTTTTACCGTGTAACCTCCAGGTTGTCACATACTGCCAGACTGGCTGGCACATTGAAGGGACTGGTAGAAATAATTGTATCTATATCTAATTTTTTTTTTTTTTTTAATTAGGACACATACATTCCAAATGATTCTGAATGTTTTAGTTGCAAGTTTTGGTCTAGTTTCTTCTTTTTTTTTTTGTAAGAAAAGAAACACTTTAAACTCCTACCAGGAGGACTTTTGGGGAAGCATTGCTGAAGCATGCACATCCAGTCACAGGGAACATCTCTGACCTGGTCTACTGCTATTATTTGTGTAGTTTTGATCCACAGGACAATTATTTTCTTTTGGTGTCTCAGGAATTATAAAACCCCATTATTTATTAATAGTCTTCTTAGAATTTGTACAGAGCTTTGAAAGTTTTTCCCATCATCTCTATAGGATACTAGCACACATTTCTACTTTCATTTTTTTTTTGGTTTTGAAGAACTGTGAAAAGTGCTGAGCTTCTTAAAATAGGAAAATGTAGGGTTCAAATTTCTATGAGCCACAATTTTACATCATTTAGAAGATCCATTACCCTTCATTTTACAACTTTTTTGGAGTGTTAGCTGTGGTGTGATCTTCCCTTCCTTTGATAGCTACGTTTGACTACTGAGAAAAAAAGCTTTTCTTGAAGCCATGAACATAAATAATAGGAAAGGAAGGAAAATCCCCACTTGCATCCCTCCGGTGTCTTACCTCTCAGCAGAGAAAATTATGAGAAAATATTGTGGTTTTCACCGTGGGCTGCTTTTTCATAAATATGTATACACTTGGGAGAGCATTTCAATAGATATTCTCCAGAACGTTGTTTTTTTCTCTTAGATTTGCAGAACAACATCTCATCACAATGCATGATACTACATGATGATTATTTTAACTATGTATATATCCCCTGCTTTTATAATTTTTTATTTAATTAATTTTAATAAAAAAACATTAGCATTGTAAAGTTAATTGAAAAAGAACATGATATTTTGTCATTTTATTTCAGGAAATTCACATATGACCACCCCTGGAAATGCAAGGAAAAATAAATAACAAGCTATAATACTTCTTTGGCTTTTTAATGCAATTATATCAGGAATGTTACTGGTGCCAGTTTTTCAACCAGATTAATATTCTATACTTGTGCAATGTTTTGTTTTTTGGTTTTTTTTCAGGCAATTCCTCAGAAAACTCAATGAACACTTAAAAAAAACATGTAGTTATAAACATAAAAAGGTAAATCAGGATAAATGGCATTATGGGAAGACATCATGTAAAGCATGAGCTATATTTGGATATCCTATATGATGATATTAAATGCAGAAAATAGAAAAAAAGAAAAGCAGGTGTTTTAGTAGTGATAGTGAACAGGGCTGAAAAAACTCGGTTTGGGGTATCACTGTGCACTACTATGCACTACTTGCTATGCACCACTTACAGTAGTGTAATGCATAATATTCAGTATCCTGAAAGATTGATATTTTCAGCATTTGCCTCTTGTCTTGGTTTGAGACAAATTAGGAGGAAACGTCCTAATGAACATCCTCTAATGAAAGGCAGGCTTCAGCAGCCCCTCCCCCACCAGGTTCGGAAAGAAATTTCTTGGAGGAAAGTGGAAAAAAGCTGTTTATTTAACAAGCAGGGTGCACGCAGGCACCAAAAAGAATAAATAATGTTAGCTAATAAAACCTCTCGCTGTGGTGAAGACCTAGTAGATTCAGAGTCCTTTCTGTATGTGTGGCTCTGCTCTCTCCGGAGCTGGGGTGCGGCGTGGGCCCCTCTGGGCCGCGGTGTGGGGCCTCCCGGAGATGGTGTTCCGGACCGCAGCAAAGCTGAACAGTTCCAGGAAAAAGAAAGAGGAAGCCACAGTCCCAGGGAAACTTGCTTCAGCTAACGAACAAGAAGGTAGCTAGAAAGAAAAGAATGCGCCTCGCTGCCCTGCTGCAGAGCCAAGAGCTGGGGAGAGAGGGAGCGAGTTATCTGTGGTTTTGAGCACAGGCCTCCGAAAAAATTCCCCTGGCTCCCCCCCGGCTCCTGGAGCTAGCTTTAAAGGCACGGAACTCACGCCTGGCATAGGGCAGACGATAGGTGATACAGCATCATAAAGTCACCCCAAGACACCTCTAAACAGACTTTGTTTTTGGAATAAAAACCCAAACATGTAATTCACTGTTACAAGTTTTGCACTTAAACTGGCATCAGCAAGAAATGGAAAATAATCAGGGAGATGGAGGATAAAACCATTATAATAATTACAGGTATAAGATGTCAAATACAGCTTTCTCCCTAGTTTTATTAAATCAGTCGCTTCACTCTGGTTGATTAGGAAGGCTTAATGATTGATATTTTCCGTATTAAAGCCTATAAAATCATTTCATGCATTTCAATGCAGTCAGCATTGCCTTCTGGCTTTGATTGTAAATACAAATGCTGGGACATAGAATACTTTTACAAAGGCTCTGTCAGGGAAAAATAAACACAATTCCTAGCTGGGAGACAGTATTAAGTAAAGTATGCTGCTAGGGTAAATTTGATCACAAATAATGATCATTTTACTGAATAGTTTTCTCTTTAAATTCTGCAGGAATTACTTGTTCTTTCATGTTTTGTTCCATTTTCTGCTTTGCTGGATTTCAGCAGAATCAAACTATCTTTTTTTATTAATTTACTGCTACTTAGAAAGTGATCATACTGTTACAATTCCATTATCTTTATTCCTGTTGCCTTCCTTGAGAAATTAGACTTATTGATGGTTAAAAAAAGGAAGATTTCTTTCAGAATTGATATGCAATTTACAGCCATGTTTGTATGACAAGAAAACCATAACTGTTAACTCAGATTAAAAGAGCTACTGAATCAGCCTGAATTCCATTTAAACCTCTCAAAACAACTGAAAAGCTGCAGAGTATTTGAGGTTTCATTCTGGAAGATGCTGGCCTGCTTAGAAACGTCAGAGTTTTGTGGAAAACTTAATCAGATGTGCCCATGACCTGACTTGTGGTGATCAGCTCTTAAAAATACCACGTGGGTGATCTCCTTTTTCATTGCCTGAGCTTTTAAAATGTTATATGAGTAAAATACAGAATGTGAAAATAACCACAATCACTTCTTGCCACTGCAAATTAATTGCTTCATGTCACAGCCACATCTTGTCATTTAGAACTTTATTTACACTCTGGTTTTAATCTAAGTCAGGCTTAAACTTTGGCAAGCCAGGTCACCTTGGCGGGTTGTCCTAAGGGCTCTCAGAGCCTGAGATGAGCAGAGATAGTCCTAGATTTGTCCAAATCTAGTTTATCCATAGTTTATGTGAAATGCTGCTATGCAGGGAGCCAGTATGAACTAGAAAAGCATTTTTCTGCTTTGTTGAGGTCTCAATATCATTATTTTAAATGTTTTTTTTAGGTAAATAGAAAATCACATGGCCATCAGTAGTTTAGGACTATGTTATTGGAATAGGTAATTTAATGTCTTAAAATGGTAAATTTTAAGGTTGTGGCATAGAGTTAAACGAGAATTTTGAAGATTTCTCTTTTTTAAAATATTAATATAGATTTTGTACATAGCTGGATGCATAGCTGGGCTAAATCTAGAGCTCTAAAAAGTAAGCTATGAGTCATCTCTAAGGATCTCATAGCCTTACTCTTCCTAGACTTTCCTTTCCCCTTCTTTCTTGCATTCTGGGATGGCATAGGGTTTAAAAGTTCTGCTGTGGGCAGGAACACTTTTCACTAGACCAGGGTGCTGAACATCCTGCCCAGTCAGGCCTTGAGGGCTTCCAGTGACGGGGCATCCACAGCTTCTCTGAGCAAATGAGAGATGCTACATCTGCTATAGCTGTATGATTTATCTTTTTCCTTTCTACAGGAATATTACAGGGAATTAAAAAACAGTCAATGATGTCATTAGATACTGAGAAGTCTTACACCATTTTATTGAATTAGGTATTCTTTAAGCATCCTGTGCACACAGAAAATCAGTGAAGATGGGAAATAATGATAACGAAAGCAAATGAAGACATGGGAAAGACAATAATTGAGCTTCACAGAAAATGCATCCTGTAACCTGTTTTATGTAATAAATTCATGCTCAAAATATGAAAAGGCTGTTTGATAACTGACAAAGACTACAAAATCAAATTTAGAAATTTACTAGTCTGTAGTTTTGATGCTGGCACTTTGCTGCTGGTTAATGGATGTTGTTCCTTTTTTCACCAAGTATTTGCATTTCCACACAGGTAAAAGAAAATTAAAGTAGTAGGACTTAATTTTCCCTGGAGAACAGTATAATGAAAAAGAAAATCGTATTCTGCCAAAAGCCCATTTGTCTCCACAAAAATATGGGCAGACCTAAAATCTAACTTGCTGTTCTAAAACTTGCCATTCACATCTTAGCAGTATCAGCTAAAGGATTTTTAGTAAAAACTGAACCAAACAGCAACATGTTTTCAATTAGCATAGGTGTGAAACTATCAACATGGCAGCAGTGTTTTGCTTTGTGTTCATGAGTCTTATTTTAATTTATTATTTATGTATTTATTTGCCAAATGAATGTACTTGTTTACTAACTGAATGCGTATTTTTCCAGAAGTCTCAGAGATTTGGCAAAAGAAATCTATGTAGATCTAATATTGTTTTGTTTTGGGTTTTTTTTTCCATTCTAAGGATGTACAAGCACAAGCTATTTCATAGAGATTTTTGACTCCGAAAGTCTAGTCCCCAGCCTCATCTCTTTCCTTGCCAAGATCCTGGTGCTACTTATATTCAGCATTAAGACATAGTTATTTTCAGTCAGTGTATATGCCAGATGTACAGAGAGAGGAAAAGGTGGAGAACTGCAGTAGGAACATACTGACAAGAGATAGGAGATAGGAGCTAACTGGAAGATGAATCTGTGAGCCGATTACCCACTCTCACATCATCACTTCCTTTTCTCTGTTTATACCAGGACTGCTAAAGTCTGAAAGGAAGTTATTTTCTTCCATAAAGCTATCCAAAAATAGCTTGAAAAGAAAATCTCCAGTGATAAAAAGTGGTCATTTATTGAACAAGTTTGGTCATAATTGTAAGAGACTTTACACATCAGTGGAGACAAATAGGTACTCATAATTCTGTGTGTACTTCTCCATCAGCTGTGAGACTGTTTTTGGAACCAAACCAGTTGTACTTAACTTGGGCCATTATATCACAAAGCTCATTTGTGCAAACCAGCATTACGTGCTCAGTACAAAATACATAAAGTGCAACTTTACACCTGTTGTTTGGGAATACTTTTTGATTTTATTTGATTCTTTAACACCATACATGAATGTAGTCACATATTGAACAGAGAGATGCTGTGGAAAGAAAATGAAGTTGACTGACACTTTTTGGGTCTTTTTATGTCTTTAATTTAAAGGCTGAACTCTTGATGAATTATCTCTTGTTTTGACAGCAGTATAATGACAAAAAAAGATAGCAGTGAAACTTCTAACGAAATATTCTGGAATCTTTGCTATCACTAAATGATCTTTAAATCATAGAAAGTAAATCCCTTCCTTTTTCTACTATTTAGTCCTTCAACTTATATCTGCAATAGTATATGAATTAGTGATCACTGCCTGTAGCTAAACTCCTCTAAGATTCATTTTGCTGGTTGGTTTTAGAAGTAAAAAGAACAGGAGACATCCACAGCTCTATCCTTCCAGGCACAGACTTCAGAGTACACAACATTGCAAATTATTCTTCACTCCTGCTAACCATTGATCCAAAAGCCTTGCAATTCTAACATGAAAATCATGGCAATGCTGCAAGTAATTGCAGCTGACAGGGGACAGCTCAAATGCGGGAAGGTTTAGCTGGATCAGAACCAGAAGGCTGTATACGTTGCATGATCAAGTTCATATTCATTAGAGAACTACAGAATTAGATTAAGTTCATTATGCTGTTATTGATCTTCTTTGGGGAAAAAAGTTACAGATTTGCCTAGTTGGAAAGAGATAGTAGGTATTTATTCTATCCTGATGGCATTGCTAGTATTTGGTTTTGGTTTTCACCAGGAATGTGTCTCCTGCTGTCTTTTCTTCAGGTGATTCACTCTCTTCCTTAGTAGTGATGTAGTTCAACTTTGAAAACTGCATGAAACTCACCTGCACGTGTGGGTGGCTTGCAATGTGAGATGGATATTTAAAATAGTATTGTGGATGTATTTTACAGTTCAATGAGTTCTAAACATATTGCATTGTGCTAGTTATGCAAAATACCATACTGGGTTTTCAAAGGAGCTTCATTTCATGCTTATTATCAACTGGAATCATATCTTCCTCTGGCAGAAATTATACTTGAATATGGAGTAGCAAACGTAAGGTTCTTCCTGAAGGATTTCATCTTCCCTGTGCCATGCTTATTATAGTTAACCATACACAGGCATTAATACACAAGGAGAAGAGTTCTCCTTAACATTTGGAAAGTCAAGAACAGAGTGGATATACAAATAACACATTTTTGTTTCGCACCATTGACCAAATGTTTTGATGCAGACGGAAGCACCAGTGATTTGCCTTATTAAAGTATCATCCAAAAACTAACATAAAAATAGCATCAATGATATTAGATATTAATTCATCCTCTAAATGTTTTTGTTTATTTTGAACACTTTTAACAAGAGAAAAATGATTTTTAGAAGTTTAAAAGCTATTTTTAATACTGTAGGTATCCACGGCAGCTTTTAGCTTGTAATTAAATCCAAAGAGCATTCATCTTTACTACTGAATACTGATAATCATCTTCCCAAGTGATGGTATCCACATGACTCGTACAGTGCCGTTCTGCTTCGGAATGGCTGTCCTGGATTGCTTTGCTGGGATTCTTACTCTATATTTTTCCCACTCCTCTCAGAACTGCCATTTGAGCTCAGGAGAGAAGGCATCTGTGCGCAGAATGGTGCTTATGTACTTAATAGCTGTATTGGGGAAAAAAATAAGTATTTCTCTCAGCTGTAATGAGAACCTGAAGGAAAGGGATCGGTCACAAGTTGATTCTAATCCTCCTCCTCTTTTTGATTTTGGGGTGAATGCTGACTTAACACGCAACTCATATAATTCATTCTTCTTCTACGCGGTCACAGAAAAAAACAGTCTGTATGTTTTCTGAACATAATTTCTTTTTTCTAAAAACCCCCAACTTGCTAATCAATTTAGAAACAGATCCAAAACCCAGGTCTGTGTTGTCATGTATTCATAGCAGACTGGTTACATTTGGTCATGTTCTATCTGATCACAAATCTTCAATCCCTTTCAAGGAAAGGTGAAAATTTCCTGCAAAATCCCATATCCTGAAGAATGTTTCCTGGAATAAGAAAGGGTTTGAATCCCTCTAGCTGAGACTTGAATTCTACTAAAATCTATAATGTCATGGATTCACATAGTTGTGTCTTTAAGTAAAAGATATTACCATTTTTCATCCATATAAAAAAATCTATGCTGGTTTTAACCAATGAACACCAAGTATTGGAGGTTTCAGGACACCTGGAATCAGAAATGCCAGCTGTAAGAGCTATGATATTTGCATAAAGACACTCAAGTCTGACAACTGACAGAGATGGTTTTTTGTCTCATTTTCATTCAAGTTCCAATGCTGAGTGAAGCTCAGATTGATTTCTTTTTATTTACGACTGTCTGACAGCCTTCAAATATAGACAATATTTTATGTAAATGGTTCATTACCCACTCACCAAATTACAGGCTTTGGCTCAAATTCTGGCATGTCCTTACAAAAATATCCTTTATAACATGGAGAGAAAAGCGATGTCAAATCTGGAAGCAGGTGTGCAAATCATTTTCAGATGGATCAGAAAAGAAATTTCTAATGGTGTTTCAAAGCCCTGGTATGATGTCCACGGAATTAGAATTCTTCCTAACATTTTCAATATAATTTTTTACAATTATAACTCTTTAAAATGTAGGACAATTATAAAAGCTAGTCTTTTGACTTCTATGTCTTTGATCATAATTGTAAAAATAAAGTAGTATTTCTATTTTTAAAGATGTCTTGACCCCAATGTTATTTTTTGCTTTTGTTTCATATGTAGCATTTCAACACCTACAAAAACCTGCTCTATTTTTATAGATCTTTTCTACTTTGAAAGATACACTCTTGCTTTTGATTTCAGAGAAAATGTTTCTTTCATCTTATTTTGTGAATTAAACTGAGTTCTTAAACAGTTCTTAAACTGAGGATAAGAAACCTTCCGTTAATATATCTTCTTAGTAGCTTGAAATCCAGTCTTCCAACAAAAGAAAAAGAGATCAGTGTTTTCAACAGTGTTTCAGAATTCCATAAAATGGCCAAATTATTTATAAGGTTCTTTGTCATAATCTTAATTTAGAAGAATTTTGAGCCCGAATGATCTATTTAGCTGTAACTGTTTCTTTTTGTTAAATTTGATTTAAAGTTTGTTATTCTCTTTTACATAATTATACAGTCAACAAACTGATACCTTACATTTGACTATGATGAAATTAGCTATTAAAAATATCATATTATAAAAGAAAGGCAAACATGGAAAATGTTTTTGCAGTAATTTAGCATACAAATAAATGAATGTGGTTTTCTTACAGCTCTATAGTAGAAAACTTGTTTGTCTAACACAAATATTATTACACGATATTCAAAATTATTTTTTCTTCCTTGAAGACTCTAAGGAGACTTTTGTGGGTAGATTATCAGCTGCTTAGATCTGTCTAGTTGCTGCCGATTTTTAAACTGCATTTGTACTTTTTCAGATGTGCCATCAAATCCGTACGGAGTACGAGTTTTGGAGCTGTCACAAACCACTGCCAAGGTTTCGTTCAATAAGCCAGATTCACATGGAGGTGTGCCCATTCACCACTACCAAGTGGATGTGAAAGAGGTAGCCTCGGAAACCTGGAAAATAGTTCGCTCCCATGGAGTTCAAAGTAAGTATACAAAAGATAAATGGAAGTATTTTAACTGAGAAGAATGTCCAAGGAAAAGACTGTAAGTTTATCTTAACTGTTTCTTTGTTTGTCTTAGTCCAGTAGCTGTATCTTTATATTAGTGCAGACCTCTCCACACCAGTTAGAAATATTCCTGCAACTTTGTAAAAGTCAACTGTTACTTTTTAGTTTAAAAACATTTACAGTTGCTGTCCGTTTTTCTTGTCCAGCTAAAAGCCAGCTTTTGAAGCTATACATTTCAAAGAGAGTACAAATGAGATTGCACTGGAGAATGTGCATTATATGTGCAGCTAAATTAATAATTTTAAGTAAGATGTTATGTAATATTTAATCCTGGTCATTAATTACTGATTTTGAGCTACTTAGTAAACTTTCTACATACCTGTTAATATTCATGATACCTGTTTCAAAAGCATATCTATAATGTTTGTTCAGCAAGCATTAAATACCCTCTAAATGGTGCTTACTTGCACGTCTCTTGGCAGAAAAGAGCATAAGCTTCCCCAAACAGGCAAGAGTTCTTTAGGCCCTGATGAGTTTATGCAGAGTAATGTTAACCCTTGTATCCAAATTTACATTTTAGTATTTTCAGTGCAAGTTAAGGCAGCCCCAAGAGTCTTTTGATTAGTACTTCAGGAGGTGAATGCTTTTGCAGCTATCAGCAGAGTCACAGGAGACAAAAATACAGCAAGTCTAATACGTGTTCTCTCTTTCCCGTTCACATCCTATAATCATATAAAAATTCTGCACTAAACTGAACACGTTCAAAATTAGAGAATTATTTCAAAGAAACATATAATGAACATGTAGTCAACGTGTATTCAAAAAACAGGTTTATAACCCTTTATCTTTTGTTTTTCTTAGTCAAACACAATAACTGTGTGTATAAATGTAATAATGTCAATCATTGTAACATTCATTTTATTCCAGGATAGCTTGAATTTCTTTCAATAGTAGAAGATCTAAAGAAGACATTGAGTTACCTCTATTTGCCAGGCAGGCACATTAGTGGATATTGGTGTACTTCTTCCTTTCTTTTCATGCAACATTGCAGACCAAGTCTGAGACTTTTATTCTCAGACTACTTCCTTCAATGAATTTGCAACAATTTTTTCTGATATGAACTATATCAAATAGTAGAACCTGAAGTGACCAGCCTGTGTAGTAGGGTGCAAGGTACTCAAATGAGTAAAAACCCAGTGACTACAGAGTCAATCAATCACACAGATGCTTAATTTCATTGTAAAGCCAGAACGAAAAGAAGTCCTCAGTTTTAACTTTGCAAAGCAACGTATTCACCTTACTCCCCATCAAACTTTATTTCCTATTATTTCTGTTGATGTGAAGTTTATTAAAATATTAATTGATTACAGTAGGAAAGATGTGTAATTTGACAGATCTTTGTTATTCGAGTTGACTGGAGCTGCCTTCTTCAAAAATTCACACTTTCCTTTTGAAACATTCCTTCAGCATTGAGTGTTTTTAAGTTGTTGCTCATTTTGGAGATTTCTATATAACATGGATTGATCTTGGAATTATTTTGGTCCAAGACTTGTATGATTTCTATGGTAATCTATTCTAAGATTTGAGTAGAGTGACAGGTACAGATACCTGCACTCCTAATGCAGATGTTACCACCATGAAGTAGACTGTGAGTGTTTAGGATCTCTGCTGCCATTCCTACTAATATTAAAAATTTCTTTGGCAGAAAGCTGTATTACTTCCTGCATACTGTCATTTTCCTATGTCCTCCTTTGTACAGTTTATTCTCTTTTTTCATGTGGAAGATTTCAGGGGGTGTACCATCTTGCAAGCATGTGTTTTCCTCTTCATTTCATTGTCTCCTAACTGTATGCTGAAAGGTTTTGTTGAGAAAACAAAATAGGTCACATTTATGATTTTGGACATATTAAAGATACCTCTCAATAGCATATATTAGCAAAAATTACTCCAAGTGATGACAAAAACTAGTAAATATGAAAACAACCTAAAAAGCCATCTTGGTCTGCAAAGAGTCATGTAGTAAATACATAAATATTGAAAGGACAGTGGGCAATATTAAAAATTAATACTACATTCATAATTAATTCATGATGTTTTCTGAAATCTCTACTGATATACCCCTGTACAGAAAGATTGAGACTGTATATCCTACATTTCTCTGAATTTCTCTCTGAACTATTTTAGAAATCAAAAACTACTTCAGACTGTCAAATATTTACTAAACAGAAGACATCTTGTTTTCATAAATCCTATTGAAGCTACATTATATAGTTTTATAGGGAAATCAAAAGTACTCTGGTTCCATTTATCACAAGTCTCTGCAGATATTCTATAATAAGTTGAAAACTTGTTCTATTTGTGAAGTACTATAGGGCCAGACCAGAAAACCAAAACATGTTACCAAAACACAGACATAACAACTCAGAATAGAAAAAGCTTTTGCAAGTGGAGATGTCAAAAAACAAAATTAGTGTCTTTTTTTAAAAAGGAAATGCTGCTAAATGTAACTGGAATCTTTCTGGAATATTGAGCCTTTGCATGTTTCCTGAGCATTCAGAGGGTTTTCGCAATTTTTCTAAAACATGTTTAAACTTCTTTCCATTTATATTTTAGCTTACTTACAGTGTCATGTTAAGATAACCTTGAGATATCCTCTCCAAAATCCCTATATTCACTGGCTGAAAGATTTTTCAAAGAAGCTTTTATTAGTGTGAAGGCTTTTTTTTTTTCTTTCAGCTTTTTGTGTCCCTTTAGGATACTTTAAAGTCTATTAAATGATAATAACAAATATATATTTTTGAGACAGTATCTTACAGTGCTTAAGTAACAAAGAACCACTTTCCTGCCATGCCTCAACATCATTTCAGCTAAGTGAGGAGGATGTTTAGAATGCAGTCAGTTTTCTGTATTACGATTTGTAGTTGGATCATCATAATTTCCACACTTAGTCAATATTCCTTAATGGAAACAAAACCACTTTTTTCCATCTGTTCACATTTTAGGGACAGTTTATGGCTAAGATTCAGATATAAATGCTGTTTACACAGGGACCAATAACTGTTTGCACGTCTCAAGTGGTGGTGCATACATAATGCATGGGTCATGACTTTTTCCCAGCAGTAAGTGATAAAATATTCTGAAATTTTACAGGGTGGTTATTTATCAGTCTGATTCAACTCTGGAGTAGTAAAACTGCAGACCTTTCTTGCCACAATGTACAAAATGTGTAAATTCCAAAAACATCTTTCAAGGGAAAGAGACAGAACAACCTACATGCAGGAGAAAGTTGTTCCTGGAAGACTCTTAGAATTCCAATACAGAGATTTTCAGGGTTAAACTGACTCTTCTGCTCTCTCTTTATTGTGACCTAAAGGAATAGTGTCGTTGTCTTCACACAGTAGTAAAGAACAGTCATAAATGGATAAAATTAATGAAAAACGCTTTTTTAAATGTAACAAACACCATGGAAATGTGGCTACAGAAGCAAGTTTATTAAAAAAGCATTAATAAATGATTAATAGGTGTTTCAAAAACTTTTTGAGAAGAATTGCTCTTAATGTTAGCAAGTCATTAACTTTCATCTGGTTATGATCCAATAGCTATGTATAAAACCTTTTACAAAATTATAATTGTTTTATTTATATGAAAACCACAATAGATGCTTATCAATGGTGTTAGGTATTCTTCTGTAATCAATCATCCAGTAAATACAGACAAGTTTAATCAGGACAATTAAGCAATATGAAGTGGATTCTATGCAAATCCAGTTTGCAATTCTCTTCATTTGACATTTTCTTCAAAGAATCCCCCTAAAGGTGACTTTTGTCTCAAACTTTACTAGTTCGAGCTGTTTTCAGGTCAGGAGAAAATTCTAGTCTTGGAGCTGTAACCAGGAATATCTATTTCCCTATTCTCTCCCCTTTGTCTTTTATAATGAAGAAGATTTCGTTGAAAGTCTTTGCTGATTGCAGCTATTGAAGGAGAGCATAGAAAGTGAAGCAATCATTCTGATACACCAATTTCAGTCTATTAAGGGATTTAAAATCGTAATCAACACTCTCGTAGCTCACCAAGAGATCAGGGAGCAAATGGCAGCGAGATTTTTCTGCACTTGTTAGGTGCTCCTCTGAATATGAAAATTGTTTTGTTGCAGGCTACCAGCAAATCCAAATTCACAGTGGATTTTTCTGTGGACCAGAGTCCCAAGGGGAGGTGGGTGTGCAGGGAACAGTCCCCTCAGGGCCCAGACATTTATGAATCTGTCAAAAGTGAAAAGAAACCTACTAATCTTGAAGTAACAGAAATGCAGATAATATTGGCGAGATTATTTCTCCAAGGAGAGTTTGCATCCTTTCACCCAGACAGCTGGTAAATCCCTGTGTGTGGGAAGGTGCCCATCCACCTTCAGCAAGTGGATAACTGCGCGTGAAAAGCATTTGCCAGGCTTTCTACTGTAGGCACAAAGAAACCAGTGACAAGGTGTAAGACACCTGTGCTGGGAAAAATTACCTTACCACAATCCTCTCTGCAATTTTATTTTTAAAGAAAGGACATTAACTGATCTGCTTCTGTGTAATCAACAAACATTTCATAAGAAAAAGCCTGCTTTTTTTTTCCCCCCCCCTTTCAAGCAGTATTGACTTTTTCAAGGAAGAAACAAGACAGAGTCTCTGAAATTCAGTTCTTCACATTCAGTCCTTCAGAAAGCACCACTGGTATAACTCTAATAGGGAAGCCATCAAGGTTTTGTTTTATCTTAATAGTATTATAGACATTAGTAATTCTGGTTTACAGGCAGCAAATAATGCATTTGTAAAGAATTAGCTTTTACACAAATCCAAACCACTGTGGAAATGTGCTTGAAACCTAAAAAATGTGTGCTCTCTGAAAACATTTGAATGTTTTCAACAGGAATCCAAAATACTTTATTTCCTTTATTCTTCAGTTTACAGGTAGACAGACACATGTGAGAGGTGGAAAGATACATGTCAGTGGATCTTGTTTTTTCAGAGCATTAAATATTTATGTGAGGGAAATACCAAGGAAAACCAGTCTCTGCATTTCTCGTGCTATTCAATTTGCTGGTGATAGAAAAACATGAGGAATACAATAAACATAGTCCCATATTCAGATTACGGTGGAAATTCACCGATGGGATGTGTGGATGGCTGGCACTCTTAGAGAAGAGAGATACACATCTGGGGATTGATGTAGCCAATACATACACACACGCACACACACACACACACACACACCCCTACCACCTTTGCTTCCTCTAAACTACTTGAGTTTGAAAATTCTCAGATTTCAGATCAATTTTTTTTCCTATTTTAACTATTTTTTGTCATTTTTTTAGGCAAAAATTTAAATTAATGCATTTTTAATTCTAAAAATTCAATTATTGATATTTTATATAAAACCTGAATAAATTTGGAAGATTTCTTAAAGCAAGTCTTCTCATTTATTGAGTTTAGAGACATTTGAGAAAGGTTCTAGGTTTCCTGAGTTTCTAGGGAAGTTGCTAATGTATTAATGCCTAGAAAATTCAGAACTTCTTATATCGGTAACAGTGTGTAGCATGAAATGACTGGATCCTAAAACCCAGAATAGTCTCGTGTCATTTATTTTTCTGAAAAACAAAAACCCAAACAACGACAGAAAAACTTCCAAACCAAATCAACCAAACAAAAAAACCCCTAAAAAATCCAAACCAAACCAACCAACCCAAAAACCCCACAAACTCAAAGTCTCTGGACTTTATTCGCGTCTCTGGACTTTATTCGCATCTCTAGGTCTTGGGCTTTTTTTCGGGAGATAACTTTGTTGAGTTTCAACTCATTTAGTGAAATTATCCCTGGAATTATAATTTAGCTCTTGTAGGATACTAACATAAACTAATTTCTACAAGATACAAATGATATAATCTAAAGTTATACACACATTTCTAAACCATGGGGTGGGAAAAAAAGGTATAGAAAATCAAAATGTTCTTCAAGATGCTTTTTTGAATCTGTTTGTGTTTTGAGTTTCAATGGTCAAGAATGTTTTCTCTTTTTGATATTAGAGATTCTTTTTTTGAACAGCAGAAAACAGAAGCTTTACAAATAATGTACCAAGTATAATATTATTCAATAATAAAAGTGTTACTTGTAAATATATTTCATGCAGTGGTGTCAAAATATACCAAAGATAATTTATCAACGTATGTTTATATTTCTTTACTGAATATTTTATTGAAGGAGACAGTAATTTTAAAGCCTTGTAATAGCATAATCAGACTATGTGCAAGAAGAAGTGAAATATAAAAGTTTTTACAATTTTCCATTAAAATGCAAAATGAAAGGATGAAAAATATTTCTAAGAAATGTTATTCTTTCTAAAAGAAAAAAAAATCCCTTGACAAGTGGTCAACAAGTTGTATTCTATTACTTGTCCGAAAAATAAACATAGCATAAGGAGCAAGTCTGAGCTTTTACAGCATCTTAATTATATGCAAATTGAAGAACAATAAATGTAATATTTCAGTTTCAGCTAATAAGGAGTTATCCAGTTTCAAGCACTAATGCAAGTATTTGCTTCCAATATAACTTTAGTTTGTTCTCTCTGGATTTCAACAATTTATAGCTCAAATCTGAAAAAAGTAATTCTTTCTAATTTCACATTCAAATCTCAGCACGTTCTGTTTATTTCCTTTTTCATCTAAGTATGCTAAATTTCATGTACTTCTTGAAATTCTAGAAAAATTTAGCTTCCTAAATTCCTAAAGGTCCCAAAAGGAACCTTGTCATTATAAGCTCCAACTCTCCCAGGTTGCAGCAGGGCCAAATTCCGAGTTTAGCTTGGGTTTTGTCCTGAGTTCTAAATGTCTCTATGGATGGAAATTCCATATTTAGCAGGTTTTTTGTGAAATGAGTGGGTTTTTTTAACCAGGTCCTGTCTCTACTATTTTATTCACCTGCATTTAATTGGGTTTTAAGGCACGCTATAGAAGATAAAGGGTTTTCTGTTACCCAAGATATGTTCTTAAAACTGCTGTGCTGTGTGTTCTGCCTAGTACTGCTGCTTCTTTTACTACACGTCTTTAAAGTTAGAGGAAGTTATGTACGTGCCAGTGTTGATGAGGTAATCAAAACTTTCAGTTTTCTACCTCTGTGTTGTGCTATTTAGTTTTGAATTGGCTACACCGATGAGAAGGTATACATGATGTAGGCAACTCTTATAAAAGTTTGTAGTAAAAACAAAATCTAAACCAGTAAATTTAAAAGAAGGTCATTCCATTTTCTCTTTTACTTTTTATTTTTTACATATACATATATATATATATATATTTTTTTTTTTTTTTTTTTTAATTCCCCTCAAATGAAGGGGGGGGTGTGTTTTT
>VZTE01004144.1:120729-235730 GCA_013397775.1 Eulacestoma nigropectus | reverse complement strand
CTCTGAAATGGTGGGGTGTGTTCTGGTTTGTTTTTTATTTTTTGGGGGCGGGGGGTTTGGGGTTTTTATGAGTTTTTTTGTTGTCATCTGTGCAGTTCAGTTTTTGGGTAAAACTAGTAAACTTCATTTTCTGTCCTTAAGCAAGACATTTTGATTGACATCACATGAACAGACATTCTTTCAGAAGACTTCGAAATTTTATTGAATCATAGAATTATAGACTTGTTTGGGTTGGAAGGGACCTAAAAGTTCATTCTCATTCCAAACCCCTGCCATGGGCAGGGACACCTTCCACTGAACCAGGTTGCTCAGAGCTCCATCCAACCTGGCCTTGAACACTTCCAGGGATGGGGCAGCCACAGCTTCTCTGGGCAACCTGTGCCGGGGCCTCACCACCCTCACAGGGAAGAATTTCTGCATAGATTTCCCCTGAGATTTCAGAAACACCATTATGCAAAAAGATATTATTTCTTATTATAAAACAGAGCAATTACTATCTCTTAGTATTGAAATTGAGAGGAAATCTCATAGATAGATTAGTTAGAATTCTCATTAATTACCTCTTAGGTTGTAGGTTTTGTATTTACTGCCTCTTTTATACTGAAGCATGAATGTATGTACCCCAGTGATTACTAAAACAGTTTCCCAGTGTAACAATACTTCACCATGAAACAAGGAAGACTTTCAAATAGATTCTTGAGAGATACAAATCCCATATAATTCAATAATTTTCTTAATGAATTTAATGATTAAGTATAATGTATCTGTATGATTTGTAGATTGAACAGAAATAACTTGCAAATAGTTTGGTAGGCTAAGTCAGCACTCAATATTGCTTTAAGAGTTGAAAATCTTCAAGGCAGATTTCATTAATTTCTACTGCAAGCTGCAAAAGCAGAAGGAAAAATGCATTCATGAGCCTCTCCCAGAGGGAAAATGCATCTTGAGACGTTTAATTCCATGGCAGATCTGTCAGATTTGACTCTCTATGACATGAATTGTGATCACATTCAGTTCAACAGTAACAGTTACTATTCCTGAGAAGTGTTTGTGCCTTTCTGGAATACTATGTATGTACTCCACAAATTTAGAAGTACCTGAAGTCTCAGCAGTTTTTGTATCTCTTAAATGACAGCATAAGCCATTCAGAAAACAATTCTGTGTCGTGAATTGAGGTTTAGAATCTGGTTCTTCATTTATCAGACTGTTAGGCAGTTTAAGAACAGCAGAATCATGGATGAAAAACTCCTATAAAACTAGACCCCCCAAAAATATATTGTTGCTTTATACCCAGCTTTTTTATTATGTGATATTTATTGTCGCATTGTCAAATTGACTAAAATTAGTGGTTTCATTCTAGACATTCTACATTTTCAGTAGGCAATAATTGGTAATATTGTCAAAAAATTTGTGGATCATTCATCTTATCACTTAATATACTGACAATACTATTGCTAAGCCTGAACTCATTTTTTTTCAAAAGAAACTGAGTATTTAGCTTGTTTCGGAAATAGTTTTCTCAACTTAAAACCAGCTATGAAATTACAAGAATGCAGGGATTGCATATATATATATATGTATATATATATACACATACATTATTAATACATATATTATTAAGCTATAATATTGTAAGACCTGATACAAATAGTATGAATAAAAAGTGCTTAATTTTTAAAAAATCTAATTTCTTGGGATAAAATTTCATGATGCAATTTGCCAATAAAATTTTCTATGACAAGTTTTCATTAAAAAAAAAAGTGAGATAATGGATGCAATTTTATAACGGCTATAGGCTACAGTTAAACATTAGGACAAAGACCACTTTTTATCCAATTTATTTTGTGTGTATACCTTCACATAAGAAATTATTCAGCCCTTTAATTCTGACTCTATAGAAATTCTGATCTCCATCCAAATCTTTGCTGTAAAAGTCTCTTGTGGTTGAAAAGGTTGAACTGTAAATAAATGTCTTAAACTAAATTACATGGATTGATTAGAGAGACTGGAAAGTGAGAAGTGTAAAGGGAAAACTATGTTTAAATATTTCAGGTTTTCATACAGACCTGAAACATCAGAAGAATGAGATGTACTTTTCACATTTAAAGGTGAATAAAATGTCATGAAAAGTGAAGAGAATCCAGACAATTTACTGCACAGCGTGAGTTCATAACTAGAAGCAACTGTTATGCACATATAACCACTATCTGAGCTTACTCTTTTTTTCCTTGTAATTCTATGTTTGTAATTGCATTTAGTCAGCCAGTCAAAGCTCATTGCAGAATGTGATTTATGGTCTTCTCAAGACACAGACTTGAAAATCTGTAGGAACAAATGGAAGATACTTTGATTGCAAGAAGTATGTAGTAAATATTTTAATAAGAAATTAAATGGAGAATCAGTCATTCCAAGTGTATTTCACCTGGTGTTATTGTGATAATTCTATTCCCTATTTAGACCTTTGAGGCTTTTCATAACCGCATACTCTCAAGTAAATTTACGGTGAACGGCTGATCTGATGTAAAGGTCTGGCTGACGTGGCTTGTAAAGGTAAATCCTGTTAAGCAAAGAGTGATGCAGTGCAGTATTGAGTATGAATAACTGATAAATGAGACACACGGTGCAGCTGCAAATTTTGCCTTTCCAGTGTGTATTGTATTCATCCACATTTATTGTACATTGCTTGTCTACTTAGAAAAAGATAAAGTACATTTATGGAATATTTATGTGTATATAAACTTCTGCTGCACTTTGTAATACAAAACAGAAAAGTGCTCTAGGATGACAGAGTATTCTTAAGGTATTTTCAAGGTCACTGAATGACAGAGTAGTTATGAATAGAACTCTCCTTCAGCCACATACAAGAATGAGCAACAGAACAATATCATGGCCTGATCTGTATTGCATTTCACAATATCTTTAAATTAATCTCCTTTCTATGAACCTTTTTCTGTCTCCCCAATTCTTTCTTCATTGGTAAGAAATATGTTATAGTATACAAGAATAGGATGGGGATGAGGAAGAAATAGTTGTGAAGGAAAATTACCTTTGAATGTGAGAAGCAAAAGAACAGTTCTTGAAATCATCATTCATGTCAGCCTGGAGGTCTTTCCATTTACACAGTAGAGATTATTAGGAAAGACACATTCGGGATCATGAAAATGGCCTCTGTGGAGATAGCAGAAATCAGGAGCTGCTTTATTCCTATTTCAAATGGTGGTTTCTGCCAGCTCCTGAATTGGGTAATAGAGCAAGTAGACTTTCTTTTCCTCACACTTTGCATGCTCCAGAGTTGAAAACTGCATGGCTTAGATGAGTGAAAGACAGAACTCTTGTGTCAGAACCTGCTTCTTAGGCAGCTCCAAGGCTGCAGCAACTTACATGAGGAAAGTCATACAGATTTCATATACTCTGTTTATTACTGTTAGGAAGCAGAATTAGAGTGAAATTGAAAACGTTGGAATTTTAAATAGCAGTCTTAATTGAGAGACAAGTCTTGCTAGCATACATGAATTTACTTATGAAAAATTCTCTGCTTCTCTGAGCATAGTATTTAACACATTCATTCCCATGTGGTCTCAGGTATTCCTTTGGCTTACCATTAAGAATTTCTGAATTCTCAACATTTATTTTGTTTTACTGTAAGAGTACTGATATATTTGTAGTATTGGGCCGTTTAGGTCCATCTGGTTAAGAAAGGCTACATCTAATTTGTATATAACAACACAGTCCAGTTTTGTAACACCATAAGAAAACTAGTGAATTGCATTTTGTTACACAAAACATCTTAAATATGTTGTAAAGTCTCATAGGAAAAAGAGATTGTATCTCTGCAGAACTTTGCTGACAATAGGAAGAAGGTGCAGTTGTTAAAAGTCCTTATTTTCTTAGACTTTGAAGGCATTTTGGCCACAACAACCCTCTGCAGTGCTACAGGCTGGGGCAGAGCGGCTGGAAAGCTGCTGAGAGGAAAAGGACCTGGGGCTGCTGGTCGGCAGTGGCTGAACATGAGCCAGCTGTGCCCAGGTGGCCAAGAAGGCCAATGGCACCTGGCCTGTATCAGCAGTAGGGTGGCAGCAGGACCAGGGCAGTGACTGTGGGTGGGTGGGCACTGGTGAGTTGAGTCCTCACCTCGAGTCCTGTGTCCAGTTTTGGGCCCCTCACTGCAAGAAGGACATGGAGGAGCTGGAGTGAGTCCAGAGAAGGGCAGCAGAGAGGGAAGTGTCTGGAGCACAAAGTCTGATGAGGAGCAGCTGAGGGAGCTGGGGGTGTTTGATCTGGAGAAAAGGAGGCTCGGGGATGAATTTGCCCCTCTCTACAGCTCCCTGAAAGGAGGTTGTTGCTAGTTGGGGGTCAGTCTCTTCTCCCAGGCAATTAGTGACAGGACAAGGGGACACAGTCTTAAGCTGCAGCAGGGAAAGTTCAGGCTGAACATCAGGAAGAATTTTTTTTCATTGAAAGGATTGTTAAACATTGGAATGGATTGCCCAGGGAGTGGTGGTGGAGTCACCATCCCTGGAGTTGTTCAAGAAACAACTGGATGTGGCAGTTGGCAAAGTTGTAATCAGTCAGAGCTTGGACTCAATCTCAGAGGTCTTTTCCAACTAAATTGATTCTGTGATTTTTTTATTTTTAATTTTTTTTTTTGGTGATAAAAAGAATATATTTGGCCTAATAATCAGTTACTAGTTTAGGATAAATTGCTAATTTAGACCTGAGTTTCACCCTGGTGTATTAAAAACAGTCACCAGGATCTTCAGATGGCAAACTGTGTGGATTTACTACACCATGAACTAGTGTATACACATTCAACAGAATGTATTCCAGGTGTACCATGGGAACTGGTGTGGCCCTCATGCTTAGAAGATACAGCTTTTGTCTGCTATGAATTCAAGTGAAGCCTACCTCACCTTTTGCTCAGGATCTTTCAGTAACAAAGAATTCATAGGCAGAGTTTTGAATGTAGGAGACCATTTCCAACTCCAACTTTGTGTTGCAAATTTCAAATGGGATGGAAGTCACAAGAGGAACTCCATTATAGGAACAGCAAAAAAAATGGGCAGGAAAAACCAACATACAAGTAATTCTTTCTGCCCTGCGAGGGAGAGTGAGAGATTCTAGTTTCTGCCATATATGAAATAGACTGGGATAGGATACAGTTTGATTTATACAATTGAGGAATGAGACAAAGTGATACAGCTGCAGCAAGAGTAGAAGACAGGAAGGTATACATTCATAACTACCTCCAGCCTCCCGCCTCGAAGTATGCTCTCTTCTTCAATAATCCAGGTTAGATTCCAAACTTTGATATAAAACAGGGAATACATAGTAGCATTGCCTACAAGCTAACAATGAACATGTTCTTTGTAGTCTCCTAATAAATATTCTTGTTTTATTTTCTGGGTTTTCTTCCAGTAACCATTATTTTTAGCCTTGAAGCAGTGTTCAAAAAGAGAAAAAAATAGGATAGATGACACAGTATAAATTATCTTAATAAGGGCATTGATTGCCCTTCTGCATTGAGATTAAAAGTTATTCCTTTGCTACATTTTTAGTATTGTGTGTTCACTCAATAAACTATTACTTACTTAGAAGTCTTAATTCTGCTGTCTTTCTGTGTTCATATTGCCAGTGGAAGTTCCAGTGTATTCAATGGCCTAGAATTTTTTCTTACAGGACAATTTTAAAACTAATGTCTACAGAAAGTAAATTTGATTAATGGAAAGGTTTAACTTAATCAGATTTTATATGTAGCAGTGTAATTTGTACTACTAAAATTGCAGCAATTATGGTGACATAAATATTTAACAATGAACCCTGCTGAGAACATTAGTCATATGTTAGAAAGCATTTTGAACAATACTTTCTTTTCACATCATGGGGGGAATATCTGGTGAATATCTGGTAGAAGTCCAAATCCCCATTGATTTCACTGGATTCATTTATTGTTTCATTAAACTTTTTAGTGTAGTCCTTTTCAAGTGTCTGGCTGCTTCTCCAAGCACAATCTTTCCTTAAGAATTATTCAATAGTTTTGTAGCAGATGGCAAAATGGAGTTCCAAGAACCAAGATAGTATTCCCCTTTAATTTATAGAATCAGAAAATTTGGTTGGAAGGAATATCTGGTATTTATCTGATCCAACCTCCTGCTTTAATCAAGACTATTGCCAATCCCAGATCAGGTCAGGTGTGGTTTTGTCTAACTCAGTCTCAGGTCTCAGGGTTGGAGATTACTCACCCTGTTGATTTGGTCTAACCTATTTCAATGCTTCACGTCTCTCCCAGTGTATCAATATTTCTAATACCTCGTCTGAACATGGCAAAAAAAACCCAAAAAAACCAAAAGTGCAGTCATTTCTTCTAAGGACTGTGCCAAAGTTCACCAGTCTCCATGAGATCCAGAATTTTTATTGACTAAATTAATGCTTCTAAATGTTACAATACGGAACTGTTAGCCATCACTGAATGTTGCTTTAGTTATTATCCAACGAGTTGCAACGCTTCAAAACACTGACAATGCTATGCACATACAAAAAAAATTATAAAAGTGTTTATTAAAAGCATGTTCTAAAACACTTACTGAATAAATAAAATAAAAGATTAATGAGTACTGGGAGTACTTTCAAAGTACTGACACTTTGAAAGTTAGGTAATTCAAAGATAGTTTGTTTCTGAAATGTATTTGAATTTTGGGATATTGAAGCTGAGTGTGTATTTATCTTTTTACCTATTGAATTCTGTAAAGGATTGGTTCTTTCGAGATACCTTTGTTTAGTTTAACAAGATCTTCTTACAGGGAATATCAGTTGTTTCAAGGACTCTCTCTCCTGAACTTTAAATTTAGTGGTATTTATGAAATTTTTAATTGTCCATTCTTTCTTTCTTCTCTCCTTTTCCTCTTCCATTTCCTTCTCTCTTATCCCTTTCCTATTCTTTGACTTCCATTTCCCTTTCCTTTAATACCTACAAGTGCCTTTTATGGAAGTTAAGTGCATTTTCAAAGATTCTGTAATAAGCAGCTGGCTTGGTCATCATAAAGGTAGTCAAGGAAGTATTTAACTAAAAACTTGGAGAAAGGGATAGTAAAGAGAGTGTGAATTTGAAATATAAATTCCATTGTAATGGTGATGGGAAACAAAATCTATCAAAGCTAGATCTGCTTGCACAGGATTGCTGATAGGATGCTAATCAGTACATGTGGCAGGATTTGTTAATGAAATATTCTATTTTATTGTCAAACTAGTATAACATAAAAATGTGAAGATGTCAAGATAATATGGTCTATTCTATCATAGGGAGTAAAAATATTTTTTGTAAACCTATAGCCTAAAAATAATACATGTCTTTTTTTTTTTTTTTAAACACTACATAGATGATTCATTTTATATGCAGTTCATGCAAGTGTGCTTCTGTTCTGAATAAAGTTGTGGAAAGTTTACTGGTGGAAAGTTTACTGATACAATGATCTATCTCAATAGATTGCTTTTGTTCCAGGAATGTTTTCCCCAGGACTTTTTTTTTCCTGTGTGCTCTGCTGTTATTCTAATTAAATACAAGTTGAACTAAGGGTGGTTTTTTTAAATAAATGACCTTCTAAAGAAAATATATTCATTATTATACCTGAAGTTTGTTAAATGACAAACCCCACCTTCTGGATTCATGCTGATTCAATGTATTTTAAACTATGTTGTCAATCCACAAATTTGCTCTCTTCTAGGCACTTTAGTGTACACTCCTGCTTGCTTTGTTTTCATTAATTTATATTACTGTGCATTTTGTAACTATAACTGTCCCACAGATTACTTTATCTTTTCTTAATAGATTTATTTCAGTAGAAATAGGTATCAAAGGAAATCCCTGAATGAGGATGCTACTTTTGGTTCAGTTTGTATAGTGATATCTCAAAATCCAGCACAATAAAATTAAAAATTAAATACATGGAAGAAAGAAGCTTAAAATGGTGTGTTTTAATGTGTTTTATATTAATAATAATAAAAATATTAAAGCCATTTTTGACAAATGCATTTTTAATGTCATCTCCTGAAAACTGTTTTGTAAAGAAATTAGTCATGTTAGTGAACATTAGATTATATTAATTATACCTGATCTAGTACACTGTATATCTTTATTCATTGGTTATTATTTGTATTCACAGTTAAATAAAGCACTAAAACTTTTATTCCAAAATAATATAATAATTATACATTATAATGCAAAGAATGATGTAAATTCCTGGAACAGAATAATTTTATCTGATTATTAAAATGGTTACATTTGGTTTTGGTGTTTTAGGGAATTACTTAAAGCTTGATAGTCTCCAATTTATGCCAATGATTACACTGACAGTAGGATTTGTTATCATCATGTTTTTTCATAGAATGTGCAATTTGAAATATTTTCATTATTAAAGTTCATTTATTTGTGTTAGCTGAATTCTGACATTTATAGCCAGATGCTTGAATCAGTATTTATGAAATTAATTGTTATTTGGGCAAGGCAGACAGATGGAACTGAGATAGCCTGGCTGTTTCTGCATATGAATTAACATTTTGTCTATTGTGTAGCAAAATCCTTTTTTTTTATTTTTTCCCCTGTATTTCTCCCCCGTGGCAATTTCTAACTTCATTCTGTCAATATTTCTGTGAGCTAACTGTGAGGCTCAGCTAGAAAAAAGAGATTTTATACTCTTCCTCCTACTGTGCAAACACAAAGAATAAACAAAACAGTTGTTGCTCATCCTAGGCAGACAGATTTTGGGCAAAGTTCCCCATATTCTGTAACATCTACAAGATTCTCAGACATTTGTACAGAACCTTAATACTTTACTACCTTAAATTGGTCACTGCTGTCTTCCCCTGACTTTTTCTCCTGCCCTTAAAAGAACATGAGTCATCATCACAAAGAGAAACCTGTTTAAGCTTCATAAAAATGCTATTCTTTTTTTTTTTCCTCTGAAAGAGATTCAAGTATTTTCAGGGGACTCAGCTTTTCCTTGAGAGTAGTAAAATAATGAATAATAGGTGCAGCAAAGTGCTCTTAAATCAAAACACTCCACTTATTAACATGCACAGTATTCAGGCTGCATTCATCCTCTGTAGTAATATAGACTCAGATTAAAGGGAAAGAAGTAAGAAAAAAAAACCCAAACCATCCTCAAATTTATAATGCTTCTCTGACAGAAATTTCACTCTGCCACTGCAATCTCAGACATACAGGAGTGAAGATGTTATTTCAGCAACAATAAGTCTCAGCTACTTTGTTTCAAAATAAATTTATATCCTGCTTCAGTTATTTCTGACATCCTCAAGGGATTGAATTTGGAACTGGAATAACATCGTCCTATGCAGCAGATACCTCTCCAATCAGAGCAATGTAACAATGTGATATTTCTGTTAATTAACCTCATATAAGGTCCACTTTGGGATTAATGTAGAGGAACTGTACTGTTAGTTCTCCTAACCTTCTTTTCCTTGGTGATGGCTTATGTAATATATCAAATACTTAGAAGGTTTCTCAGGTAGATTACTTCAGTGAAAAGACAACTTAATATGCCAGACCGTTTCCCTCTCATTCTACTGTAATAAAGTAACATAAACAACCTACCCTGGACCAGAGAAGCAGCTGGGGCATTTTGTTTTGGTTTTACTGGCTTGGATTTATGGTACAATTTATTTCACAGAAAATCTTGTGTTAGATGTTGCTTTCCCATGGTTCATTTTGACAGCAGTTAAAATTCTGTGACAATAAAAGGAACTTTTCTGGCTGAAATGCTTGCACACTGTATTTTAAATAATATGAAGTTCTTATTTTTTTTCTATCTAATATATTTCTGTGGGGGTTTTTTCCTGTACTGTGTTAATTTTTTTACTGTCCTAGATTAGCTTGCAAATTACAAGAATCTGTATAATAAAAAGAAGGACTTTATATTTAATGTTGCTTAAACTCTGGGATTATGGTCACGTAATAAGTTAAATTGAATTTTTTATTCAGTAAGGTTTAATTATTTTCTGTTTCTGCGTTTCTTTTTAAATTCTGGTTGACAAAATTAAAAAAACCCAAACAAAGAAAAATATTCGTGGTATACTTTGTCAAAAAATATTTATAATTTTGTATTAAAGTCTTAATATGGTAAACTAAACCAAAACAAATACACCTGGTAACTTCTTGTGTCATAATCTCCTCCAAGGTACCTTGAGACTTAAAGCCTCACTTATAAATGGATAACACTAAGCTCTGAGGTGTTGTAGATTATGTTAATTTATTAATTAACTACCTTAAATTAGACAATTTATTTAATTTGTAGAGTTCACAAGGGAATGTTCTGCTTTTCCCTCTTTGGAGTATTCCTTGCAAATCTACTCCTCAATCTAACCAGTCACTACGTGAATAATCCCAGAAAAATCAATCTATGAAATTGAATTCTTCAGCTAAAGCTCACAGATACTGTGATTAGAAAGACAATATCTACTGATTCTTCCATCTACAACTAGAAGAAACTGGAAAATTTCAGATGATACTTTGAAAGAAAGGGATTTCACTTTCAGTATATCTGGAACTTGATATCCATCAATAAATATGCCAATGGCATATTTCACACATATGGTATAGAGTGGACGGGTTTTTTCACATTTATACACTGAAAGTAAAAGTACTGTATTACTTTCAGAATATTATTTTAAATTTTTCAGCTACACTACTTCAGTGATCATTGCAAGCTGAAATCAAAATATCCGTTGTGGCCAGAGCTATTTTCCTGTCAGGAAAATTTATTTGTATATGGAAAGATGAATAAGCTGATTTTATATTTAAATGACAGGTACACACAGTGAAAAACAACGAGTTTATGAAGTATTTTTTTCCAATCTCAACATATTCTAAAACATTTGAAACTCCTGACAAGCAGTGAAATTTTCTGTTCTCAGATTACTCTTCAGTCCTGCAATTTTGTTACGCTCTGTGCGAAAACTTCTTAATTACTCCAAGTATGCTTTTACAACTGGAATATGTAAAGTATTCTAATCCAGAATGTTTCTTTTCTTTATTTTTCAGAACACTGTAGTTATAGCTTTTCCTACCTATATAATATATCTACATTACACCAACACTAAGTAGGTCTAGTTTTTGAGGACATATTATGCTAATGGGTATAGCTGGGTGAAGTCCACAAATACAGTTGCAAAAGTCATTATCTCTAGATACATAGTGCTGTGCGGGGGATCCTAAAGAATACACTGATTCTTTAAATACTGCATATATAAGTAGTTTTATTCATTTCTATAGGTCCCAGGAGTGTTTAGAAAATCAGATCCTTAGGTTTCATGTAGTTAACACATTTGCATTTTCTTAAATGTAGACTCATAGTCGTGCTTTTATGTTGTTTAAATTTTAAAAAACATTTACAGTAGCACTAATATTTGGTATGCCCTAAGGTTTATTTTCAGTGAAATTATTCATCTTTGGAAAGTAATCATGGCTGAAAAGCAAGTCAAGTACTGCTACTGCTTAGTTAAGTTTTAAATTTCATCTTAGGAGAACTTAATGTTACATCTCCAAATTCTATTCTTATTCTCATGATGATATATTATTTTTTCATGAGATGATTATACTTTGGAGTTCAATATCTTTAAACCTCATGAAATGATAAAGCTAAAATGTACTGGAAGACATAAAATTCTACTGCTTTATTTACAAGAAAACAACTATGTTTCAATGGCAAATTCATGCAAAATGCCCATAATAGAGTGTGAAATGTAAAAGTTACTGTTTTTCCAAATTCATTAAATCCCTTTAGCTTCACATTTAATGGAAACTCTGTCAAACTGCTGTAGAAACTAAAGAAATAGAAATTCTAATAAATCTGGACTGAAAAGAATAACAAAGAGTATGGACAGAAATAATTATGCTTTCATTGAATATATAACTTGAAAAGCAGGCCTAAAGCAACTAAAAAAATACTCCTTTCTAATGAAAAAATTAGGCTCTCTAGAGACTATGAAAGATACTGCTGGCTCTTTTTTAAGATATTACCTTTCTACATCCACTTATAAGACATTACAGCCCCTGCTTTGCCAGGCAAGACGAATGCTGTTGTGCTCCTGGTCAAGCCCATCTAATTTCCGTCAGTTCCCCAGTATGAATCTGACATACGGAGAGCTCATCACAGAGCTGGCAATCAGCAAGCAGGCAATTGCTGGAGAGACAATAAAAGGAATCTTTCTTCTAAAGGCAGGGTAATGCTCCAAGAGCTCTGAATGGATCAGCATTTCCAAGTGCATATTTAATATTTCTTTTAGTACATACAGTATTATGCTACTATTTATAATGTATTCCCATAAAGGTTCCCAGCATCCAACATTATTTTCCTGGTTTTTACTTCTAGATTTGCTATTACATTCTTAGTGCTTTTTGGCAAGTTTTACTCCTGTTTTCTGCTTCAGCTGGCATCTTGAAGTAGAATCATAGTGCTAGGTTGTGTGAATGATCACTGTCAGGAATTCAGTCTTGATTTCTGAAGTCATGTCCTAAGTTCCCACTCCTTTGCTTCCCAAGTCTTTTTTTTTGTTGTTGTTATAGTTTTATTATTATTACATTTAATTTATGTGTTTCCATATACCTCCTCTGAAATATATACAAACCTGCCTAATTCTCTTTCAGGTCCTCAGCAGATGACTCAGATCTCTTCCTTTGATCATCACAGACACCTGTAATTTTAGGTCTTGAACACTTTGTTGAACTGGCTGACCACAGCACTAGAAAGGCACCATCAATGTGCATGTAGCTGCATTTTGGAGTGTAGATCAAGGACAGTTGATACTGTTGTCCATGAAGGAAAAATGGCAAGTTATGAACTGTATGAAGGTGGCTGGAACATGCATTATGTGCCAGTTGCCAGTGAGGAGGATGGAAAATTCAATAATTTTTTTGCCAGATTCATGTCTCCTATGTGTGATGGGTTGACCCTGGCTGGATACCACTTGACCTCCACAGCCGCTCTGTCGCTCATCTATGCAACTGGACAGGGGAGAGAACACGTAACAAAGGGCTCATGAGTTGAGATAAGGACAGGGAGAGGTCATGCATCAATTATCATAATGGGCAAAACAGACTCAAGTTGGGGAAATTATTGAATATATTATCAGCCAAAATCAGAGCAGGATAATGAGAAGTAAAAGAAATCTTAAAAACACCTTCCGACAACTTCTTCCTTCCCAGCTTTACCTCCTCCCCCACAGGGAAATGGGGAATGGGGATAATGGCCAGTTTATCACACGTTGATCCTGCTGCTGCGCAGGGAGTGGAGTCCTTCCCCTGCTTCAGCACAGGGTCCCTCCCATGTGAGACAGTTCTCCATGAACTACACCAATGTGAGTCCATCCCATGGGCAACAGTTCTCCATGAATTTCTCCATGGATCACTCTTCCCCAGGGCCAGTCCTTCAGGCACAGGCTGCTTCAGCATGGTTCCCACACAGGGTCACAAGTCCTACGAGGAAACCTGCTCCAGCATGGGCTCCTGGAATAGGTCTGCAGGTCCCTGCCAGGAGCCTATTCTAGCAGGCTTCCCACAGGGTCAAAGCCTTCTCTCAGCATCCATCTGCTCTGGTGTGTACCTCTTCCATGAGCTGTAGGTGGATCTCTGCATCCCCATGGTCTCCATGGGCTGCACTACAGGCTGCAGGGGAATCTCAGCTATGGCTCCTGGAGCACCTCCTGCCCCTCCATCTGCACTGACTTGGATATCTGCAGAGCTGTTCCTCTCATGTATCCTCATCCTGCTCTTCTCTCACTGCAAATACATCTGCACAATAACTTTTCTCCTTCTTAAATATGTTACCACAGAGGGCTACTGTCACTGATGGGCTCAGACTTGGTCAGCGGTGGTTTCATCCTGGAGCCCTGTCAGACATGGGAGAAGCTTCTGGCACCTTCTCAGAGAAGCCACCCCTGTAGCACCTTCGCTTACCAAAACCTGGGTGTGCAAACCCGATACACCGTGCTCACAATTGGAATATAAAATATTGATCCCCATCAAGGTCCTTAATTGTTTCCTATGGCTTCTCTAACACTGACTTCACTTTTCCTTCAGAAGCGTAACTTGCTCAGTCCGAGCAATGATTTTATGCAGATGAAAAAAGGGACTATTAGCACTCAACATAAAAGCTAAGTTTGAAACCAGTGTACTGTCAGAATATGAGACTCGATAGTTTGTGAATGAAGAAAGCAAATTATGAAATTGCCTTACTTTCCTTTTTGTTAAATTTATTACTCCTCAAATTGTACTCCCTTTTATTTTTTTCTTTCCTTTAGCAATGGTTGTTCTGAGCAATTTGGAACCAAATACAACGTATGAAATCAAAGTAGCTGCTGTAAATGGAAAAGGGCAAGGAGAGTATAGCAAAATCGAGATCTTTCAGACCTTACCTGTCCGTGAGTAATACTTGTGCTATTAATTGAAAATTATTATTATTAGAACATCTCTAGATTCGAATTGTGATTCACTGTAGATAATGTTTCATGTTTATAATCTACTCCCCAGTGTATTACATCAGTCTTTACATTGATTCTAAGAAATCGTGTTTTGTTATTCCACCCTTCCAAGAAGTATGAATGAACTTAAATTGGAGAATTTATCCCATTATCTTATATTTTTGAGATTCAGAAAAGTCTTTGTTTGATATAAAGGAGTACAAACCATGAGAGTTATTAGAATAAGGAATTTTTCTCATTAACACTCAAGATATTATCCACATCTAAGAGAAGTGAATTGGCCATTTCTGGAGACATTTCTTCACCAAACTATGGTGCTGTTGTTCTGCAATTATCAAGCCTCAAACAGAAATCTCAAGCTATGGAAGAAATTATGAGAATAAATTGTTTTAACTATGAATACATGCAAATGAGAAATTCTATTAAACCAGTTCTATATTTGTAGTAACTATAGGCCAGAGATTCAGATTTAAATATTAAGAGCAAATGAAAAATATTTTTCTCAAATTATTTTTAAATAGAAACAACAATAAATAAATTAACTACAAAGAGAGAAGAAAAGCAAAGGAACTACCAGATGGCAGTGTATAGTAATCAAGCAGACATACTGAAATACATCAGCAGCTACTGCCAGACCAGTCTGTCATAAATCTGTTGCAACTGAACTGTTTCCTGAGTAGAGCATTACTCAGTGTAGCTAATACTGGCCCTAAGGGAATGAACAATAAAAGTAATGTAACTACAAAGAACACAAAATATTTCTGTGATATGATATGATATTTATTATTGTTTTATATTATATTATATTATATTACATTACATTACATTACATTACATTATAATATATTACATTATATTATATTGCATTATATTTTGTTGCATTATATGTTTCTTCTGTCCCAAAACAGTAACCTGGCAGCTTTCACATTTCTTTTTCATTGAAGCATATAGGTATTCTAAGTCTATTCCAGGACAGGTAAAATAATTTCTTATTACTTCTACCAGTATACCTGATGGAAGAATGACAGAAACTGAAAGACATTATTTATCTGATAGAAAGCTAGATAAGTTATATGTTGAGATCTAAGTAAGTTTATCCTTTAATAAGTGATAAACACAAATAATACAATTATTTCTAAAGGAACTGTATCTCTCTGGGTGAATGCACATTTACAGATATTTTGAAGATAAGACACTTCAGTATACATTCATTTAAGATCTCTTTTAAAAAAATATAATAGGCATTGCATATAGAAAAGACAATCTGTGCATTTTTTGACTAGGAAGGGGTCTTAAAGTGGCTATTAATCTTTTGGTTGTATGATTAAGACTACCTTTATCTTCTCATTACAACTAAGACATTTGGTTTTAGTTTTGGAAATATTATTCACTACATTTACTCTTGATATTAACTCTAAGAAGTTATTCTTAAATATTTTTTATTTAATTTGACTTGGCACATTTATTGGAGAGAAAATTTACTTAAATATAAAACAGTATTGCAATTTAGAAATCTCATGTGGGATTAAAGGTTTTGTTTAAGTTATGGATGCTTACCTGTACAAGAGTATCTTGTAAACTTCAGTGTGAGTAGCAGCTTACCAGCCTTGCTGAATTTATGACTAAATGATTTTGGAAGGAAATTTCATTTAAAAGTGTCAGAAGGTATCAAAGAAATGAGTATTTCTGTCATACTTCACATAATTTTGTTTCCTTGTATGAGGAATGTATATGAGAACATATTTCAAGCACAATATTTAACACTCTTATTAAGGCTGTTTTGTAGTGCCTGGAAGGATCACATTGATTTTAAGATTGTGATTAAAATTATTATGGACAAGTTCCCATCTGTAATTTAAGATTTATCTCACTGCTGAATTATTATTATGTACTGTTTCTTTCCTTATTTAGGGGAGCCAAGCCCCCCTTCAATCCATGGACAACCAGAGAGTGGCAAGAGTTTTAAACTTAGCATAACTAAACAAGATGATGGAGGTGCCCCCATACTGGAATATATTGTCAAATACAGAAGTGTAAGTATTTCAGTTAATCAAAATAAGTGAATTATGCTTGTTAATATCTGATTTTAATGCAGAGAAAATTGTCACTATTATTTGAAATTTACCAAAGTGGCTTGCGTTCCAGAAAATAATTTTTAAAAAAGATGTAGTATGTCTTCTTTTGTGACTAGGCTGTAGATGTCAGATTATAAAATTTAAAAAAAATTAAAAAAAAAAAAAAGCACTCTGCTATTCCTAAAGGTATAAATGAAAATTCCTCTATCAAGACAACTGTATTATTTTTTCTGTTGCATAGTAAAAGTGGGAAATTCATGTTCAGCTTTTAAAAACACAGTAAATCAGCAAACATTAAAATTACACACTTAAATGCTGTTTGAACAGCAAATTTTTAATCTATTATGGATGCACCTGTATTGATAGAAAGCTATATTGCAGTGCATCGTATTAATTGTAAATGACATTAATTAGCTGATCATGTTTCATATCATCTATCAGCCTGAATTCCAAGTCTCATCTTACAAAAGCCAAATAATTGGCACATTTTTGGGAATTTCATGAGTTTCAGAGTATATATCTGTTGTTAGACAGCCATTGGGCAGAGGCTTTTTGGCATTCTTTCATCTAGACAGCTCTGTTTTGGTGTTCTCTCGTCAAATCTGGCAAGTTTAGAAAACAGGCTTTTCTGCAATGTATAATTCATTGAAAAAAGAAAAGTTGTGTGGAGTTTTTTTATTTATTTTTATTAGTGATGTAGCTAAAATACATTTTCTGATGTACTATGTTTAGAAATTATTGGGTTGAAGAAGTAGCTGCAGAGCTGGCAAAAGTGATGAGTTTAATTTCAAAGTGTGCATTTTTAAAAAATTTCCTTGTGTTCTTTTAGGAAGATTGTAGTGCTTTTATTTGACTAGACCCAGTAAAAAAGACATCTTGCCAGAGTGTAACAGCAGAATTTCATGTCCAGTATGAGTGTAGAAAATTGGGAATGTAACATTGGATATGGAAGGTATGTTAAATGGAAGGTAGTGAGGACTGTATTTATTCACAGAAGGTAACAATTTTTGAGAAATTAACTGTAGAACCTGTTGGTATGTTACCAAAAAGGAAAAGACAGTTCCTTAACTTGCAATAGTTTTTTGGCATATTTCCTGATGTTTGCTGTAATGTAACTTTTTGACTATAGTCCAGGGATTATCCAAGTGCTAAACCTGGTATGTAAAATTATCCTCCTATGCTAAATATAACCAAAGAAGATTACTAGCTCCAAATTAGTTGAGAAATATTTGGTAGCACTCTTAAGAGTAGTCTGAGGGAATGACCAGAAGTTATTCTGCTATGACTGATCCCTAAATCTTAATTCCTAAATTACTTTCTGTCCAGTGAATACAGTTAACATAAAAAAAAGGTAATTGCAAAGAAGACAAGGGTAGTAAAATACGCAATACAAGTTAAAAATGCAGTTTTGCAGGATTGAACTTCCTAGTTAGATTACAATGCCACTAAGTATTTACCAATGAGTACACAATAAACTGTTCAGAAATAATATATTCATGCAGCATACGGAATTTAATCTGTTTTTGTGATTAAAATAAGATAAATTCTTTTGGTTCTATCCCAAAAATTTTTGGAAATCTGATTTTGTTCTACTGTTTTGACTAAGGTACAATATTATAGTAGAAAAGATGACTTTTCATGTGTGGTGTTGGAAGGTAAATGTGCATGCAGTTTAAGCAGTAACTGGAAACTTAAAAGGTTACTGAAGAAGATGGCTTTTACTTGGACCTTGAATCCTTAATTCCATAAGCTTTCAATTGAAAAAACAATTTGATTAAATTAAAGGCCTTCTTACAACAAAAGAAGCAGAGTAATTTTTTTGTGTTTTAATCAGAAAGAATGAATGCTATTTAAAGTTCATAATTATCTGTTGACTGTTTATCTTCTATCTTCCCCATTGGTCATGTTTAATTAGCTTTCCTAGAACGCTTGCCAGCCTCATTAGCACCTGGACCAATGTATTTCCTTGCATGTTTGAAGAGCATATTTGATAACAACCCATACATCAGCGGCTTTTTCTTCAAAAAGTCAATTCTCCTATGTTTAAGTTTTATACGGGTTTTTTTTTTTTTAAACTGGAGGAAGGTCAGCCTTTAAGATATTAAAGCAATGTTACAGCTTGATTGAGGGCAATTGGTAAGGTTTTTTTCTGGAAATCATGTATTTCATTCTGTTGAATATTCCTTTCCTAGCATCAGTTTCTTCATATTATGGGCAGGAATTACTGACTACAGATAATAAGCAGCTTGACATTTTCTTCTGTATTCCAGAGAATTAGGTACTGTGCAGTTTTTATGAGCAGTAGCCTCAATTTTTTTCATGCTGTTGCACTAAGAAAGTCAAGACAGCCTGACAAAGCTTCACTGATGGAGTCTGAGGCTGATGGCACACATTGGCTTCAAAGTTACCTTAGGAAAGAATAGGAAGGGAGTGAAACAAGGGAAAATTGTTCTCCAGTAACCAGCTGGAAAGAGCAGTGATGGGAATTTTCTAGGGAAGCATCCTCTCTGATGCCAGAGATGACCACCCGACCACACTTTTCATAGGAACTCTTTATTTTTTTTGATGGGGGCCAACTCAAGCCTCCCTTTTGTTCTTCCCGCTTATGGTGCTTCCAGAGTTGCTTGGGGCACACATGACAACGTGCTAGTGTTTCACAACAGATGTGAAGCTTTTATCCATGTAAATTATGGAAATGTGTACTGAATTTGTAAAAGGTTGTTATCTGATGGAGTATTTGCCAAGTACCAGAGTAATAAATTAAAATTGAGACAGGAGAGTTGAAGAGATAAGGAGGGCCAGGAAGAAGGAGCAGTTGGGATACAGGAGAGAGGCTGTCACAGCAGCTCAGGGCAGGAAGGTGACCGGGCACAGACAGACAAGAGAAAGGCAGGCTACAAAGCAGCTTTTGGAAAGTGTTGACACTGCTTAAGCTTACTTAATAATGCCTAAAAAGAAAGTTCTGAATAGGGGTCTTAGCATTTCTATACTTCCAGGTCACAGAATGCCAACAGTAAGCTAGAAAAAAAAAGAGAGTGGTGGGGGAAAGGAGTGTTGTTTTTGTTTTTCCCTGGTAGGACAAATTTTTAGTAAATATTTGGAATTAGAACAGAATAATAAAAATAACTCTCTTTTATGATTATAAACCTTTTGGTAGCAGCAAGAAAAATTGACTAAAGTGACTGGTTTTTACGGGCCTAAAAGTTGTTCACCTGTTTTTGACCTGTGATACCGTTACTATTAATGCTCTGAATTTTGGCAGACAAGAGTTTTTGTGCTTTTCTCTGAAGCACATTCGCTCTTTCATCATCTATGTTGATGGAGGACATGTTAATTTTGTTCCTTTATGGTGGGTTCTACAACAAACTTTATAAATATAGAATATTTTTAAAGAGAGAATTTCTCATTTACTCCCACTCTGAAGTAACCTACCAAGAAATAGGTAAATGCTTTTGCACCTCTAGGTTCCAGTCTACCTGCCAGATCCTCGGACTTCCTGTGCATTTTAACACCATGTACATTATCCGCTGTTGTGTGCTTGGTTCAGTATTTGCCCCTGAACTTTATTACCCGTATTAACCAGACCTAGAAATCCGCAACCTAGTGTATTCAATTCTTGTGAAGTCACTGCCGTAAACTGTCAGATTTTCTTTTGTGAGGATCTCTTTACATTTTTTCCTGCCAGCTTTCAAGACAGTGTGGTATCTCCGGTCCATTTTTTTATCATAGGAACCACCATAATGTCTGTTTGAGCTGAGCTTTCATCTCAACAATTTAGAGATGATGGAGAATAAGGGAAGAGTTGAAGGGGGCTAATCACTTTTTCTCACTTTTTATGAGATCCCAGAGAATGTGATTTTGAATACCATGTAGATTGACCATTAAAGAGAGAGATGTTATTTTCTAGACCAGTAAACTGGTGCCTAAACAGTGGATTGGCTTTACTTCCACTGTTGTCAGGTGTGCCCTCAGTTTTGAGAAGCAGTCAAGTCAAGGCAGACTGGAGTTTTACACTGCTCTTTTCAGTTTTTCGTTGTTTTTGTGGTTTTGTTTGTTAAGGTGGGGGGGGTAGTTTTGGTTTTGTTTTTGTCAGGATATTTAGGTGGCTAGGTTACAGCTGTCTTAAAAACCTAGCTCTTAGGTACTTCTTAAATAAATTTAGCTGATGCTTATATTATGAAAAAATATGAAGCCAGAACTATATAAAGCCAATATATACACATTTAAGAAATAATGATGTGAGGATTTTGTGGTTGATTTTGTTTTGTGTTAATATAATGCTTAAGAGTAATGGAAGTGGGCAGTAAAATCCCCAAACTTGTAAAGGAGTATTTCTGCATAATATAAAACAAAATAAGATGTAAATAAAGGAACACTTTAATCTCTGAGGTTGCAGATCCCACCACAGTTTCTGTAAATGGGCATCTGTTGCTTGATATTAATGATTACTGAAGATATTTATATTAACTCACCCCCCAAATTAGACTACCATTTGTAATTTAGAAGTTTCATTCCTTTTTTTTGTAGAACACTCTGCATATGTAGAGCTTTCTATAAATTTTAAGTATTAATGACAAAACAACCTAATAAGGTACAAAGTGATCTCTTATGGTTCTCCTGCTCCTTAAGCTACCATTTAAAGGGTCTTATATTAAACAGGGAGATTTGTGGGAAGATTTACCTGGCAGACCCATGATTTGTGTTCTCATCCCTCTTTCCATTTCTACACTTACAGTAAATCAAATGTGGACACAATACTGAGCTCTGCTTAGGAGAAAGTACTTGAAAATGCAATATAGCTGAAATAATAGCTATAATGAAGGACACTGAAGTTCTTTTCTTTTTTTTTTGTTTTGTTTTTACTGTCCTTCTTTAAGAAGCCATAAGCAGACAGTACTCTGGAAGATTTCATCTGTTTGTCTTTAGAACACACCTTGCTTTCCCAATACTTTACTTCTCTTCCTCCTAACTTACATTTGTCACTTCATAAAATGCTTTCTGTCTTGGCACTCAGGGCTTGGACTTTTTTTCATTTATCTCAATTCACCCAGTTGGCTTCAGTTTCAACTGAATTATGGTACCTCTGGCATAGCATATGCAGGTATTCTGTTACATTTCAGCTCATTCATTATTTTTTACCTGACCAAATTGTGGGACATCTGCCTTTTCACTTGTTCGTCTGTCTGCAGAAGTGCAGCCTCATACAGAAATTTTCCTTCCAACTCCTAGGCTCATTCTATTCATCACATAGATTTTTGCAGTTTGTTTTCAAAATATAGTCATATATCTGTTTGCAATACTGTCTTTTTCACCTGCAAGAACTGTATTAGCCTGAATCCTCAGTTTCCAATTCAGTATATTTTTTGTCTTTCTGTATTTCTGAAACCCTTTGTAATTCCCCAGTTTATTCACATGGTATCTATGCACAATACTGAGATCATGTAGGGAACTTCTGATTCCTCTCATACTGATATTCTTTGGAATCTAGCTGTATTTTTTCTAACTCCTCCCATACCTCACCAATTTAAACAGCCATTAAAATACGGTGCTACATAACACTGCTATTCCTAATATCACTAAGGAGTATTTTCATATGCATATTGCAATCAGTATTAGATCCTTCTATTTCAGCAGTGGTATGCAAAAATATATTTTGCAAAAAGAGTTTAGTATAGTGACAATGTAAGTGGATTCACTCAGGGTCAAGTCAGGTGATTGCAATAGAAACTATCCACCAGGATATAGGAAAATATCCTTTACAGAAAATATCTTTTTCACTGTATGATGAACAAACTGGTTTTACTCCAATGTATTTAGTTTTTTTCATGATTTGTAATGGATCTACCATTCTGATGTTTTCCGTTTGTCTATCACTGCACCAAGTAGGAACTTTCACCTGGATGCAAATATTCCTGAAAACAAGTTTTGTTGGATTTTAATCATTCTCAGAACTATCATGTGACAATACCAATGCTAACACAGAAAAAGCAAGAAAGTTTATGAAAAGGTGAAGTCAGTATGGAAAAATCATCAACCTCAGAGCTGATAACAAACAAATTATTGCAGCAGTGCACATCAGGGAGTTTAGTCTGCCCTTTATTTTCTGAAGACTGGGGACAAAAAAAAAGTAAGTCATAAGGAGCATGATACCTCCCTGAACTCTCTAAATTAGATGGTATTTTCTCTGGAACCTGTATCAGCAAAGAGCAAGATGCTTCAGCAGAGCCTAAATACAAGCTGCTGAGTAGTGTGCAGCTAAAAAGTTATACTTCCAGGTATTATAAGTTTGTTTGGCTTTAAATTTTCCCGTATCTTTATACCCACTGATTGGATCTGTGTTGCTGTATGGGTTGGATGGCCAGGATTTGTCTCTCAAGACATATTTTTGCCATGTTATTGTACCTTAGGGTCTTGTAAGAGTAGGACTTCATGGATTCTTACTTACTGTTATTGGTTGTCCTTTGATCAAGATGACTTTGTTGTGTGACAGTATATATTGTTTTATCCTTCTGCCTATTAGTAATTGTGTAATTTCTACTTTTATAAAAAGTAATTAAATGCATTATGCACTCAAAGGTGCAATTGCAAAGGCAAGAACTCCAGATTTATGAAATTCCAGAATTGAGTTTGCAACCTAAGTCGTCATTTGTTCCCTTTGTATAGATGTCTTAATTACTTGAACTATGAGAAATTATGAGAACCCTTTTTTGTCTAGAACATCGTCTTAAAGATTTGCATGTATCCTCTCACAGTTCATACTTTCTCAATGATGTTTATATTCTTGCATACAACCGAGTTTGCAAAATGTTCCTATATTGCTACAATTAGTGTATATTTTCATTAAATAACTAATGTATGATATAAGCACAGCTGGACTCATGAGCAATTCAAGACTGGTTTTAATGGCAAGTTTCTTTGAATGAACATTGATCAAAATGTAATTGAAATGTCTGTATAAAATAAACTTCTTACATAATTTATTCTTAGTGTTTTACTATATGAATGATTAGCCTGCTGTTCTAGAAGATAAAAACCTGTATTTGAGCAAAGAATAAATTGAAGCCAAAAATTTAAAAGGATTGACCACGAAGTTCTCTAAATCCACATTGTGGAAATATGATAAGGAGTGGTCAAAACTACAAAAAGCCTGAGTACTCAGAACTCCAAAATTAGATTATTTCAATGTTCATAACCTCTTTAAAGGAAACTCTGTATTTTTGTGCATCATGTAGCTACAGACTTTAGACAAATAATACAAGAGTTTGGGAGAATTGAAACAAATATTTTCATCTTTACAGAAAGATAAGGAAGACCAGTGGCTAGAGAAAAAAGTACAGGGTAGCAGAGACCACATCATCTTAGAGCATCTTCAGTGGACCATGGGTTACGAAGTACAAATTACAGCTGCCAACAGACTGGGTTATTCTGAACCAACATTGTATGAATTCAGCATGCCACCAAAGCCCAACATTATTACAGGTAAGTTAATGTCATCGTGTTTTCTCTCTATGAATTATTTCCAACTCATAGTACGGTGTGTGTAGTTGAGCATAAGGCAACTGAAGTCTTGAACTGAAAAAACATGAGACACCAGATTTTATTATCAGCAAAAATTTGATTCAGGACCCTTAAATGGGACCCTGTCTCCTAGTAATGGGACCCTTTTCTCTTAATAATAAAGTAATTTTTAAGTATAGAAGAAACATTCATTCTTCAACCCTGTTGATGACACTTAACAAGAAATACAGTATTTAAGGCTTTTTATGTTGCCTTGTACTGCCTGTTGTCTGGTTAAGCCAGTTATTTGCTAGAATTCTTGATTTCAGTCCTATCTCTACATGTGCTTTGAGCTAAACATGTAATAAAGGCATTTATTTTAGTGTCTGATGAGGTTGACTTCAAATAGTCTTGTTTAGATATGTCTGAATGATTCACCCTAACATGGTGACCAGTCTTCTGTGAGGTTGATTTACAAAATTTGAAATCTATCGAAGCTGTGGTCATTTTTAAGTGTGTAAATAGGAAGGTTTGAAATTCCATTTAAGAAAAATGCATTTCAGTTAAGAGTGAGTGTATGAGTTTTAATGCTTCCCAATATAAGGCTTTATTTTGAAGCAACAATGAAAAATTATTTAGTTAACAATAAACCTAAAATAAGGTAATTTCTGAAGTATTATGGGTAATTTTAATTTTTTTAAAGCAAATGTTATGAGGAAGAGATTTCAAACTTTTAATTAAAATTATGAGCTGCTATCTTTAATAATAATTTCTGAATTAGATCAGTGTAATCATTACCACTTGAAAAATAAGGTTCTAAATCCTCTAACATAGTATTTTCTGATTCCCATTTTTCAAACTGTTAGAGTATTAGGATCAACAAAAAACTTGCCAAATAAATATAATAGTAAATATATCAAAATGTAAACCATATCAATACCTGTATTTCAATCTGAACACCAGACTAGCATTGATCTAGCACTGATACAGTGCCAGTGAACTGGAATTAATCATGGACTAGCATGCCATCAGAAAATTTTGAAATAACTGGCTATTTCCTTTTCTTGTCTGTTGTGAGTTTTCTTCAAATATATTTTCAGGAAAGTTATCTGAAGATCTCTGCAACATTTTTTAATATTTCATAGCAGTTTTTTTAATATTGGAAGCATCGTTACCTTTTGTTTATAGAAAAGAAAACACATTTGTAATTCATTCATAGACTCAGATCCAGTTCTAGTACAATTATTTGTTTTATGCACTTGAATTGAAGTAAAGTTGATTTGCATTTTGATTGAAATTCAGGGTCTCAATAGGTTCTGTGTGCTTGTTTTTAAACAGGCAGGGCCTTGTGATTGCCATCATTCAGAAATAAAATTTCCCATGATTGAAAAGAAAAGAGAAAAAGAAATGTAGGGAAACTTATTGTCTCAAGGAAATAAAAATATTTGTCAAGTAGAAAAATAAGTAAAAACTCACTTAGGGAAGGGATAAGCCATTTTTCAATTTTGTATATTTGAAACAAAAATCTTGCTTTTTTTGCAATGCAATCTAACTTTAGCCTGTTATAACTATATAAACTATTCCATCTTATTGCCACAGCTGCTGTAACAGAGAAACTTAATTTTCCTCTGTAAACTATAACATAGGTGGTCTCTAGACTTTCAAGTAAAAAGTAGCTTAGTTAATTTAATTTCAGAAGAAAGAAAGAACATTTTCTCTCTAAAAACAGTTTTCTGGGTACTTAGGGGCTTTTTCCTTTCAGTGCTCTCCCATAAACTCTAAGTAGTTGTAAGAAGTCTGTTATACTATTTAACTTCAAGTCTTCTTTGTATGAATCATTATTGCAATTATGATTGTGGAACTAATTAGTTTCCTTGACAACTGTTTCTTTAAAGCCTGAAAAAGAGTGTGAAATTCCCATCATAAGAACATTCAGTAGACAATTTTTAAAAGTATATCAAAAGACACTTCGAATCAGTAGAACATTAATGTTCATATTCATGAGGCAGCATGATTATCTTGTTTTGAAATGGCATATTATTATCATCACAATATAATACTATATACATATATACATAATGGTGCAAAAATATGAATGTAATCTTTTAAAAATTGATAGATTTTGTGTATAAAATGCTTAAGTTTGAGCAGAAGTATTCTTTCTGATGTCAGTTAACTCTGATGATGCACTATTTGTTTGAGGCTTAGGTATTAACAGCTAGGCATCTACAGATGATTTTGAAAATGAACATAGGCAACAAGAATGAAACTAGGTAGACTTGAATGAAATCTGCATCATTTGTCCTGTGCTCATTTAGTAGCTACAGTAACTGAGGTTTCCTTCCATATTATTAATGTAATTATTAGAAAAGCGTCTAAGACTCCTGAAGGTTTTAATCTGTATTTCCCTAGATCTGTGGCACTTCAGCTGAACTGAGTGTTTATGTCTGGCTCTAAATTTAAACAGAAATAAATCTGTAGATCCTATATGTGCAATCTCATGAATATTATCCCAAGAGAATTTTGGGATCCCCTGAGTATCTTGTTGGTTAACTATATATAACATAATATCCTGGTGAAGTGTGTGCAAGTTAATGCAATAAATCAGAGAACTGAAGGGAGGTGGAGGCAAGGATATGTTGGTTGTCCTTCAGTGGGTGCTTAGCAGGGAAATAGGAGTTGTCACAAGAAATAAAACTTGGCTTCTAAATGCTGCAGAAGGAACTTGTTTATGCTTCAAAAGCCACTGGATATCAGGCAGAAGTAGTAATCCCTGGGGACAGGAACTGGAAGCCAAAACTGTACTTATGTGAATACACAACTCCTGTGGGCACTGAATCCACATCTTCTGCTTCCTAGGGAGGTGTGCAAGTACCAGCTCCTGGCTGCAAGTCAAATTCCATGATAATACAGTATGATGATCTTCCAGTAATAGTCTTAGGTCTGGGAAGGAGCTTGAAGCTGCAAATTGCTCTCTGGCATCAGGAAGGTGCATAAATGAGGCAGACATTCCTTTAAATTTTCACATGGTTGGCCTCAGCAGCCTCCAACTGTAGATCTACTTTATTTCATAATGCCTGTTCCTAGGCCTGTAACACAGTATCCATTCACTGAGTCACCCACATTTGTGATTAGTTGTCAGAATTTTTAATCCATTTAATGAAAGTTTCCTGGTTTTCTGAAGGGTTTATCAATGGAAAATTGCATTGACTTTGAGAAATACCCAGCAAAGCTTCTTAAAACATTTTGCTTTAAATAACTGTATGTATAAATTTATTTATGTATGCATATACATATATATAATTAGTGAATATTATATATATATACACACATACACCATTTTTTTTCCTACTTTTTTGAGTGGTCATAATTCTGTATCTGTATTTCACATTTCACTTAGGCATACGAACATGTATTTTAGAATCGTGCTTGAATAAAGAGTGACGCAGTCTTAAATGCAATATTTTATGTATTCCGAAATCTCACTAGGGATGTCAGTTGGCAATACTTGCAGGCAGGTACAACTCTAACTTCAGTGTGTTTGCCTCTGAGGGAAGTATTTATCACACTTTTAGTGCTGATTTGTAATGTTTTAGAAGATTTTCTTCTGGCTTCTCTATACTGTTAAGCTTCTAGTCCTGCGGGATTCTCAAAGGAACTGTGTGCTTTAGCTCTTTATCCATGTTAGGAGAGCATGGACTAGCCTCTGCAGCCATAAAAACCCCATGGAACAGCGAAAGTCCATTAGCTCCCAGAGCTGACTCTACAGCCCATTTATATGGGCCCTTCCACTCTTTCTCTACAGGGAGAAGGCAGAGACCCTGTCTTTTTACCCCGCAGCTGCTACAAACGTGTCCAAATCTGTTGTCATTCTGAACCATTACTGTCACAACCTAAAAACACATGTACAGGTTTATACTAAATCTCAAAAGAAGATGGAATGGAAGGTGCTAAAAAAGATACTTTCTGCAAGTGTTAAATTGCAAGTGTTGTTTCAGAAATTAGCAGCAGATTTATGCAGGTGCCATCTTCCAAAGGCTTTTATCCAGGCAGTGCTGTTACTTTTAAAGGCCAGTAGATATATGAAAAATGGTTGCAAGTTGTGTTTTATCACCTTTTTTTTCTTCTTCACTAGAAGTTAATAACTTAGTTCAATAGTGGGAAAATGGAAGAAACATTCGGGAATAACAAGAACCTCTTAGATCCATTTTTCTCACTTTGTGATATTGGTTGAGGGGTTCTTTTTTTTGTTTCCAATACTGCATGAACTGTAAGAGTAATTTTTTATTTCCATGCCTGGAAATGTTTTAATCCCTTGAACATCTCATTTTTTTTTTTTCCATGCATGTGTACTACCACAATTTAAGTCATATAGTGGAAGGCAAAAGAGGCACAATAATACACAGTATTTTCTCTCATCACCACCAGTGGAAAAGATGATAATCACCATGTCAAACATGATTTTTATCAGTAGTTTTTACAATAATACAACAGGATCTGCAGTGGTCTTGATGTGAATGAAAAATAAAACTAGCTTCAATCATTGCTTCAGGTATGTGTGTATATATTTGGGGTTGCATTTATGTATATACATTTTATGATGTATTACTAGAGCTTTTGAGCTATGTGGACAGTGTTTTGCTAGGAGAGAAGCTAGGATAAAGTTTTTCATCCAGAAACTCAAAATTACTGATTACAGCAAAACAGAAACAAGTTTCCCTGATTCTCACAATTTTCTTTCAGGGCAAGTATTTTCCTTAAATTTTGCTCTCAGTCAACCAATTACATGACTTTTTGGGGATAGAAATAAATGGTGTATGATCCCATCTGTGTAGCTGGGGTAGGTTTTTGTTCCTGTCACCTCTTGCTATCAAAGAGCAGACTCCCTTGCTGCACCCTATCTCTCACATCCCTTCAACCCTTGGGCTGCATGGGTGCCCTGGGGCACAGTTTCCCTAGCTCTGAAGGGAACAGCCTGCTTTCTCTGAAGGGTTAACTTGCCCCTGACCGTGCATCCACTAAGAGAAGCCAAAAAGTCACCTTCCTCACTCAAGTTCTGTTCTCCACCACAGAAGTATGTAACGTTTGTTGACTGACCATTCCTATGGTCAAACTTCCAAACTGAATGGCTCTCGAGTCCTTCGAAGCACTTTCCCTAGATTTTAAATCATTTCATATCTGTTTGAAATCAGATTTTATGTGATTACAGCCAAGCCTCAAGGTCAGCATATCACATGAAAGCAGGCTTGCCTGGCCAAGGCCTCTGCTGTCATTTCCATTAACCTTTCTTGCCTCAAGAGCACATTGCTGCCTCTTGTTAAACTTGGTGTCCAACAGCATCCCCACGGCCTTTTCTGCAAAGCTGCTTTCCATCTGGGTGGCCCTTAGCCGTGAACTGGTGACCAGGATTGCTCTTTCCCAGGGGCAGAGGTTTGCACTTCCTCTTGTTGAACTTCCTGATGTTCCTGTCAGCCCATTTCTGCAGCCTGTCGAGGTCCCTCTGGATGGCAACACAACCATCTGGTTCATCAGCCACTCCTCTGAGATGTATGTCGTCAGAAAAGTTGCTGAGGGTACTCTGTGCCCCATCATCCAAATCTTTGATGATGCTGAACAGGATTGAAACCCATATTGGCCCCCTTCTTGGCTTCTGGTACCTATTCTTAATTCTAGGAAAATGTATGTTTCATCATAAAAAGTTAAATTAGGAGAATTGTGGGGACGTTTAGTCTTCTGTATTCTCTTTCCACAGAAAAAGCTAGAAAGGCTGCCAGTAGGTACTTGAGCCAAGACCAAATGTCATTACTTGTGGCTTACAAATTGCCTGTTTAAATCTCCATAAAAAGACTGTAGAATTTTTCAGGCTTGGCCTGATTTTAAGCCTATGGTTTGTGACTACACTGCCTTTCCGTGTGTGTGTGTGTGTGTGTGTACATGCACAAACATCAACCAGTTTGTGGCTTCTGATAACTTTTGAATATAGTTGACAGTTTTACTAAATTTGTCAGAGAATGGAGGCTTCAAAATTAAAACGTTCCTGTAATGTTTTATAAAGTGTTATCTGAGAATAGAAGTAAAATTCTTTGTAGCAGATTAGGCAAAATATTGTATTAAACCCTCACACACTTCTAACAATTGGAATGATTTGGAAAAGAGTAGTTAAAACTTTCGGACCCTTGATCCTTACACCAGCCTGGATAGCAGCAGTAAATTTAAACCACAAAAGAAAAAGAAAAACACAGAAGAAGGTTTTCACAGGTAAAGTTTCCATTCCACAGATCTGAAACTTTAAGTAGATAATTAGTATCTCTTTTGTACGACTTGGTGCATTACAGGACTTCTCAGTCTGTCTCTACAGATCTGACTAGTTAAGGTTTTAGCTAACTCTAAAATGAAGAACAAAATGCAGGAGTCAAAAAGGAAAGCTTGTGGGATGTCAGTCTCCTTGGAGCTCTGATCATATTCCCAAGGCAAGGAAGAGCTGCAGCATTATCCTTGTGAAGTTACCTGATTCGTTTTCTCATAGGCTGAAGGATATTGTAATTCCAAAATCAGAACTTGAAAATGAAGGCTTTTGTCAGACTTTTTGTTGAGATCATAATCCTGAGCTAGAAGTGTAAAGTAAATTCTTCAGCCAGTATTGCTGTGATGGAAGAATAATTTTGTTATTTTATTTTCTGAAGAGAATAGAGAGATTAAATGTATCTTTGAGATCTCCTGCTTTGAGAAAGTAAGTTGGTAGGAATCACATCAATCAGATTAATTAATATCTAAAACTTCAGAAAGATAACAGCCCCCACAAAACCTATTTGGTTTTGTTTTGTAAACCAATACTAGAATTTGCTGAATAAGGGCCATTTCTCATCAAATCCTGGAGATGATCATTGTTGAAAGTGATAGGGCATGTTCTTGCTCTAGGCTAAAACCAGCTTTTTGCTCCATTCCCTGCAAAGACTAAAGTTCTTACATGAAAAGGAATAGAAATCCCTCACTGAAATTGATAGAACTTATATGATATGAATCAGAGAGAGAGGCAAAAAGGCTTGCACTATCTGTGCCATCAAAGATGTTAATAGGAAAAAAATATACTATTTTTTATAAAATCTAATTCTTACGGTACAGCTATCACAGACTGTAACTACCGCTGAGTAGCAGAAAAGCAGCAACCAAGGAACTATTCTGTATTCTCAGAATTTCTGCTTCAAAAGGAATTAATTTTTTTTTTATCATATGAATTTTAGTTTGCTTATCTTTTTGAATGCTATGAGGAAAAAAGAAAAACACTATAGATGTTGAATGTTGAAGTGCAAGGCCACACTTTACAAGTATGGTACTCTAATCCTTATTTATTGTAGGTAATTGCTAGCATAATGATGTTTTATAATCAAAATAACCCTGAGTGCCAATTAAAAGATTAAAAGCTTAGGTACATTCTCTAAAAATATTTAAAAGCTGAATTATTAAAGTAAATGTGGATTATTAAAGTAAATGCTCAAGGTTTGTGGGTTTTTTCTATGAGTAGATGGACCAAACTATTTAAGTCCTAAGAAAAAGAAATGGTTGTGAAGTTTGAACAGCTTGAACACAATATATCATAGAAAACATCACAGTAGAAATATGGGCAAGAATGGAATAATGCCCATAATTGTTATTAGTTTATTTATATTGCTGCCTTTTCTACTTGATAGTTATCTACGTGTGATAGTTATCACACCTGTATTTGTGCAGGAACAGGGACATTTGTGTGATAAGAAGACAATGCATTGGTTAAATATTATGCATACAGGACTGTATTTAGCTTTATAGTTTTCATCTGCTTCCATCAGAATTTCTTAAATGTTTTAAAGTAAAGATTTAACCAAGGTTATTGCTTGTACTGCACAAGGTTTTCTACATTTTAATTTCTTTCGAAGTCTCTTTCAAAGTATTAGTTTAACACTCATATTAGTCACTATAATTATTGTGTCACTGTAGCTGGGAAAAAAAAAATCTAGTCAATACACTGTATATTGCATAAACTTGACTGTATTATTTGCCAAAAAGTGAACCTTCCATATAACTATTTGCAAAAAAAAACACATTCAAACTTTGTAATTGTAACCAGACATACTGTGAGGACATGAATGCCTAAGAAGCTACTTTTTCCCACCCCAGTATTAAAGTCAGTATCTAATTACCCAGCTCCATGTGCTAATTGCATGGGTCATTCATATTTTCATTGGACCTCTGTCCATATTATTGAAGCCAGTTTTCACAGCCCATTGTGAACTCCTACAATAATTCAGGAACAAGATGAAGCCATTAGCAAGGAGAAACAGATAAACAAGTTTGTCTCTTCTTGTGGATGATTGGAAAGCTCTTTTTGTATAATTATTGACACAGTTCTCGTTTCTCCTTTCAGCCTATGGGCTGGTGTTTCTCCTTTCTGTAACTACTCCTTTCTTTAAATAGTCAATAGTCACTATTTCTGATGGGTGTTGCATGGCACTTTTCTGAGTTCCAAGTACCTCCAACGAAAAGTCACATACAAAATTGTATTTAGATTGGGCTTGGCTGAATTGTCTCAAGGGGAAGCAAGAAACATGCTTCAGGTTAAGCACTTAAAGAAATAGTTTTAAAATTAGCCCAAACAGTTTGCCACTTTGACTGATGTGGAGGACCACATTGCTGCTATGGAGGTACACCTTTTCCACAGTTTTACTACTATATCATACAGATTTGGCCGGGATACTTCAATGGTTACCATTCCATCTATGCTTTAATCATAATGTGATGTTTCTGCTAGAGTAATGTCTTTCAAGTGACTGTCTTTGGCACAATGTAAATATTAATTTTTTTTTCTCTTTTTTCTTTCCCACTGTCACTTTTTTTTTCCTTTTGATACTTCTTCATGTTTCCTCAACTTTTCCACTTTTTTTTCTAAAATTTACTTCTTTTTCACACTCTTGATTTTTCTATAACAATTCTTATCCACACAGATAGATGCTGTGAAGCCACTAGACGTGAAAATGGAGCCCAGTCCCTGCAGCTGAGTGCTGCTGTTTTCTCTCTCACTGTAGTCATAAGTTTCTGGTGCATGTTTTTATACTGTTGATAATGCAAGAAATATGTATTCTTCCTTTCTCTCTTCATTTTTTATTTGCGGGAAAATAAACACGGACCGTAAAAAATTTGTACTTTTCTATAGCTCTTCCAAAGTTTCCATTCCTAATCAAGATCTTAAATAGCGTAATTACTTCAGTCTGTGTGTGCAAAATTCTTCATCTGGCTTTTTGGAAACCTGGTGAGTTTTGTGACAAATTCAACAGATGATGCTTGACACTCCAGTCTGAAAGAACATGGAGAATCTGACTTACTGAATTTGATCAGCGTGATTTGATTCTATTTTCTCAACTAGATTTTGATTATAAGAAATCCATGCAGAGACCTTACCATTGTCACGTGGCTTTCCAGGTATACTCATCAACTCATCTTTCAGGAGAGTATTTTCATTGTGTATTAATCCTTTCCAAAGGGTTCTCCTTGCACTGGTTCCTGACACAAGGTACTTAAAACTTTATGCTTAACAAAAAATGTTCAAGTCTAGGCTGGATGGAGCTCTGAGAAACCTGGTCTAGTGGAAGGTGTCCCTGTCCACAGCAGAGGGTTGGATGATCTTTAAGGTCTCTTCCAACCCAGGCCATTCTATGGTTCTGTGAATATAGACCTGTTTTGTACTTTCTAATGGATTTTAACAAGCATGTCTTCCCTAACTAATTATTTATGAATTGTTTTTGTTGGTAGTGTTTCATTTCAAATACTTTTTCTGTGCCTCTCCACTGCCATGCCTCAGGACATAAAATAGGTCCCTGCCCACCAAAGTCACTTCTTGTAACTACAGAGGTGCCACATTTCATTTCATGGCATCTGTTGGACTTGGAAGCTCCAAGGGTTCAATTTTGACCTGTAGTAAAAATGGAAAAAGCATTTTTTCCTATTTTAGACATTAAAAGTATGGCTTATGAGCTCTGCAGCAGTGTATACAAAACCTCAGGAAAAAATTTATTTAGTAAGAGTCCACATAGATATTTTATTGCATGTATTTGATTTTAAAATTTATGTGGTTTTCTAAGACTACGGTTCATTTCTCTGTTGCATACAGAATAACCCAAGAAAGCAATGCACTTTAAAGCTAAGGTAGAATTAAATATTTAAGACAATTCCCTTCAAATTGTTACTAAATATAACAAATATGATAAAATAACTGTACATGTTGTTTTTTTCCTCCATATGGTTCATACCTTTGGCATTTAAAAAATCATCTTACAACTTGGAAATTGATTGGTCAAATTTAAGTATCTGTATATCTTCACTCAGTTAAGGGATTTTCTTATTTCTAAGAAATACTGATTATGATGATTTTTGCGTTTCCAAATATTTTTGGAAGTCTTTACTTTAGAACATCATGAATAAAACCTCTCCTCATCTAAACCAGGTAACAGTCATTTTAGAAAACTGGACCATGTCACAAGTGAGATATCTTCATAATGCATGTGTGTAAGTCTACAGACTAATTTATGGACAGAAATACTTTTTAAAATAATTCACATATTTAGTGTAATGAAGTAGCTGGAATTAAAAACATTGCTATGTAAAAAACATTGGTTTCATTGTGATCTGCAGAAAATCTCTCACTGTGTAAAGTCGAGCCACTATTCCATCCATGGCCCTTGCCACTATATTCTGTCACTTTATCTTAATGTCATGACATTACTTTGAAATTAATTACATTGACAAGTGCCTGGCATAGTATGGCAAAGAAAGACATTTGCTCTTCTAATTTTGTAGGAGTTGAAACTTTGGATTCCTATTTAAGGTCAGTCAGGTGAAAGCCCATGCACAAACAATGTGAATATATGTATTGACTTTGTAATTTAGTTGTATAGGTGTTATTCTTCCCATGTAAACTATTTATTTTTTAAATGATTAAGTGCTTATTGAACCAAGAGGCAGTAACTAATGAAGGCTGGATAATATTTTCAATGAAACTTTTCCTTTTAACTATGTTACAGTGGATTTGGAATTACTAGCTACACATAAGTAACCAAAACCTTTCAGATCTGAGAACATATTTTCAATTGAGTATAACTCGGACAAGTGCTGTTGCTAATGCTAAATGCATTTTTAGTGAAAGGATCACCTTGGGCAGGAATTTTTGCAAGAGTTTGGTTTTTTTTTTCTCTTACCATTTCGAAAATCCAGATAGTGAAAATGTTTGTTGTTGTCACTATTGTCACTATTGCTTTCCGTGGTAACAAAACAGAAAGAACTGCAAGGATATCGCTACTTACCATCAAAGAACTGATGTCTGGCAAATATTTAGCAAGTAGATGCTGAGAGGTAAAGAAATCCACAGCACAAGCACACTACAAACTGCTGCTGGGAGATCTTTCTCAGTCTGCAGGAGCTCAGTTGTGCACAAACACTGGGATTCCCTTTTGGTCCGGGGAAGCAGAAAATTCTTTCTAGGGGCTCCTCTTTGCAGTCACATCCCTTTTGCATTCTGATCCCATTGTAAGACAGGCACTGCATGCACATGAGGGAACAAAATCTTCTCTTGTGACACATAGTTTCTGTTCTGAACAGTAAAGAAAACCAAATTGCAGATCCAATCAAAACTAACAAGCCCCTGCCATTGGATTAAAGAGTCTTGAGTAACACATTGTCTCATAAACTGAAAAACAGAATAGTGTCTTATAAGGTTGCACAGACGGTCTGATCCCTGTATTTCCTTATTTTGTAGCATTTTCGTAATTTTCTAAAATTTGAAAACTTAATGCTATTCTACAAAATGTTGTCTAACATATTTTCACCTTCCATATACTCGTCACTCTCCTTACTTTTTTTAATAAAGCAAGACAGGACACTACTACAGGTATGCATAAAAGCAGAAAAATGAAAATTCCCATATAATTTTTCTGCTCTGGTTAGACATTTGAAGAGCTCTTTACAAGCTATGAATTTATTATCTTAGCAAGTCATTCTAACACTGCAGATAAGTATATAAGAAGACAAGATAGGAATTAGGGCGCAGAAACTGATCGACTGTGAACTCTCCAAACATACTGTGAAGGAGATAATGAAAAGCCTTGAGAAATTTTAGAAGCTAAATATACATTATAAATGGCAAGTTGGCTTTTATCCTCAGTGTCACAATGCCAGTGGGATAAAGAGACAAATTTGGATCACTTATCTTTTTTTCCAACTGATAGTAGCTTTGGCTGGAAACTATATAAATTTCCTCTGTTAACTGAGAGAAATTTTAGGTCTGCTCCAATTTAAATTACTCTGTGCTTTGTATTTTGAGGTTATCAAGTACTTGGAATGTGATCCTTTTCTTCTGGCTCTCCTCTTCCCATCAAATTCCAAAGAGGATGAGTTAAGACAATATTATAGGGATTATGTGACTGCAGAGCCAGGCAGTTCTGGGCAGTGACCCAAAACCTCTGTAATGAGAAAGAAAAAGTGGAAGAGAATAATGTCCTTGGGTTGTCATATATCTCCTCAGATGAATAACTAACACAGCTTTGTTTGGAGTTCTCTTTATGAGTGTTTTCTAATTGTATCTTTAAAAACAATGAGAGTGAGATTATTTCACAGTATTTTGGACAATCTGTGGGAATATACCGAAGATTTTGAAATCTTGGCTTCTTACAGACAAGAGTGAGGAAAAAATGAACAGAGACATTTTCAAATTAAATTATAATTCATAGGTATAAACTGAACAGCTTAAAATTGTAATTTAAACTCTATTAAGATAATAAATATGTCTTCACAAATTGAATTCAATATACTGCTGACATTAGTATTTAAATGTTAGATAAGTAAATTTGTTCCTTTAAATGTTGTAATTGTAAAAGGGATTTTAGGTCTTATGACTGACAGTGTAAAATGTTACAATTTTTTTAACATTGTCACATATTTTGAAATGCTAATATTAAACTGTCTGTAAGACTGAAGTCCTAAAATATTCTATGCTGAACTTATGCCTTAAATCCAAATTGGTGGCACAGAAACTTAAAAAGGGTAATGATTATTCTGTGGTATAGCAGTATATCTCTAAGGAACAGTATTTTTAAAATGTTCTGATTTACAGCCTTTAGAGTCTAAGGCTGGCTTCTTTCCTAATCAGATTTTATATGTTGTCTTGCTTCTTTCCAGAGTTTTGACAAGTTCTTAACATTTACAAATTGTTCACAAATCAAAGTATTTACATAATGCATCTTCAAATGCAGTCCTTTATTTACTGCTGTAGGGTTATTAGAATATAAATTGCAGTCTCTCTAAATAGGAAAAATATTTCCCAGAAATAGACATGTATATTGTATACATTGTGAATAAAATGTAACTTCTGAGTGGTTTTATGAGGTGTACAAAACATACTATTACCAAATAACAAAAATACATTCCATTTAATTTTCTTGTGAAACTATAAGGCCAAGCACTGATGCAAAAATATGATATGCATGTGAAAAATAGTTATTTAAAAGATAAGCAGATATGGTGACTTAATTACACATATAACCTTATGACCAATACTCAGTCAGTTTTCAGGGTCTTACCACGTACTCTCTTTCCATCATGGAAACCTGCATAGGCACCACTCAAATGTGTATGCAAATGTGAAGTTAAACTAATTAAGCCTGAAAAAACAGTTTGTTTTGTTTTGTTTTTTTAAATACATAATGGAGATTCATATACAATTTGTGATTGTGCTAATAGTTGCCAATTCTCTACCTATTGTCCAGTATGTTGATGATTTTTGATTGTTCATTTTTTCAAGAATTTTAGGAGCAAAGGAAAAAGAAAATATTACTTTTAGGAAGCAAGTTGAATATGAGAGAGAATAGAGAGAAATGTAGCTTCTGAGGTCTGTAATGGCATCACTGAAATCTTTGCTACATTTAGGGCTCATTTATGCTTATCACATTTAGTTTATCCATTCGTTTTCTTCCGGCATATAAGGAATGTTCAGTTTTACATTGCTACATATTTATCAGACATAATGTAGAAGCAATGGAAAGTCACCTTTTCCATTTAATGTCAGTGACATCTTAATATAAAGCTGATGGCAACAAATATCAAGTGTAGATATCAACCAACTTTGCCTGTCTAGAAACAGTAGCTGTACGTAAGCTGTACACTTGAGAGCTATGCTAAGTTTAGATATTTTACAACTAGAGCAAGAAACTGAGTTACGAATATCCTTTTTTTTTTTTTCATTTGCTATAGGTTCTGAAGTCCCAAGAAACTGTAGTAGCTCTTGCCACCATAGTACCATTATGTTGTATGATATTCTCTCTTGGTTTGAAAAACAGGTGTCTGTTAAGGAAGGCAGGAGCCTCCCTTGGAATGGAAAATGCAGCCCCCTTCCCTCCGAATGATTGTAATTTTGAAATTAAGGGGCTTTCAGGCAAAGACATGAGGAATAGGAATAACAGTTATTTACTTTTATACATACATATATATAGAGAGAGAGAGAGAGAGAGAGGCAAACAAACAACACTAACCACGGCAGCAATAACAAACAGAACCAGGAACTCAGTGCCCGCCTTCCCTCGGCTGTTTGGGGAGGGTGCGATGGTTCCCTCGCGGCTGCAGGGGGCGCTCCGGAGCGAGCTCGGGGAGCACGCGGTAATGGCGGACAGGGAGCTCGCCTCACAAACCCCAGGGGCAGCCGATCCCGGAACAGCAGGGACGAACACACAGAATCCCGGGTGGTAGGCGAGATGTATCAAACTCCGGAGCTGCAGCGGGAGCCCCGGGAGGTCTCGGCAGGCAGGGGGTGCGGGGCTACAGTGCAGTGAAGGCTCGGAGCAGCGGCAAAGGAACGGCAGTCGTGGCCTGGCTCCCAGCAGGGCAGGGAAAGGCGGGCCTGGGATCCCGGGGTCCCCTGAAGCACCCGAGCAGATAATGAAAAGGTCCCTCTTTTAGCGAGGTAGAAATAGAGTCCCCGTGCAACTGCTGCTCCAGGGAGCAAGCTTCACTCACGGTAGAAGGAAGGCAGCAGAAGGCAGAAGCCTGTAGTGGTGACAAATTCTCTCCACAACGACAGCAGCTCCTCTCCCCCTCGAATGCCGGCAGAACAAGAGCCCTAGGGACCCCACCCAAACCCTTTTATCCAGTTCAAATCTCGCGACCTCTCTGCCCCACACAAGAAGACCTCAGGTAAAAGAGGCTGGCCAGCTAAACTCCTCCCCCTGTGGCCAGGTCTTTTGTCTCTTTGGCAGCTTGTATGGGGAAAAATTCTTTGAGAGAAAAAGAAAACAAAAGGAGCACTCCTAAAACCCCAACATATTCTTATTAACAGTTCTGTATATTTATTTTACATGTTTAACATTTTTGTAGAGGCAATTTCCAGTTCATATTTTATTTATATAGAATTTTAATTTTAATGCATGTATTGAGTGCATTAATGCATAAGTGTAATAGAAGCAAAGTAAATCTTTCTCAGTGTATGTTTCCAACAGAATTACAAATGAAAATGCATACAATGTGCTAAAAATTAATTATGTGAAAAATACTGGATACACTGCAGCATCTGCAAGTTTCTGTTTTCAAAAACAGTGTGAAAGGCAAGGAAAAAAATCTGGATTTAAAGTAGTTAATTTTAATTTGTGAAACATGCTTATTTTTATCTTATTCATGATTCACTACTATTTTGCTCCACTGATTTTTTTCATGCATGCAGCACTTGTTGTCATCTCTGCTTTTACCGTGAAGAATGTGTGCATGGTGTAATTGTGATGTCCCTCAGCACCTTTCCAAACACAATGTCAAAAAATGTATGTAACTTTGTATGTCTTTCATCTGTTGTTCAAAGTTAATTTTCGTTCATACTTCTGTCTTCATTTTTTATAATAAAGAAAACTGACTTAAAGCATTTCTATCTGTATTTTCTTTATTGCTGATAAATGCTCTTTTTTTCTTGTACTATCTACATGATGTATTTTGTATCTGAACAGATTTTTTAGCATTGTATCTGTATTTTTTTTCTACAGTGTTTTATCCAATAGTGAATATTAAAAAAAAAAAACCTAACCAAACCAAAAAATAAAAACAAAACAAACCACCGCCCCCCCACACACACACCACCACAAACATCAAAGTCACTAAAATTAGAATTCCTGAATTTTAAGTTTGGTTCATATTAGGTGGCTGCCATGCTACTGCACTAATGGAGCAAGTATGTGCTATGTCTGTATAAATATGAAGCCTGAGCTTGATCCATTCTGATTTAATCTGCCTGATGGAAGTAGTATCCCCAAAGGCAGATGTTTTAATACTGGGAAAAGCTATACCCTATCAAGCAGGACTCTACTGGCAGTTGCCGTTGTAGCAGTCTAACATTTTCAAGTGAAAACATGCACCATACACTGGCAGCACTTATAATATTAAACTGCTATTTTTGTAGCTAATGCTGTAAAATAATTATATATTTAAAATATGTTTCCAAGTATTACTTCTCAAAACTTTTGTGTTTAAATTTACATGCGTCTTAAAGAAAATGCTATCAAAACGGAAATATTTTCTCCATTTAAATACAATCCCAAGATAGTTTTACTCTTTTTCATATCTGCTGGCTACAGTACTCTGCTTAGAGTTGTAATCCACTATAAAGATGCCATAATTTCTCATGTCTCTGTGGTATGTGCACAGCATGATTTTGAATTCTTTTAAATCAAGCAATTAAAATAATTTATCCTTTTATGTAATAGCAGTACTGAAACCACACATAAGTGTATGTTCTCAATACTCACATCAGTCTTAATTAATCTGCAGAGGTTCTTAGAATCTCCTCCAAGAGACTTGTTCAGTAAATCTGCTGTCAGTTTGAGTGGAGGAAACCAGGACAGAGAAACTTACATCTCCAAGTCTCTTGAACACCTGGGTGCAGTGCTGATGCCATGAATGCCACAGTGCAGCCTTTCCCTCTCAAGGTACAGGAGGACTGAGATCTCTCTGCCTGCATTTTTCTGGGGCTTCCTGCAGAAGGAGGCAATGCTAAAAATATACCCTTTACTATGGTATCTGAGTAAATAAATGGAAAAAGAGGCTGTAGCTGTAACCTGATAACTCTTCAGGCATATTAGAAATGCTGCTGAAGTCTGCTTAGGGATAGTTTGATTACGCAAGGAATCTTTTTTTTTAAAACTTTGCTTAAAAAATAGTAAATGACAACTCCAGAGAACATTTTCACAACACAGCATGTTTTCTCTAGAAAAGAAAGCTTTTTTCCTTTCCTTCCCCTTGTTATCCCTCAATGGCCAAAGACAAGACACTGTTGCCAGAAACACTCGAGCTGCTATTTACATTACATTTCTTTAGCTATTGCATTTATGTCTATTAAGACACCCTCCTATGAAAAATGTTGTAAAGGTTCATTAGCGTAGACGTGAACTCAAGGCCTACTTACTCAGTATCCTGAGAGAGTCATAATACAAGACATTTTCCTGTAAAATTTAAAGGAAAAAATCCATTTCAGAAAACTTGTTGGCAAGAGGATCTCAGCCATAATGAAGAAAAACTCCTTCACTTAGATAAGCATCAGAAAAGTACAACATTTTAGAGACGCTTATTTCAGTAGCTCACATCTATGTAACTGATAGTCCCGATGGCACCATAGGCTCCCCTGACTCACTCTAGCTCAGATTTCATCAGAGATGGGAGACAATGAAGATCTGTCACTTATGAGTAGAAGAAAGTTAGAGGAAGCCAGTAGTACTGTCCCCTTATTTTTCACAGTTGTGTGTCAAGTGTATCTGTCAGAACACATTACTCAGTCGTGCAGCGCAGAGCACACATCCATGTGTTTGTACACTGCCCTTCAGCAGTATCTGTCCTAGCAGAGAGTTATAGGAAAAATCACTGAGGAGGAAAAAGCATTACAATTAATGTCAATTATAGCCTTGTTAACATCTTTTTGTATTAAGGAATGAGATAGAAAAGAATGTTCCTTACTGTCACATTCTCTTTTGCATCAAACAGTCCCCCAGTAAATGTTGCATAGAATCCTAATGAGTTCTTGCAAGTTGATGGTGCAAATGTAGTGATATGTTTATTTCATTTGAAGGAAGACATGATGCTTCTGGGCACTTACCGGGCTCAAAAACCAAGTTTTATTGATATAAATTGTTAAAAACAGGTCATGCAGCTCTGGATGTGGCAGCCAAAGTATTGGAGCTTCTTTGGGTAGGGGGAGGGATCATTGGTTCTTTACTTCTTTTTCCCTGCCATGATTTTTATCTCAGTAAAAAACAGGAGTTCAGCAATGGGAATCTCTTGTGCAAAGCAAATATAAAGTTTCTCTTCTAATTTCTGTAAAAAAGCTGATTATGTGCTACCTTAACATGCTACTCAAAACAGAGTTCCTTCTTCATTTGATGAGTGTCCCACAGTCCTTGCATCCTGATCAGCCACATCAAAGAAGCTGGAGCTTACAACAGCTCTCTTAAACCCCTCTTGGACATTTCCTGTTGGAAAATGAGAGAGGAAGATATTTAGCAGGCAGTGGCAAAGTTGTGCAAGTCCCATAATTCAGATGTATCCATTTTCAGTGAAGGAAATGCAAAGCATTAAAGGACAGTGAAATACAGATATCAGATACCTGTATAATAAAGATAGTTAAATAGATAAAGAAAAACCATCCTTTGGTTATTCGCAATACCCTGCCTGTGACACTCACCTCGTAGTATTGTATACACATTTCGTATTTTTTTTTTATCTGTGAGGGACCTGTGCTATAGTTGCATGTTTCTGGAATTCTGTAATATTTCTGGTAAATTCTTTCAGATTTGCCTTTGTAGTTTTGCTCATGATATGCTTATTTTTCGGATGTGAATATGTTTAGGTTTTTTCCTCTCTCCAGATCCTTAGCTTGGCAGAACTTGTTCTAGCAATGATCATGGCCTGACACTGTTTTACTTTTAATTGGTAGAAAATCTTATACAGCTGTTTAATTTTTTGGTACTGCATTATGATTGTTTTGGTTCTCATCAATGGATACAAAATTTAAAACCTTTATTTTCTGTCTTTTTAGAGGTTTTGTGTAAGTATATGCATTTTGTAAGCCTTTGAGTCTAGGAAAAGTTCCAGATCAGATATAAAATCAAAGATAATATTCAGATGCAGTGCAGAAATAACAGTCATGGTTGGGAACATTTTTAAGGGTCAATACAAGAGTGTAGTTCAACATGATAAACAAGAATGTGTTTTTTCCTGCCATGACCCACTGCAGTATTTTCATTTTCACCCTCTAGTTCATAATTTTCACTTTTTTACTTTAGCTTGAGAGCAGTTTACTTTATCTTCTGACTGACTTGAAAGAAAGTGTGCTGGGGCCAGTTCTGTTCAATATTTTTATTGATGACATGGATGAGGGTATTGAGTCCTTCATTAGTAAATTTGCAGATGACACTAACCTGGGAGCGTGTGTCGATCTGTTGGAAGGTAGGAGGGCTCTGCAGAGAGACCTGGAATGGTTGGATGGATGGACAGAGTTCAGTAAGATGAAGTTCAGTAAGTTCAAGTCCCGAGTCCTATATTTTGGTCAAAATAACCCCCTTCAACACTATAAGCTGGGGATGGTGTGGCTGGACAGTGCCCAGGCAGAAAGGGAGCTGGGGGTACTGGTCGACAGCTGATGGAATATGAGCCAGCTGTGTGCCCTGGTGGCCAAGAAGGCCAGCGGCATCCTGGCCTGTATCAAAAACAGTGTGGCCAGCAGGAGCAGGGAAGTCATTCTTCCCCTGTATTCAGCACTGGTGAGGCCACACCTTGAGTACTGTGTCCAGTTCTGGGCCCCTCAGTTCAGGAAGGACATTGAGACCCTTGAACGTGTCCAGAGGAGGGCAATGAGGCTGGTGAGGGGCTTGGAACACAAGCCCTATGAGGAACGATTGAGGGAGCTGGGGGTGTTTAGCCTGGAGAAAAGGAGACTGAGAGGTGACCTTATCACTCTCTACAACTTTCTGAAAGGTGGTGGTAGTCAGGTGGGGGTTGATCTCTTTCTCCAGGCAGAAAAATAGAACGAGACAGAACGAGAGGACACAGTCTTAGGCTGTGCCAAGGGAAATATAGGTTGGATATTAGGAAAAAGTTTTTTACGGAAAGGGTGCTAAAGTACTGGAATGGTCTGCCTGGGGAGGTGGTGGGGTCACCATCCCTGGATGTGGCACTCAGGGCCATGGTTTAGTTGAGGTGTTAGGGCATGGGTTGGACTCAATGATCTTGAAGGTCTCTTCCAACCTAGTGATTTTGTGATTCTGTGAAAGGAGAAACATGTATCGTAACTCTGCACTGTGCATATGTAGCAGCCAGGTACATATAAGCTTACCCTATAAGCTAGGAAAGTATTTTATAGCATTGCTTTTTTTTCCTTAAAAACTCAAATTACTGTAAAAGGGAGCTTTGAATAATCATCTGTCTTTCATCTTAACTTCAATCCATGCCTGCTAAGGAGGAGGGAAGGGAATAATGCACAGGAAGGTGATAACTTGCTTTTTTCTCCCAACAAAACTTAATATCACTGTAGGTCTGAAAGGGACGTCTGGACGTCACCTTATCCAACCCCCCAGCTCACGCAGAGTACTTGTTATAAAGCTTGCAATCACTATTTTATTGTACCAGGAATTGAATATATACAATGTGATTCTGTAAGAGCACAGAGAAATTCTGTCACCTCGAAGGGCATACATTCATGTAACATCAGTCCGAATATATCAACGTTGCATGTTTGGTTCCTGTGTAGAAGCAAAAGCTTTAGTTTGCCCTGTATAAAACATACCTGTACAATGGCACAGGATACCCAGGAAAGTTTTGGATGCCCCGTCCCTGGAAGTGTTCAAGGCCAGGTTGGGCGGGGCTCTGAGCAACCTGGTCTAATGGAAGGTGTCCCTCCCCATGACAGGGGGTTTTGAACTAGATGAGCTTTAAGGTCCCTTCCAACCCAAACCATTCTCTGATTCTGTATACACACATAGATGGTGATTCTCCCTTTTGACCTGCTTCCCTTAGAGTATCTGTTGCAGAACCCTTAAAGGAATTTAGTCTGAACTTATATTTGAGAGTCCAGAAAATCTATCTTTTCACTTAGTTCTTTTCACTGGAAAATTCTGTTTTACTTGCCAAAGCTCTTCATTCCTCTTTGTCATCAAATAATGAGTTCTGCAAAAATGTTCAATTATCTTATTAGATATTGATAGAAACATAACAACATAATTTATTTTTTCATTTCTGAAAGTTTTTTTAATCTTATTTCCCTAAGTATTCATTGATGAGCACTTACTTGAAGAAGTGGATGAAAAAAGTGTCTTTAAAGTTGTCAGTTTCCTTCATCATCATGGCAAGGTATTACATTATTTATGCCACAGTCTGTATAACAAAACCATATAATTTTAAATTTAGCGTATTTTTGACAAATTCTAATTAAAACCCATTCAGAGCTATGAAACTTATACTTCCCTTTTTTTTTTTTTTTTTTACCAGGCAGAGTTTTAAAAGGCCCACTATAGTTAGACAACTAAGTCAGGTATACGATAAACATTTTCAAAAAATTTCTAAGAACTGATCCTCTCACATTAACATTGAATTTTTATAATTTAAAATGTTTGTTTTCAACTAGGAAAATAAAAAGGCGTATAATGCATAAATACTTTGTTATTTTAGAGCACAAAGTAGAACTACTATTTTGAGTCTGTTTGGTGCATACTGGGAAACTAAAAACCCCAAATATTTAAAATAGCTTCTGTAATATAACAATAATGATAATAATAATACTTTATTTAATGCAGCACTTTTTGATAACAAAGTTGCTTTTCAAAGTTGGTGGGAAGGCTGTAATGTATGACATTAATATTTCATCCAGTCACAGAATTAGAACTTTTTTTGATGTCATAACATATAAAGAAAAAAATTCACATTGTTTTGAAACTATATATATATATTAGGATATGATTTTTGAAACCAGTTAGGAGAGGCCTTAATCTGCTTTCATAGTAATTGGGATTAGTTTTACAACTGACTTTTGTGGGAGCACATAGGCAACTACAAAATCAAATCAATTTAAGAAAGAACAGAATTAAGCCACAGATGAACTTCTAAAAAATAATTTTATATGTCTTCATTAAGATTAAAGATAACCATAACACAGATTTAAAACACAAGGCAGTCCAGTTTCTACCTGCTTTCAGAAGTACATAAGATCCTCAGACAGGTGAGAAAGCTGCTCACAGCCATGCTCCTCACCCCACCACTGGATTTGGCCATGCTCCTCTCACTCTTTGGGGTGTGGGAGATAAAGGGGAGAAATGTTGGAAAAGTGTTGACAATTTTAAGAAATCGGACTAATGAAACAGAAACCTGCAGGAACAAAAGGGTTTCAAGTAGGAAAAGTATGGCTTGGGTCTGGTAGAGCAGTAGTAAGGATGGGGAATGCTGAATGTAAAGGAAATCATCAACCATGCAGAGATGAAAAAATATGCGACAGTCAAATACTTATGTCTCAGATGTCTCACCCACACCAAGAAGATTAAAAGTGAAAAACAGAGTCTCCCCCGCAACTATGGGAAATATTATACAGAGTAGCAATATTGTGACTGTAAACATTTCCTTCACTTGCAGGTGAAAGTACTGTATAGACATTTCTGTCACTGAATCACTTAGAATGGGAACCTTGCCACTTCACAATATTCCAAGGACACTGAAAGTGCTGTTCACAGCAGTGAGAAATGTATTTCCTCATAGTAAAAACTTCTTAACACTGCATTAAGAAAAAAGTCCTACAACTAAACCAGAGAAAAAACCCTGGATTCTTTTTAAAATATGGATTAAATGACCCTAATTTTTCTCCTCCACATTCTGTTTGGTGGTTGAGAAGGTACAGAGGTTCACTGTATTAGGTCTCTAAAACTGACTATAGAATTTACTGGTATTATATCAGTTGAAATGTTTGAGCTTTTTAATAAACTGGAATTAAATATCTGCTTATGTCTTCCTGACAATTCAGACTGGTAAACAAAAATCACTGAAGGTTACAAAGGAAGTCACCAAATAGGTGGGTGGATATAGAGATAAAATAAGTTTTCAAAAATTTATCAGAAATTATAGTATTTAAGTAGGAATGCTGATGTTTAAAAAAGGAAAGAAAGCAAATTAATGTAAAATGTCAACTGCCAACATTGCTGATGGGGCAATGCATAAATGATACATCATTTCATTGCTGCACCATTGTTTTTATAATTTATGTAATGGTTTTTAAGTCTTTCTGAACAAAGGAAAATAATTTTGAAATAATGTCTGGTTTTCTGCTTATCCATCCATGTAAATATATACATTGAATTCTAGCTTGCTGCATAATAACATTTTGAAGAACATTTCTGTCAACCCATAACAATAGACAACTCATAAAACAGACAAGGAAAACGATTGCTTAAGAAGGAGAATGTTCCCCTTCTTTTCAAAAGAGTTTTTACTTTTCCATTTTAGAGTTCTAAACAAAGACTAGACTAAGGATATATATTTATTGATTTAGAATAACTTTCAAATTATGTTTGAAATGGTAAAGATATTAAAATTAGTTAAGCAGAACTATGAAAGCTTAAATGCTATGCTTAATCTGAAAACTATATATGTATATGGGGACTCGGAAGAGAAAGAAGAGGAAGATGATATCAATAACCCAATTACAATATTTATATTATGTTACATTATGTAATGGTTTGGTGTTTGTTACAACAGGATTCAAGCAATCTCTGGTCAGAATAATCTCGCTCTTATTTTGGCAACAGGCAGAGCTGCAGATGGAAATGTCCCTGTGAGTGGTGCTGACTCCGGCATCGCTCCAGGGCATGGGAGTGCCAGGGAAGCAATGCTGATGTGCAACACTCATGGGCAAACACACCCAGTTCCACTCCCCTGGGGTTTGCTCAGCACAGTCTCACACCAGGCAATTGTCACTGCCAATTTCTGAGCTAGTGTGGCATCTTGAATTAGCTGGGTGCATGGGCCTTTACTGAGATGGCTTTATTCCCCTAGTTCTTGATCAGATACAAGTCCTCTCCTGTATAAGCGTCATCTGAGTTCACAGGCTCCTGAGAATCACACTGTTCAAAAGTGTTTGTAGCGTTGCTGTCATGGGATTACCAACCAAGGCAAAACATTAAAATATTTTTCCCAAGATTTGTAATGGAGTAAAATCAGCTAAACATCAGCTTTCATAATTCAAACACAGAAAGCAAGATCAGGTGTGGAATAGGTTTATTTTGAAGTGTATGTTTGCATTTTCAAGGTACAAGACTAAACAAGATGAGGTCCTAACCCTATAATCGTTTGATGATACGCATATTTTCCCCCATATAAAATTATTTAAGACTAAGTGTGTGCAGCTGTTTGCAGATTAAATAGCTTGAATTAAGTTGTTTTTCACTCTACTTTAATTCAGAAAAATACAAGAATAAATACTGTTTTGGCAGTCTCTTAAACCTTTCAGTAATTCTACTTAGCACCACTGCGAATTAATTGTATTTGAAATGTAGAAAATGACAACTTATATCAATGTTCACATTGAACATTTTAAATGTTTTCCTTAGGCTGCTTATTGATACTCTTAGTCATGGAATGTTAAGACGTAATATAATTTTTATTAAATAATGTCATTTATGTTCTGTGAACTTACTGGAATTTTGGCAATCGGAAAATATAATGCAGAAGAAATTTTTTTTTTTTTCTTTTAATCAGGTACTATATATGCTTAATCATCAGGACTGTTTATTTCCAGTAATTTCTGAATGGTTCATCCCTAAACATTCTTTAGTCTCCTGAGCAACATCTTAGAAAATGCTATTTTAGGATTAATGTTATTAACAAGTGTTAATTTTCTTTCTTTCAAGACACTCTTTTTAATGGTCTTGGACTTGGTGCTGTCATTGGCCTGGGAGTGGCAGCCCTCTTGTTAATCCTGGTTGTGACTGATGTTAGCTGCTTCTTTGTACGACAATGTGGACTGCTTATGTGCATCACCAGGAGGATCTGTGGGAAAAAGAGTGGTTCAAGTGGAAAAAGTAAAGAATTGGAAGAAGGAAAAGCTGCTTACTTGTGAGTATTAATCACTTGTGTTGAAAACATCCTTAAAAGAAAAAGTTGGCTGTCCAACTTATATTAACTTTATGGCCATTTTGTGGTGTCGCAAAGGGAATTAATAAAATGCTTCTGCTACTTGGAAAAGTGTTGCTCTGAAGTGTGTAGGTTGTTTATTGCCTTTAAAAGAAAAGTTGAGACACAAAAAAGGAAAACGTAGCTCAGTTTAGGATGACCTCTTTGTCCAGCTTGACACAAAGGAAATCAATTGTAATTCAGTACTAGTTACAGACACATATTTGGTTCATGAGAAACAGGTGACAGATCATTGTAACTCCATTTCTGCAAATCCATCTTCGAGCTGCTAACACTCAAAAACTCAGCCTATGGTTGTGACAGTGCTATTAAATCCAGGAGTGAAGGACATGGTATTATAGAAAATCCGTGAGAGAGTTTTTATTCTTAGGTGTAGCACTTGATGGAAAATCTTGATTCTTGTCTGTAGACTTTAGGAAGGGAAGGTCTTGTTGATTTTTGAGTTGTTTTTTTTTTTTAGATTGGAGTGCTGAGTTGGATTTTGGGTGAAATGGTGGTGACTGTGATTGTTCTTCATAGCAACAGTCTATGATGGCTAAACATGAGTGGGAAATAAACAATACTGATTCTCACAAATATATTCTGTAGTGGCTACTCCGTCACAAAAATGTGAATGAACTGATCATTGATGTGAAAATACGGTCTCAAATTATTAGAGTGGATAGTGAGATCTCTGGCAAAACAGTTCAAGTACTGATTACATAAAATAATCACGCTTTAGAGACCTGACATTTACTGAGTTTTCAGTAGGTAAGCTGGAGAGGAGATTAGTTGTGGTCCTTCATTTTAAACAGTTCCATTTCTTTTACTAGAAAAAAGGCATAATTTCCTCATCCTGTTCATCTGGTAGACAGCTTACACATACACTGTAACATTTGTGAGAATGCTGTCTGCATGTGGTTTAAATAACACTTACAGGTCCAATACCTATGTACCTCTCCCAATAGTCAGGCCTTGCAGTTCATTGTCCTGCAGCTTCCTAGATTCCATTCATGGGATGGGATGTAGAGTACACTAGATCTTGCAGCCTTCATTATTCACAGCTGAGCAGGTGTTTCTGTTGCCAGTAGTGGAGGTGTACGTGTCTTTTTGGGGTTTAATTCTGGCTATTTGGTTTCAGGCTGTGTCTTCCTTAGGCAACTTGACTACATGTCTTGGTTGGGTTCTTCTTAAAAGAGGTTCCCTTTCAGAAATAGCTCCGTAGAGCAAAACCAGTTATGAAAGAACACAGAGTATTTATATCAAATATTGCTTCTAAATAGAAGTAATGCCATGAAATAGATGTTTCCTAATTCTCCACATCTGACAGTGAGAAAGATTAGCAGTGTTTTTTCCATCGTGTGAAGCCAGCCTGTCTGGATCAATACAATCAAGATGTGAAGCTTCTGGCTCTGACTCAGCTGTCCTTTCCTATTGAGCACAGCACCTTAGTTTATGCTTTAGTTTCCCATTCAAGAAGTGGCCAAGTATAAATTGGCGTACAGACCCTCCTGAATGGGAACACCTTAGGGAGATAAAGTTGCAAATGTCACTTGACAGCAGTTTATACCTTGTTATCAACATCTTATAACCAAATGCCATTCCATCCTGTCCCAAAAAAGCATCGAGCTGGTCTCTTGATATTAATTCTTCTGTTGCACTTCTTTGCAAGAACAACTATGTTATTTAATCATATTTCTTTTCTTGTCAGAGTGGTCTTCAGTCATTCAAACTTTAAAATATTTGGGGCAGTTCTTATTTTAGCCTGCCTTCTGCATTAATAAACTGTCAGACTAAACTTCCAGGACAGACTTGAAGAGTCAACATTTAAATTTATATCATGTCAACTGATATTCCCTAAAATACACTGACATTTCCCTGTTTTAAATATGCCAGTTTGCATTCTGGATTTTTGGGTGGTTTATGATCTGGTTCTTGGTTACTTTTTGGTGTAGGATATATATACATATAAATATAGTAAATAATTGTGTTCTACATGTTATGAATGCTGATGATACAATACATGTAGCATACGCACAGACACCCATGACATGATGGATTTCCTACAAATCACTTTCCCTTCTTTAGAATTTGAAATGTTACACAGTTTGTACCTTGTCTGTAAATGTACATGAATGCTGGTCACAAATAACATCTTTTTTAGGCTTTGTGTCACACAATACTGTTTGTAAGATTGTAGATGTATTGACAAACCAAGCAGAATTTACCAATCCATCCACCAGTCCATCTTAGATCCCTAATCTTTTCCAGATATGAGGTAGCCATGAAAGTTAAGTGCATCATCTGCCAAAATGAGCTTTGTATCCATTTGTGTATCTTAAATGTCACTTGCAGAGATAAATAAACACATACAGTTTTGGGGTTTTTTAACAGACAGAAATCTTTTAGACTTCTACCCACTAATTCTTTTCCACACAATTTCTGTATCTGGGCTACATTCTTAGTAACCTACAAAGATTTTCCTTAAGGATAGCTATCAGAGGACAGTAGAGTTTTCCTGATACTTCCTGTTGCAAAAGGCTGTTTTATCCATTATCTTGAAGAAACAATATGAAAATGTGAGATATGAATTAGAGAAGAATTTAACCAGGTCTTTGGTGTGGCCTGTAGCAGTCTGATGGCTCCCTACAACATCCCAGTCCAGAAAATAATATGTTAAATGTAAAAGTGATTTTTCATCTGTAACTCAGTTACCCCCTGTTCATAGACTGCAGCTGATGCAGTTCCAGGATATAGGAATAAAATACATGTATCAAAAGAGGTTTTCTTTTTGGAAATACATGTATATCTTGGGTATCCTCTGATCTGCCTTTTGAGAGTAAAACTGTATGCAAGTTAATTAATACTTTTAGTAAGTATTGCTAATTAGAATGTATTGCTAATACTTCTGTAGCAGTGAACAGGTATTTCCATATCATGTCCATATTCCTGAGAGCAGCCCTGAAGAGAAGGACTTGGGAATTCTGGTTCATGAAAAGCTGGACATGAGCCAACAATGTGCTTACATCCCAGAAAGCCAAAGGTGACCCGGGTAGCATCAAAAGCAGCATGACCAGAAGTTCAGGAGAGGAGATTCTACCCCTCTACTCCGGTGAGACCTCACCTGGAGTGCTCTATCCAGCTCAGCAGTCCTTGGTAAAGAAAAGACATGGACTTGTTGGAGTGAGTCCAGAGGAGGACACAAAGTGATCAGAGTGATGGAGCACCTCGCTATGAGGTCAGGCTGAGATAATTTGGGCTGCTCAGCCTGGAGAAGTGAAGGCTCTAGTAAGATTTTTCTGCATCCTTTTTAGAGGGAGTTTATGAAAAAGATGGGGACAGACTTTTTACGAAGACAAGGGGTGATGGTTTTGAACTGAAAGAGGGTAGATTTAGATCGGACATGATGAAAATCTATTTTATGAGGATGGTTAAACATTGGAAAAGGTTGCCCAGAGGGGTAGTAGATGTCCCACTGCTGGGAACACTCACGGTCAGGTTGAATGAAGCTCTGAGGATCCCGATTTGGTTGATGTCCCTGCTAATTACAGGGGCATTGGACTAGACGACCTATAAAGGTCTCTTCCAACCCAAAGTATTCTATGATTCTGTGGTTGCCAACAAAATCATAATGAAAATACTCACTGCTCCATCTCCCTTATAATTTATTGTCTAATTAGCACAAGGTTTATTTATTTACTTACTTGTGAGAGGCTAGCAGTTGTTCCTAAAATGGGGGAAATATGACATAGAAATGTTTTTCTCTACCAGCAAAAGCAGAAGGGTTTAGATTTTTACTACACAAGGGCTTTTTGCCTCAATGGCAGCTGGGGTTGTCACAATCTCAGGAGATTAAAGCACACTTTTGTGATGTATATACTCACATAATGGCTCTTTAACGCTGCCAGAAAAGTTCAAGTATAACTAGGCATGAAGTCCTATCGTTATTATACTAGGTTAGGGAAGTTTACATCTATCCCCATGAAGAAGCTGTCACCTTATTATTAGTCATAAACAAAATGCTCTTTTGAGATGCTAATTCATCATGTTTACAGAGTTAGGGAAGTAACCATGGATACAGGATGCTTTGAAGACTTCAAGGAATTGGGAACATGCTGTTAAATGTGTCTTGGTAGTGTTAGTCACTGATAATTATTTCTGCCTTTTCTTTGCCAACTTTTGAGAGAAGGGATCTTAGTAATTTGTTATGTGCAATGTATGTAGTTAATGTGATGATAAGAGATTAAAACTCTTTTAATAATTTTTAGGAAAGATGGATCAAAAGAGCCGATAGTGGAAATGAGAACAGAGGATGAAAGAATTACCAACCATGAAGATGGGAGTCCAGTAAATGAGCCAAATGAGACAACTCCCCTCACAGAACCAGAGTAAGTAGCCTGATATTCCCTGGCATTTCACTTGGCTGTGTGGACAGACTGGACTTCCCACACTCTGAGGGGAGATACACAGCATCGCCAGAGTGGTCTGCTGTGGCAGTGCGGTGTGTGAGTGTAGGATTTGATTGGATTGGTTTGGTTTTTACAATAATCAATCTAAATCATGGTATTTCACATACACTGGCTTAGCATAGCAGTACAAGGATTTTTTAATTTGGTTGCCCCTGATCTTTACCACCTACCCAGCAATTATTAGTTACTCTGTGGAGACAATCTCCTAACTCTCAGGAATGTCCTTTGAGTCTCACATGCATCCTCACACACATCCTGAAGATGGGGCACAAGGATCCTGTGCTCCAGAAACCCAGCTCGTCACTGGAGTGGCCCCTTCCTGCTTTCATACATTTAACTCAGAGCTTAGCTCAGTATTTAAGTCCACATAGTGTAATTGGATTTATCGTGCTGAAGGGCAGCCTCTGCTCTGTTTCCTCATGCCACCTTCCTGTCCCTGCAACCTTCTCTCAGCACAGAAACCACAGCAGTTCTCAGCTGTGCTCACAGACTCTGGCTGTCTTCTGAATAATGGGACCAGCCTTGTGCCCCGGGATGAAATTACTAAAGAAACCTCTGTGTTTTCTCTGCTTTGAGCCCAACACTTTTCACATGTTGTGAAAATCTCCTACCTCATGACATCTTCAAGCTGTCAAGGTTATGAAGACGATTATGTAGTAAATATAGAAATTCACCTGTTGATAATTTGATGAAATCATAATTGTTCTTTAAAAAGAGAGGGTGTTCTTATGAAACAGTCTTTTTCTTTTCTGAAAATATGAAGAAATTTTCTTTTTTGCCATTACGTAAAACTGTAAAAGCCAGAACCTTTAATAAAAGAAATATTTGCTAGCAGCTGCCATTGATACTTGTAGTAAATAGGGAGTGTGTTAGGGAGCTGCTCATTAAGTTGTATAGTTCTTTGAAGAAGCTGTGCACAAAGAGTTTAAACTTGTGTTAATTAAATAATTATGGAATCTGTTGAGTGACTACTGATATGTTTGCTCTTCATATTAGAATTTATAATCAGGGGCACAGTGGAGAGCCCACAGTTATCTAAAGAGTCAGGGGAATGTAGTTGTAAATATTGTACAAGTCCTGCAAGCCTTGGATATTTAGTGGGTAAAGCACCAGGTCCATGTCTGTTCATGATTCAAGACTATTTGTAGCACTAGATCTTGCAAATGAGATGCATCTAGCAAGGAACATGATACCAGGAAATATCCAGTTCACTTCTTTCTGCTTGTCACAATCATTAGAACAGCAGACAGGAGTGAAATATGAGAAAGTTGTGATCAAAAGTATTTTATTATCTTAGGAGAGGGGGAAAGAATCAGTCCCCACTGTCATGAGAGAAAAAAAAAAAAAAAAACACCAGCAAAAAAAACCCAAAAAACTAATTCATAGGAACAACTGGTAAGGATTTAATGGGCATTATGTCCTTGGAAAAATAGGACTGCTAAGAGATATTAATAATGATGACAGTTTTTTTCTTGGTACTTTCTTCCCTCACAATCGCAAAACACAGCAGCAGTCCAAGGCACAGCTGTACAGAAGTCAGCTAAAGATTTGGGACAGTGTCACTTGGGAAACTAAAGATGGAAAGAGATGGTGCAATCGGGACACCTGAAGGGCTGCTGGTACCAGAGGAATATGGAAAGACCTTTGACTAGACACAGGTCATACCCAAGGAAACAGAGAATCAATATAAAGTATGAGTGAGATGCACAAAGGGAAGATGCAGTAGAGTAGAAGTCAGTCTCTCAGTAGGAATAACACAAAAATACATTGTCAACAACAGCCAGAAAGGCACATGCTGGGCAGGGTGAGGATGACCAGCAGGGATCTTGGAGGGAAGAGCTTAGCTTGCAGGAAAGAAAAGTTTCAAGGACATTTCTGGAAGGCAATGAAACAAGGTGGGATTCATTATGACTAATTCTGGCTGTCTTAAAAGTATACAAGATAAGTCTTGAGGTTAAATTAGATGAAAGATGTTTAATAATTAATTGAATTATTTTAAATATTAGCAAATTACACTCAGAACTTCAAATGCAATTTAAGAAGTTGTTGGAACTAATTATTAAAGAGATTACTTCCCCTTACAACAATATTCTTTATTATATTGCTCAGTATATTATTTGGCAAACTGTTTTTTACCTTATCTCAGATGATCTTTGTCAAAGCCATGTTTGGACTCCATGTGTGACAGATTAGCTCAAAGCACTTTTACCTGCAAGTAAGCAAGTTTTAATCATGCTGGCAGGAAATCAATTTAAGCTGTGGATTTCATATCACACTTTTGTAATATGATTAAAATACCACATGCAATGTGGTACAATAATTATATTCCTAGTCTGACATTAATGTGTTTTTAGTATTGGTTGAGTTTTTCTTAGTATTATTGAAGCTGGGTGAATTCCAGTGTCAAAATGGCTAGGAGTAATTTTCCTATAAATTAAGAAAGTAAATATTTTAGTTAAAGTTTTGTGTGGGCAATATCAGCTGTTGATGATGACTGTTGATGTAAGGCCACATGCAGTGCTAGAAGAAGTCAATATTATTAATGATTTATAGCAGCCAACATCTGATTAAAGCAAAAAAAACTTTTTGGTGGATTTTTTGTTGGATTTTTTTTTAAAATCTTTTTTTATAAAATGAATAAACATTTGAAAGCATTAGTCTGCCCAGCTGAAAAATATAAAATTCTTTCTAATAGATGTAGCTAAAGAAAAATTTCGTGTAGAAAAATTGGTATAATTAGAACACCTAAACTTGAATTAGTTAATTGAAAGAGGAAAATGATTGAATCTATTGATAGAGATTAAATATGTATTTAAAGCAAATGGAAACAAAAGTTCCAAAATAACAAAAATGTTGTCATAGGGAAAAAGAACAGTGTCTAATGATAACTGCACTCATAACTCACATCCTACTAAAAAAAAATAAACAAACAAACCCACAAGTTTTTAAATACAATAAGGTTCAAGAATGGTGCATGGACTTTGTGATGAGGAAAATTTTGATGAGCAAAATTTTTTACTTGCATGTAGCTTTTGTTAAGTTGTTGTTCCTTGCTTGCAGGTAAAGCAAGGCTAATTTTATCTCACTGTTTGCATGAACATGGATTTCAATGATGTCCAGTATCCTTCAACAGGGTTCTAGCAAATCTTCCTATTGCAAATATTTTGTAACATGGTCTTAATCCACTTAAACCAGTTTCTTTAAATTTCCACACAGTATATTCTGTCAATTCCCCAGTTTTAACTTTGACTAAATATTTCCTTCTTTCCAGCACCATCCTTTGAGAAATTACTCTGCTTTTCTTAAAAGTAGATTAAATTAGGTGTTGTTTTTTTTTTTAGTACCTGGCTAAGTGCTTTGCCTAATCAGATCTTTGACACACGTCTCCTTACCTAAAATGCATGTCATGGGCTGCTCTTCCTCTGCCCCAGTGTTTTACCTTCTGTTAGAAATAGATTTGTGTTGATTCTGTCGTTTCCATTCTTTCAGGCATCTTGCTGTGGGCTGAAATCTGTTTCCTTTGAGTGTGCCATGAGAAACAGGCAATTAGTAGAGACCTCCCTCTGTGCTCAGAGCCAGACATCTGATAATATATCCCATGTATTTTACTGTAGTAGAACAAGTTAGTCTTTGATTTCTCTGAGATGCAGGTTGTGCTCATTGTTTAACCTCTGGATAAAACAGCGTCTTTCTTAGTTCATTTTAGACAAATTTCATAAGACTGGGAAATCAGGTATTGTTTTGTTTTATTTGCTGTTACTAAACACTGTCTTGTAATAAGACATTCCTAAGAGATTCCTCAGACAAGTTTTAAACACTGTATTGCTCTTTGGAACATCAAAGCAATCAAAGCGGAAATTTACTGAAACATTTAACAGTTATTATGAATAAAAAAGGCATATGCTTACTATTCCCTAGTTAAAAACCAGAAAGCAAACCCAAACTGGAATCACTATTAAGAGCTATTATGCCCAGGAGACATTATTACAGGAACATCTCAGTAAACCATATATCTTTCTGACAGCTCTATTTTTTGACAGCTAATTACTGGCAGTAGGGAATCAATGATTTTCAAGACCTTTTTCAATGAGATCACTTTCAAGAGGGTGGGGACTCTCTTGCCAAATCTCTGGAGTTTTCACTAAGTCTTGGAAGAGCTGTAAGTTACTAATGAAGCTACACTGTGTGATCCATGAAAACTAAATTGTAGAACTTTCTAAATAATAATAACTTCCATTACCTCCTTGCACTCTAAGTTCTTTACCTATGTCTTGGCATAATCTCCAATAATAGCTGTGTTCTTTTGTATACAATTGAATTTACATTTAGAAAAGACATTAAAAAAGAGTTTAATTGAGATTTAGCAAAAAGCTTGACTGTCTGTAAGAGTTTTGCAGGATCCTAGGCAACACATACCTCTGTCCTGTCTTGGATCAAGTAATTTGACATTTTATTTTTTCTTTTGTCTTACTGAAGAACTGCATTTTGGGCAGCACCAATGTTCTTATGTGATTTTTGTGGCCTTATAGAAATGGAAAGACTTAATATGAATTGCTTTAAAAGCAAAGAACCTCAGTGCTCATAATAAAATAATTATACATTATTTTCAAAAAATTATTGTTCTACACTGTGACCTGTATAAACCATAGACATGTTATAAACTTAAATTACAGATTGTTTGATTTTTGTATTACTATGATTCCTCTTTTTTTCTGATAGGAAGCTGCCACTAAAGGAGGAAAATGGCAAAGAAGCTTTAAATCCAGAAACCATAGAAATCAAAGTTGCTAATGACATCATCCAGTCAAAAGAAGATGATAGCAAAGCATAATAAGATAAACTACAGCTGTCTGGATAATGCATTTGGATTGAAGTAATCCCGTGACCAAAACTTTACAGCTGACCTTAATTTCTTGGGAAACTTAAGCTTGGAATAGTTAGTACATGTGTACATATGATGAAACAGTTCCTGTCTCTTTTCTATATTTTTTTTGTTGTTAATGGCTTTAGTATGTAGTTTTGCTGACACCAAGTCCCATGGTATAAATTTGAAAAATCTGCAGAGTAAGAACGGTAATTTATTATATGACAAAGTGTGTCTATTTAGAAGAAAAATTCTAAAGCACTGCTAACCATGAACAACACATCAGGGCTCTCCAGATCTTACAGTGCAAGCTACATACATAAAGTGCCATATGATAATGTATTTATTTCCATTTACAATAAAATGAAATTTTAGGTTGCCTTTAAAAAAAACAAAACAACTAAACCACTCTCATTATAATGTTTAAGATCTTAGTTCTGGCTGACACTCAATAGTCATTCCAGCTGTGATTGTCACCTGAGGCAAACAAAAAAAAGAGACACTCATCAACACAGAGCCAGTTTCTCCTGGGTTCTTCGATTAAAAAAAAAAAGATGGTAATGACAATATACAAACTCAAATAAAATTGGCTAAATATTTCACAACAGTCTACTGGCCTCATCCTAACTCCATGACTGTGACTCTGAAAGGTTCCAGGATTTTCAGTGCTTCAGGTTTTCTGTATGAAAGTTTTGGAGGTTACATGTGAACTAAAATGCAGCCAAGGTGTAAAAAGAAAACTTTTTTTTAATCATAATCTTCACTTCAAATGAAAACTTACAATATTTGTCCCAACATATTTATACATACAGGGTATTCATTTTCGTCTTAGTTCAAACGATTTAGCTAAAGGATAAAACTGTGGTTTAGTGAAGTAAATACATTTTCTCCCCAAATCAGTACATAAAATATTAAACTTGGCCTTTTTGAAGCAGGACTTTTTCCTTTGTGATTTCATACCCTTTGTCTTAACAAGTACAATATAAAAACAGATGGAAAGGAGACTTCGTCTAAGCAGTTAGGAACAATTTTAAATTATTAACTAATGCAATCTTATATTCAACCAGGGTTTTTTTTTTTCATGTCAAGCTTTCTTTAAGATATTCCTTTTTATTATTCTGATCAACATGCCCCGCCAGGAAATTTGACAGATTTATTTGATCTGAAATGCATTCTTATGAATGAATCATTGATTTAATCGTGCCACTAACTGGAGAAATATAGTTGGTTTCCATTCCAGCATAGTGTATCCATACCTACCAAACTCTTCAAAGCTTTGCTTTGAAAGAAGTAGCTAAACCATATAGAAAACTAGACTGGAAAATTCTACTCGTTGGGAGTAAATGGTAGAGTAAGTTGTGAATTTTCCACATCTAAGTCATGCCTGAGGTTTAAGTGTAGTTTTACTCAAAAAAATGTTTTCTCCCTGCTATATCTGAATTTTGATCATATTTGAAGTCTTTGTACTAGTTGACTTTTGTGCAGTAAAACTGAAAGTGAAATGTAAAAGGGTCTCCTTAAATTTGAGGAAAATGTCAAAATTACCTTCTCATTAACCCAAGTTTAAATGCATTTGAAAGAGCTGAGCCTATTTTTCAAAACCAAGTTATTTTATGAGTTTTTTACAGCTTTTCCTCACTTTGAGAAACACCTACAATGAGCTAAGTAGTTGAGGACAGGGGCATACTGCTGGTGTGGCTAGGATAGGAGACCAAGTTCCCACAAAACCAATACCAAAATTAAAAAAATGAGTAAGAGGGGATGGTGATGTGGGATGAAAGATCATGGAAGATAATAATTGAAAATCGCTGTAAAGAAGTTTATCTAAATGGTGAGGCACTAATTCTGGGTGAAGGGAAGATTAAGACATTCCTTGATGAGCTCTCGTTGCTCTCACATACTGAGCAGGCAGTACTACCAAATAGCTGCTTGTCTGTCAGATTTCTGTCCTGATTCTAAGTACACAGCAAGCAGGACTGCTCCTAACCTATTATTAGGAGAACAGTTGTCTCCATGATATATAGGGATATATATTCTTTCTACAAAATATGTATTTGCAGCTGGGCTTTCTTCTTCTATCAAAATGCAAAGAAGGGACATGGAAAACTCCAGCAGTTGAGAATAATGTGATTGGTGTGGCTTGACCACCCTCTCACACAATATTTTTACCAGGATGAGGATGAAGGTGGTAGACATCGTTTCCTCTTCTACCTGCAATCACAAATTTGGGTGGTGCCATGCATATTCAGTCTTCCCTAGGCAAACGGTGTTTTTTCTGAAGCCAGCCTGATCATTTCCACAAGAAGGTGCCTATACAATGTAGCAGAACTAACAGTGTCTAGGCTCAACTGCAGATGCATTTCAAATTTTACTACTACTTAGTTGGACTTACACAAAAAAAAAATATCATGGCCTAACAGTTTTATATTTGTGGGGTTTTTTTCTTTTTTTTTTTTTTCCTGATATGGCCTCTAATTACAGTGTGAAGGGATTAGAAGCTTTAAGAGGTCTTGTCAGCAGATTTATTACTAATACACCTGTGCTACTCTTTACAAGCAAAATATATTGCAATATTATTTCAATATTGGATACAAAAGCATTTCCCACTATACTGGATTCCAAATCAAAAGCTGTTTCCAGGAGTATTTAATTTCTCTTGCTGTTATGTCTCTTGGCAGTTGGGCTGTGTGAGGGCTGAGAATAAAAGAGCTCTAAATTTCTGATGGACTGTACAAGCACACCTTTTTGGTCTGTGGATTAATAGGTTGTCTCTTGTGCTTTGACTCTGTGCTGTGCAGGAGAAAACCAAACTCTCGCTATGAAAGAATGCTGAAAAACACTGATATTTTGAAATAGTTCCAAATATTTCCAAATGAGGGACAGCGCATAGTAATTTGTAAGATATATGTAGAACTGGAATAACAACATTTGTTTTATTTTCTTTTCCTATTCTAGATTAAAAAACAAAAAACAAAAAAAGCCAAAAAAACAACAAAAACAGATATCTGTATAAATGTCACTTTTACTGTCTAAAAGTAATTTTAAGTGTTAGTATGAAATGTCAGAAGAGTTGACAAAATATAACTATTTGTAAAAGTAATCTGAATTGTTACACTAACATACTCCAGGGACCAAGGTGGGAGGGAGCCATTGAAATTAGTACTGATACAAAATGTGGCAGTGACAATCTCTTTTCAACAAAAAAAAAAAAAAAAAAGGAGTACAAATAAGTAAAATTACTTAAAGCTCCTTGTTATTTTTTTTTTTTTTAGTAGACCTGAGTTCTGATTTACCACAATAATAACAAAGTTTTAATTAATATTTTACAATTTAGTAACAAATGTACCCTGGAGAGGTTTTTCCTGGTTTTGTTTATTTGCCTTTTTTGACTTCTAAGATTTTTTTGTGGTTGCAGAAATATTTACTATTCTGGTGATGCTAATGCCTAATGTGACAAAGATTAATTTATTCAGGCCTCAGTCTTGCAAGAAATTTTGTGCGATTGAACCCACTGCTTACATGGCACCACCCTGACATTAGTGGGGTGGATGTGAGCAGGAAGATGGATGTACTTTCATAACAGAACTTGCAGGATTGGGCCTACTTTCTATCTCTTCATAGATATATACAACGTAGTTACACCATGGCCATCATCTAAATAAGCTGTTTGACATCAGTCCCTGGTGTAGTAAATTCCAACTGCTGTCTTCAGCCTCTGCATCGATGTTCATCCAAAAAAAAGTGGCTTTCTTTTTATGATGGTAATTAGTTTGATTATTTATTTAAGTGCCAATCATCAAACTGTAGTATAATCATCATGCCATTTTTTCTGTTTCCTAGACCAGATAATGGAAATGTATTTGTGCCTTTTGATAGCATGCCACTCTGCTTTATTAAAGAAAAATCATCAATAATTTGTCTACAAAGCCTGTTTAAAATAATTGAAAGCTTTACTGTCGCATACTTTTCTGCTCAAATATTCTCAAATACTCATCTAAATTAAACTGAAGATATTTTCAAGTCACATAAATATTTGAAACACAAAGTTTGCAGAAATCTATTGAGACCATGACTCCAGTGAGGGTCATGGTGGGTGTACTACCGCTGAAAAGTTTCAAATAGATGGAGCGCGTGGTGGATGTGTAGGGGTGTTTTGACCAATTTCTCAAGTTGAAGAGTCAGATAGAAAGAATCCTTAGTTCTATTTAAGTGCTTAGGCCTAAAACATTAAAATCTTTCCTCAAATCTGAAAGATGATGTGGAGCATCTTCCCACCATTTTACCTCTGGAATAAAACTGGAGTGAATGTTTGTTTCACAGTCATTTGCAGCCTCACCATCTCTGAAGAACAGCTGTGTCTGTTGTTGGATGATAGTTACTCCTGATTAAAGGACCTCCAAGAAGACCATTTGCTGAGAAAGCTCAAGACCTCTTAGAAATTGATCTATGGAGGGGGCTGAGAGTGCTGCACTAAGAGTCACAGTGGAATCCAGGCCTCACTGGGCTTTAAGACACAAACTGACTCCAGCAGGACCTGGATTTCATTCATCCATCTCTGCATGTCCTCAGCTGATCGAGTTGCTTGTGTGAATCAGATTTCCAGGTGTAAGGTATAAATGTCCTGCCAGGACATTTAAATGTGTGACATTTAGCACAGAGGAGGTTTTTCTATCAGGAGTTTTCACTGATCAGGAAATGGTGATAGAATATCTGATGACAGTTTTATCCCATACATTACTATATGTCCAGAAATGAAACATCTCTTTAAATAAGTCATTGTGATTGCAATACTTTTTCAGGTGAAGATGAAAACATTCTAAGTAAATAATGCCCCTTCTTAAATCTCTTTGTTTAGCTTCAGATAATCTTTCTGATAAGTGAAAAGCTACCATGATTAAATAAATATTTTTAAAAACTTTTCACCCCTTTTTCAGATTTTTTCATATGAGTTCCTGAAGTACCCTGTCCACTTGACAGCAGTTCTATAAGTTTTCAGTGATCTTCAGTATTTCCACTGCACATATAAATGTGTTCTTATATCAATTTACTTGGACCTGAGAGAAAATAAGCCTTAAGAATTTGGCTTTGAATCAGGTTCTGAGAATTCTCAGTTTACCAGTCTATCTTTTCTCTTAAGAGGCACTGAAAGCCTCATAATGTTTGACTTTCAAACTTGAATATTGGCCATTTTTAGCCCAGAAAAATGAAATAAATATTTATTGCCAAATTTGTATTGGCAGCTTTTAAGTCACAGGTGAGATCGGGAGCGGGCGAAGTGATCAGATGTGGTGCCGACAGAGCTCAGGAAAGCAACTGCCAGAGAGAACAGGTGCCAAAGAGTGAGCCAGGAGAGGGCTGGGAGCATCTCTCCTTAGCATTGACAAGGGAAATGGGGAGCAACTGAAGCAAGAGAGGCTGCTGAAGGGCACTGCGAAAAGGCAGGGTAATGAGACCTGTGAAAACCAGAGGAAAGGGGATATTAACCCTGCCGCATCCTTTAACTCTCCCGTATAATTAGGCTGCGGTTTTTCACATGTAAAATGCATGGTTGGAGGAAGGCAAGACAAACCCTCAGAGTCTCTACAGATCAGTGACAAATATATAAAGGAGTCAGATTGCCCCAGAAGATAATTTTATTGCTCATGGTGTAGAGTTCCCACTAAGAATTTGGAACTACTTAGACAAGGTTTTAAAAGGAGGAAAAAAAAAAGCTTTCCTGCTACAATGAGCACTCGGTACGTATTTGTATGCTGTGTACAGTATGAGCTAAAGCATACCATATATTGTTTTTGTTATTCCACACATTGTCAACAGCCCACTTGCGATATCTGCCACCTGAATTATATATTGATAAGTTAGCTACCACTGGAGCTAGTTTGTTTATTGTTTCAGAATCTTATGTCCCTATGAAATGCTGTGTATATATATATATCTCTATACTGTAAAAAGAAGTAATATCGCAGATGCTGGTTTTGTATTTATGAAAGACATTGAAAGTATGGCTTAAAGTATATCAATTATTTGTCACTCTTCACCATTTGTATATTAATAGTAAAGATACTTTTACTTTAATGAAGTGTTGTAGTTACATTTATTTTTGCTAAGTGTCTTTCTGTCAAGATGTCTGATTCATTAGGCGTCTCATTTCCAAAAAGAAACATAGCCCTTATTTTACCCCCATTATAGAAGTACTGAATAATGCTCACACAGACCTGCAATTTATTATTCTCTTTTCTGTCAAAATAAATCTATTGTTAGCAGCCTGAGTCTCCAGTTGAGCTTGAGGCCCATTATGATCATCCCCAATAGATAATGTGCTGATAGATATTATTTTTTTTTTCCAAACAATGCATGTGTGACATTTTAGAGGTATTTAGTTTATGCCAGAGAAAAAGATATCGACAGAAGTCACGTTATTTTGCCAAACCTAGAACCTTCCAAAAGTCTTGTAGCTGTGATAGCACCACCAGGAGCTGGTGAAAACAGGTCAGGCATAGCCTGCAATGAAATGGGCTTTTACTGCTGTGCTGGTTTTTATTCCACTAAGATGGAAGATGGGCAAAGCACAGCCCAGAGAATATAGCTCAGCCACTTCACTGAAATGGCAGAGGGATGTCTGTGGCATGCATTTTACCACCAATAAAATGAAGTAATACAAGAGAACCTTGCTAGATTGTGTGTTCATGCCTAAGAATCAGTTTTCTGAGTGCAACCTAAGCTCTAGAAAACCACACCAGCCTAAGAATGGAGGGGCAGTATATAGGAGAAATGTATTTTTTCACCCAACAAAGTCTTCTCAGCTGCATCTTCTTCCTTCCACTGATCCTGAAGCTCTGCCACTGCAGATGTCTTAGGCATGTGCTTCTTTAAGTGTCAGTGGCAGCATTAACAATTAGCAAAAATGTCTCTTTCTATTGAAAAACTGAGCATGAGGGGACTGCTTCAGTGTCCTGTTAACATCAGCTTGTCACTGAAAGTTTTTCATATAACCATGTTTCTTGGTCATAAAAACCAGCAGATGTCCTCAAATGATGCACAAATTTAGTTCAGCTCTCTTGAGATCCCATCGGTTCAGTGCACTGGCCACAAGAGAGGTTGCCCCTTTAATTTACAGGTGAGTATTAATACAATTATTGCAAACTGCTGCTAATAAAAAGTTAAGGTATCACATCTTCAGAAACTGATTCAACTTTTTAAAATTTAACCTTGTAAAAAAATATATCATGCTTTAACCTGTTTCAGACATGTTACTCCAAATACAAGATAAAATACTTAAAATTATATTCAGGTACCTTGATAAGGACAATTTTTTTATCCATGTCATTCCTAAATTAGGCACCAATAGCACTGCACCAAGAAAACCCAAATGAAATGAAAAAAGTGTCACACTTTGATTCTTGGCAAAAGATGACTAAACTTTGCATTTGAGCCCTAGCAGATCCTGAAAAATAAGCTGTATCTGTAAACTAATTCCTATGTGGAAAATGCTTATTTTTGGAGATAAAGTTAAAAATTATTTGTTGATTTATTAAATACTTTCTAGAAAAACCCAAACCTTTAAACTGAGCTTAGTGTCAAACTTTAATTTCTGTAAAAATCCTTTATGTAGCAAAAAGATAAAACTCTCTTTGTCTGATTAAACAGAGCAATGAAACCCATCCACAGTCAGTGCCAGTATAAAGCAATGTCAGTGATGTTGCTTAGAAAGCAGAATGAGTCACATCTGGCAGGAGAGTGATCAGGTCAGGCACAAATTTGTAGAATTCTTTCAGGCAATCTGATGATAAAGAGAACAAAAAAGTTTTGAATTAAAAGCTTTTTCTACTAAGCAAATGCCATCTTTTAGGACTAAACTAGGGAGTGAGAAATGATATCTTATTTTAAAATTTAAAAAGGAGTTTCATTGTCATAGACCACAACATGATGAATAAATTTTACTTTGACACTTATTTTTGTCATAGATCAGGGAAATAAAACTTCATCATTAACTCGTATCGGAAGGCCTAAATAATCTTTAATCACAAGAAATAGAAGTTACCATGTACTGCTATACGTTTTCCAAAACCATTCCAAACCAGAAATAAACATTAGGATTTTTTTAAGAATTGTTTTCAAATTGATTTATGAGTTACAGATATCTTTAAGAAAAAAAAAAAAATTGGAGAAAGTAATGACACTTGTGTCACTGCGAATTTAATTGACAAGTCACTTGCACTGAAATTCAAACTACTGTGTGATAAGTAGCACAGAATAAAAGTGGTGAAGTATTTTAGAGGTTTCCTATGCAAAGCTTTTAATTATAGACAAGTTTTGTAATGAGGCCATTCCATAATGGGATGTAAGTGTCTATTGTTACTCTGAAGTAATGGTTCAGCCCTTCTTGGAATTCATGTCATGCCTATCTGCAGCATTTTTTTTCTATCCTTCTTTCTATAAAATATATAATCAGTAGAAAGTAGAATCTTTTGAAAAATTAGAGGCATTTACTCTGCAAAATATGATTTTTGTTTCTTTGCATAAAGGAAAACAGACAAAACCCACTTGTATAATCTGGTGATAAAATACTCAGATATTATTAGCACTGCCATGCACATGGTCACTTTTGTTCTTCAAGTCAACATAAACTCCCAAAGCTGAAACATCCTATTGCTACCTGAAGGATCCATGGTCTTGTCTTACACTGCAGGATCCATATTTTTTGTATTATGCTGAGGGATGGGGACCTAAACATGATGCATATTTGACCAAAGAAAGTGATTGTTTTCTGAGAGCTTGATTCCAGCATCAGTCTAGGACTTCTGAAGATACCACTCTCTGCTGGATATGGGCATAAGAAGGAAGCAGTAATGTAGAGCATAAAAGCCACTCCATCAATTACTGATGAATTTCCTGTTAACTCCATTAACTAAAAATACGCATAAAACCCATGAAGCAACTAGAAGCTAGTATTAGATTTCTCTGATGTTGTTGAAATATAACCAGTGTCAAGGTGCCATGATGTCTGGTAACTCCCTGGCACTGGGGCATTGGGGGACGCATGTGAGGTCTGAGAGGCTTTGGCAGCCAGGGTCCCTCCCACTCTCCTTATCCCAGGAACAAGGCAGCCAGGACAAGGGGGAGGAGTAGGTAAGGCAGGCTCAGCCCCAGTGATCCCATAGAGGTGATGCAGGGACAAAATCAAGCCAGGATCCACCTGGTGTGTGAGTGCAGCTGCGGTGGGGACAGGGGTTGATGGCCCTGGGAGGTGGATACTATTTTTGGGTTGTGGATGAGGTGGGGGGAGTTCCAGGGCTGGTCAGAGTTCCCAGAGCCTGGAGCATTAGAGAGAAATTTCACAAAGAAATTCATCTATTCTCAGATCAGGGTAAAGGTTTAGAAGGAAACAAACAAAAAAGGGTTTTGGAGATGGGAATTGGGTAAGTGCCCATTGCCAACATGTTAAAACAATAAGATATTGATTATTCAGGTGTTTCAGGTCAAGCATGAGAAAAATGCAGTGCTACAAGTAGACTGATCGTACTCTTTGTAGATTGGTTTTATTTTATATGAGATTCTTGGGAGATAAAGTCCTTGTAGTTTGTAATTTGTCTTAGGTGAGAGAGCAATGAGAAAGGCTGTAGCACTGGATTAGGGGTCAGAGGGTCTGATTCCCATTTTGGGTGACAGTTGCTTGGATTGAGCAAATCAACTGACAGGAAAGTGTAATGTTTCTTTTCCTCTCTTTGGCTATTTTGTGCTAAAGATTTATGGACCCATTTATCTTACTGATTTCAGTGAGACCACTCGCAATAAATATAAGAACTACCATAAATTGTTTGCCAAATTTACACCTTAGATTAAAAGTGGGTTTTGCTGTGTTTTGTGAGAAATCCTTCTCCTGCTGCTTCATGGAGTGTGAGTGTGTTTGTGTCTGAACATACTGGAGCATTCAGCTCTTGGAATACACGTGTTACTGAGCACACCTGAGTTGGTACCACCATCTGAGCACGAGAACAGTAGCAAAATCCTGAGAAGAGAATATGTCCTGTGTGAGATATTTAAGTGGCAAGCTAGACAAATTAGAACTATTACCAGTAATTGTGATGTTGTTAACTTCACCCCAAAGAATTATGAATTCTTTATCAAATTATGAGAAACTGAATGCCTGTGCTTAGCTTCCCAAAACTCTGCTGTATCAACAGGTTATGCTGCCTGTTGAGACATATTCCTCTGAAGAGCTGGCAGTAACTTCAGTGTGAAAGGGCAGACATGAATTAATTTATTGTTTAGAGAATAGAGACAATATCTTCCTATTCCACGTCAACCAAATTTGCCTGAAGTGCTTGAGTAGCATAACAGACAACAAAAGAAACATTAACTTATCCTAACTAACCTATCTTAAAATTCTTTGCTATCTGTAACAGCAGAATTAACCTCTTCTAGGATTTTTTTCTTTACTAGGCCTTTTGAGGGCAGCACTACAACTTTCAAGGGGTTAAACAAATGCAGGTGTGGTGTGACTATTTTTCAGCTGGCTGGTCCTTGCAGCTTTGCACTTTCCCAGAGGTAAGTAAGTATATTCAGGCATTGTTACACCTTCAGCATTCTGGCCTGTGTAACATGCACCTATTCCTATAGTGCTGAGCACAAAACCCGAACTTTTTTTTTCTGCGAACAATTCATTGCCTTCCTCTCAGGCTCTATTTCACTAATTTTTCTGACAGCTGCACAGCACCTATGTGTGCTGCAAAGCTCTGCTGAGGTGGAATTTTTGCATAGTCCAGACAAATTATATTCCCTGCATATTTTCTCTTCACAGATTTTTTTAGAGTAGCCTTAAGGAAGGATTAAGCTCAATTTACATAATTGAACTTTTGTTCCACTATGTAGTTTTTTCTCTGTCAAGCTTGAATCATAAGAAAAGACAAACATGAGAAGCATACTGTGTTTTCCTTGTTCCCTTCTCTGTGAATAGACCTTTTTTTTGGACCACTTATGGATCTATTGACTGATGAGCCTATGGCATGACCTCCTGTTCTTCCTGTACTTGTGGTCATGACTCCATTGCTTCAACTTCAAAAATGTGTCAGGCAGACAGGTTGTGTTAGAATTTTTGTGGTTTACTTCACTCATTTAGCTGAGCAAGCAGGCAGATGACAACAACATGCTGGACAATCAAGTATATCCATCTTTACAAGATTTTGGCTTTTTCTTAGCAATTATTCCCTGAGCCAGAAGTGCCCTCTTGCGCAGATTGACTGGGAATGGACTGGCTGGACTGCTGGGCTTTATAAGAGTTTTACTTGATTTGAATGTTTGAACAAACTTACCTGTTGGAATAGGGTTGATTTCTTTTTAAATTGATTTCCGTTTATTTGGCTCTTACTAGATGTGTTTGCGGAATGACCATATAATGCACGTGTCTCAAAAAACTCTTTACTACAAGAAAAAAACCAGGACTCTATTTTATGAATGGCTGATTTGGGGACCTTTGAATATTTGTATACTTCCTTTTGTTAAGTCTCACTCATGTCACTTAAAATTAGTTGAGATCAGGCTGGGATTTTCTAGAAGCAAAATGGACTGCCTTTCTGCAGACAAAAAAATACCTTGTATTTAGTAATACAAGATACTCTAAAAATTAGTTCCAACTCATGTTAAAGTTGATTTCTGTCCTATGCTTTCCTTATAGCCAAATTGGTCACTGTTTATTTGCCTCTTACAAGGAGTCTGTTAACATGAGGTTGTCGGTGTCTTGTCTGGGTGCTAGCATGTATAACCACAACTATGTCCAAATCTAGAAATTTGCCATGATAGCTGCAGTGTCTTCTCCTTACTCTCTTCGAGCCACTGTACACAAACTGCCATCACATGGTGCTGTACTTAGAACTGCAAGGAATAATACTTGACTTTAAAAGAAATTTCAACTTGTAAAGATATACCATACATCTTGATTTCATCAGTTATTTTTGTTAGGCTCAAAACATAATAGCAGTATAATTTAAGGTTTTATTAGATCTGCGTTGGGATGGATGCAGATGACTTACACACAGCCTCTGTGCACAGCTTCTCTTCCTGATTTTTATGCTCCACTACATGTTACTCTGCCATAGTATGAAGAGGTAGCGTTTTCTCAAAGCAAAGGTTTACAGCTTGTTAGATACAGGCAGATAGATATGGATTGTTTGATTTGCTTTTTTTTTCTTAGCAGTTTAATTTCTTCAGTGAGATAAATATGTACCTGCCTATGAATTAAGATTGATTCATCACTTGCTACAAAATATATCAGAAATAAACATCATATTTGCTTCCTTTTCATCACAATATTGTACCAGCTTGATTTCTTTTGCCAGAAAACCTCCTCAGACCATCCAGAACTGCCAAAACATCTGAGATAATACACGTTAAATTACAGTATTATAAAGATGAACCATCTGTGCTAAGGTTTTCAGTGTTGCATGAGAATGAAAATAGGAATATGACAAATCCCAGGTAGGTTGTTACAAGACCTAATATGATGTCAGTAAATTGAGTTAAGTCAGTCCCTGGTATGGTTAAATAGCCATCACAGATTTTACCATCTACAGTTAAACCCAAAATTAGAAAAACTATGTCAGATATGCTGTGGAATCCACAAAGAGCAAAGGGAAGTAAATTGATTCCACTGGTAATTTTACCAAAACTTTGCTTTTGTGATGGAACCCAACTCAGTCCCCATTTGAGGAGTCTAGAAGTAGGCTTTCTGTTATGCTTTAGTCCACAGTAATAGAAAGGATAATGGGCAATCTTCACTATTAATACTGATTCACTGTGCAGGTTCTCTCTTATGTCTCCCACTTAACTTCAGTAGACCTGTGTTTGTACAGGTATAACCCATTCCCAAGTACTGCAGTCTGCCTCAGCTTCCTCTCACACTTGGAACAACAAAGCTGGTGCAGAAAATGAAGAGCACCCACAGCTGGTGCTTTATATTCATTGATAGCTTATAAATAGGTCTGTCTCTCAGTGCAGGTTTTGCCTAAGACTTCTGTGTACACATATTTTGAGTTAGGTCTGCTATATTTGCTAAGCTAAAATTAATTTACTAGTATGCAAGGGTTAACATAGCATGCTAATTTAAAGCCATGTAGGTTTCTTTAATATTCACTAGAAGGATTTTTACCTTTTGTTAAAGATAATTAACATCCTCCACTTGTGCAGCAGCATGGGGTGGGGGGAGGGAGGGGAGGCTGGCTAGATAGAGAAGAAACGTTTTCACTGCCTGGTTAGTTATTATCCTAATGACATTCCTGATGGCTTAAATAGCAATTCATTGTATACAAAATGTTAGCCAGAGATACAAAAGAATTTCTGTTCCATGCATACTGTGTTTATGTAACAAAGTGAAGCAGGAAAAAAGTGGAGCTGGAAGGCAGAAGGAAAAGCTGGATAGCGAGCTGCTGGAAAGAAGTGTCCCATAAGAAGGAAGCTGTGGGTTCATTTTTCTTCTCACTTAAAATAACCTCTTCTTCTGTGATCCAAATTAGTGCTTGTTCACTGGGTGTGTGATTTCATATGTTAACGTAGAGAGAATGATGAGATGCCACAGCCATTAGATTGATCTCTCTTTGTATGGACAAGAGGACTCTAGATTTAGTTGGGAGCAGGATTGTCCATCTCCAGCTCTCTCTGAGCTACAACTTAATCGACAGAAATCTCTTCTCACCCATTTCTTCATCCCAGCTGCTGCAGGAACTCTAGAGAGCACCAGGGTAAGTTCTTTGCCTTTGCTCACATTGCAGGGGAGGTGGTTGTTAATGGCTCCACACGTCCTGTAAGTAGGAAAGATCCAGCCTCTGAAATGACTGCTCAGAACAGCACATGCTAAAACTGAAAGTTGTTTCCCAACATGTTGAGCATTTTGGATCATTGTTCCTCTTCACAGTGGGTACATTTAAAGCTGGAGCTCTGCAAAACAAGTGTTCCAGGTGCTTGTTCTCAGCCTGTCTGTAGGCAAGACTTTCCTCCACCCTGATTTTTGATGTCAGCCTTTGAAAAGACATGTAAACGTATCAAGGTAAAGAGGTCTGAGTTGTGCCCTAAGCAGATGATCAAGCTGCTGGTGTGTGCTGACACAGTCCTACCAAAGACAAACTAGATCCAGCCGACTGCCTCAAAAGGATTACACTTTTGCAAGTCTTAATGGAGGCCTTCTGCTCCTTGCACCCCAAATTTCATACCTAACTTAGTCCTTCTGGTTTTTGATTGTGGAAAACATAATTGGGGTTTTTCATGCTGTTATGTATGAAAAACTAGGTATAATGGTAATGATGCAAAAAATTTCTTAAACTGGCCTTGTGTCCAAAAAGGCCAGTTAATAATATATTTAATAAAGATTAAAAGATAAAAGATACAGGTGAGAAAGCATCACCAAGTCACATTTTGACTCTATCAAGGAGGCAACAACACAGCTCTGGATAAGGACTAGGAATTTATTGTTTTATTTTATTACATGCTTTCAAGGCAGTTAATTTAATCTCTTCTTAATTTTTTTTTTCCTCACTTCACTAGATATGACACATTTGTTTGTTTTCTTAATTTTTTTGCCTGTCTTGTCATATCATACCTAACAGGACTGCAACTTCGGTCTGCCAGCTTTTCTGATGTCTATGCACAGAACTTAAAACAATTGTACATGCAGTTCATTTGAGCTTTTGGACTACAGTTCAATAAAATAAACTGAGATGTAGAAAGTTACAAGTTTTTGTTACAGAGGAGAAAGACTACACCATATACAGGAGAGGGAGTACCAAGACTTTATTGTTAACCTAACATAAAATGGTAAGACCTAATCATGATATGGCAATTGTTACTAGTCCAGCCATATGAACACAGTCCAAATGAGTACAGAAAATCATCATTATTAATAATGCCATTAAAACTGTTAAATAAGATAACTTATTTTTGTGTTACGCTTGCCCCTCCAATACCTCTCTGGATCTGATAGTCAAGTGTTTGAGCTGAAGAATGCTCCATCTGCTTTTATGAGGAGCTGTTTATTCCTGCTGTTCTTAAATTTAATTGACTGACCTTTGCCTCCTGTTTACTAAAATATTTTTTGAACAGGCACACCCAGAGGCTGCTGCTGACTTAGGAAGCTTTCAGAACAAAATAGTGAACCTAAACATAAAGATATTTTGAAAGGTGATTAAATCAGCAGTGTGACCCTGAGATTTTCAGAGGAATTTTTTCAAGATGCAGTGGTTAATATTAATCCCTAAATCTGCATGAAAATCAAACACTGCTTGATAGTTCAGAATAATCAACATTTATTACATCTAGATGTGTATTCTCTGCTGAAACAAGGTCGATTGCTGAACCAAGCTTGAGTGCTGTAAAATTCCCACGTATTATTGTGTGATAGTAAGTGCTGAGCTGAGCTGGTTACTAAGTTAATGGAGAGTTTAGGGAGATGGATGCTCCATAAAATCACAGTAGTTCTTTTTAGGACTAATCTAGCAGTGCTAAAATAATGAGTGATTACTCTTAGAGTTATAATTAGTCCTTTTTTTTGTTTTTAAATCAAGAACTGTTTTGTTTTGCTTGTGTACTCTTATTTAAGATTGATAATTTTTGTGTCTGTTAAGGTACAAAAACTAAACACTTTTTATTATTATGCTGTTCCATAATCAATGATCTTGCTAAGATAGCAAGGCTTTGTTGTCATCTGCATTTGAAATACAGGATATCTTACTAATATCTTCTGAAATCTTCTCCATGCAGTTTTTAAAACATTTTGAATTGGACCCTCTTGTGCTAGTTTGGGCTGAGATAGTTAATTTTCTTGAATACAACTTGAATTCTGAAATACCAAACTATTTTCTCTTTAGGTAGAGAGATCCATAAAGAGAAATCAGTGTCTTAACACATATGGAGGTGGATGGGGTCTTTTAACAAAATGGTTTAGATCTAATGGACAGAAATGAATCCTCCAAGAATACAAGAAGAGAAAACATGTATTGATATTCGTTCATAACGCATGTTGACAGGATTGTATCCTCAATTAGATTTCTGGGTTTCATAACTATGTTGTGAACTCTTTTAAAAAATATTTTTATATGTTTATATATATAAATATATATAATATATTTATAATATATATAAATATATTTTAAAAATATATTTTTTAAGTTGTCTTATGTTTAATGTTTTCCTCATGTAACTCAATATCTTCCTTTCTTTGGTTTGCAACTTTTTGTGGATTTCTGTCTTATCCAGTATTATGTGGCCCCCCAGTGTACTTGCTCCAGCAAGCAATCCGTGCTGTCTGTATAACCTGCTTTTGCGTCTACATTTTTTTTTCCCTCAGCTGAGTAGTAGCTCATCAGGAAGAAAGACTTGAGAAACTCTGATTGCATATATAAACACAAGCATGTCCTCGCTATGTACAATTATATGCTTCTTCTGTTTGCTCTCACTTAAAACCCCCCTGATCAGTAGTCACATCACAGAGGTCACAGAGCAACATTTTGGCACAGTCTAAGTGTTTACAAGCTACTAATGAACTTCTATAAATTTTAATCTGCAGTATGAGGAAGATTTAATGAAAATGTATGTTTATACAGCAGTTTAATGGTAAAGTTTTCCTCTCTGGGTTTGGTTTAAGATCATTCTAGGCATTTAATGTATCATCTGAAATTCAGTGCAAATGCTGTCTGCAGTCTAGATTTTCTATTCCATTTTCCTAATGGTATATTCAAATGTCATTGATATAAAAGAATGCAGAAAGGAGCTTTTTCATGAATTGCTTTACACCTTTGCTTAACGGGCTAATTTAGTCTTCCAGAAAGAAAAATACTAGAATGAAAATTATGTTATAAGGAAAATGCACGCATATGTAAGTAACCCTAAGCCAAGTGTCTCCAGCTACGTGTCTTAAAGTTCTCCATCACTTTGTTAAATACATAAACTCCTATTTTGAATTCAAGAGTTTCCAGAGACACTTTCAGTTTCAATGCACTTATAAAGTCACCATAAATATACATATATCAGCCCTCTACTCTTAGAACTTGGTGGCTAATTTCTAATGAATCATTTATTTGATGAGTGTTTTACCTTTTTTCTTTTGGTACAACATAAAAGAAGTACAAGAGAACAACATAAAAGAATATTTATTCATTGTTCAAAAATATTAGGTTAATGTGTTTTGCTCATGTACCTTGCTCTGTAATAAAGTGTGTTCCAACAACTTACATGTATTAGATGAGCTGGGCTGGATAGTACAAACAGAGCATAAGATTAAAGATGGCTTATAATATAAAAAATGTTAAATGTTTCTTAACCACTAGACATTTTGGAAAACATACAAAAAATTATATATAAAATAATAAGCAGAAAAATTACTTTGAATAGCCTTTTTTAGCTGTGGGTTTGGTTTGGTTTGGTTTCTTTTCCCAAGATGAGAGCAGGTTGGTTTTGTTGGAGTTTTTTCTTTCTGTAATTAGAAATAACAGCTTTTCAAAAAGAAAAATAACACAGATTATTTAAAATATTTCTTTACAAATTATTTTTGTATTTAAAACCAGCTTTGTTTTTATTGCTCCATTTCTTATTATGTTGCAAAATAGCTACAAATACTTGTTATAATATAGTGGGATTTTTTTTTTTTAAATTCCAAAATGCTTGTTTCAATGAAATAGCTGCTATTAACTCCACCAAATGCTTCAGGAGGTCCCAGGTTCCTGAATCCAGTAACATGTTTTCATATATAAGGCACAGAGATACAGTACTTTTTCCTGTCAAATGTGGATGATGTTGTTCTTTAATGGAATAGTGACAGCCTGGGCTTGTCACTTTTAACATGTATAATGCAAAACTCACCTTTTTTTCTCAGATATTTGCAGGTTTTTTTCTGTGTTTGAAGTTGTCAATAGATACAGTAGAATTTTTAATGGCAAGATCAACAGCATATTGGTGTGAATCCCCATTCCCCACTCAGTCATTCACCCAGTATCTTTTAGAAGCTGTGCATTTTTTCATAGCTTAACTATAAAGATTAAATCTAAAAAATCATGACATATATACCACACGTATACAGTTGTCTAGACCAAAGAAGTATGGACAGGAATATCATTGCAGTAATAACACTGATTGTTTTTAAGGTCTAAACTTTCCATACGGCCATAATGACCAGAATAACTTTTAGAAATTACTCTTATTATAGAGTCTGTATCCTTATAAATAGTTTTGACTTTAACATAATTAATTCATATACTAAGAGAGGCTTTACTCAGTTTATACACAAGTTTCCTGTGTTACTCTATGCTAAAGTTTTTTATTTTTCAGCTCTTACCTTATCTCGTTCTTTCCTCTATCTGTAGTTTATTTCAACTAACCAGTTTCTTTCTCATGTTAAATCTAATCTAAATCATGTTATATCCAATTCTGCCTCGTGAACAACTGCAACCAAGTTCCAGCTGGAGCCTCTTTTGTTATTGTGTAATTGAAAGTAATGTAATGCTGAAATTTCTACCACTTGTATGTTTCTCATGTTGTTTTGTCCCTGACATTCAGTATCCCTTTTCTATATTTTTAATCTGTCTCATTCATTTATGTTTTATAGTGGTGTAGCAGATACACCTTCCCAAGTCCTGTTTATGCGGCACAACACATACTCATGTTAACTTTGAATGAAGCATTTCTTGGAAGCCTTCAATTTACTTTGCCAAGAGGCAGAAATGATAGAGGTGACGGGAATGTGATACTTTAGATTTCAAAACACCCAATTTGAAAACTGCCTGGCATCTGTCTTACAGCAGGCAGAGACGGGGCTCTGAAAAACTGTTTGTCTTCTCCATGTCAATCTGCAGTTCTACACAAGCTGAAGTGAGTTATTTGACACAGTGGCCTTGAGTTACTTACAAGATTTTATTGACAACTTCAGCTCTTTGCCAAATCTCTCTTTATTTTTACACAACTTCTGGCTGTCCTTGTTAGGATACATTAGTGTCAAACTGAGGAATGCTGATTAGGGAAGACAATTCATGTAGCATAGACAGGCTTGCTATCACAGCCCCATTTAAATGAGGGCATAATATATTTTGGCTTTGTGGAGAGGATACAATTTTAGATGTCTTCTTCTCCCCTCCTTTCCTCTTCCCCCAACCTCTTCTTTGATAAGCAATAGTTTGTTCAATTAAACGTAGTGAAAATTAAATACCTGCCGAGGCTGAAAATAAATAAGTCTGCACAACTAGGTTTGGACTCAAAGCAGGACAGAGAGAAAGAGATTTCTTCCGGAAGTCTGCAGTGACTGAACCTCAGACCTCTGTGAATCATTCTTAAGGGAAATGGACTAAAAGCTTGTACCTGAATAGGAGATATATTATTTCAATAAAATTATAGGATGCAAATGTAAAATGTTCAAAGTACAAGAAACTTTCACATGGTTTTAAAAAGAAAATAGAGATGACATAAACATGGAAAAAAATTCTATACCTTTGCTGTTTAAAAATTCATAAATTTAATGTTAATGGAGCTATTTTAACATTTTTCAGAAAATTAAGTGAAAATAAGATAAAATCGGAAAAGAAGTTACTTCCAAATTATTCTGGGCCATTGACACCTCAGGTCTGAACTTCTCAGAATAATTCAGGCATAGCTTTTTGGGATCATCTTGGTTGTAGATGGGATGATTTATTGCAATGCTGCATCTGCAGATAAAATGGAACCCTGAAGAAAACTACTTCACTGACTATGGCTTTAGTCCTCCTACTCTCTACTTTGATTTTGACAGAGGTGAGTTGCAAAAGGGTGTATTCCTAAAGAATAAGAATCAATTGTGTTAGATATTGCTTACACATGCCTCAAAAAAATGATTTTAAAAAAAAGTCTGCTTATTAAGAGCCCAGTTTTCACAAGAAGAAATTCTGTATTTTTTTGGTATGTCTCCATCCATTCATGTGTTTGCTACTTGTGCAATTTATTGGTTAAGTATGAAAATATAAAAAACATCTGCACATGCTTGAAAATATATGCTATATCTCCTTCTTTGCTGACTTAATATTAAAACTCTAAATTGACCACTCTCTACAGGTTGAGGCATAAATTACAAACTGACTATGAATTATACCTGTCAGTATTCATTGGCATGCATAAACAAGAACAAATTTGGGCTCTTCCTAACAGGATTCAGCATTCTTTTTCAATAAAAACTGAGATGTAAATTAATTTAGAAGAATTCTTGCCTTACCTCCTGTGTTTAAGGTGGTAGTTTCAAACTTGCTGCTTTAATTCAAGTCTTTGAAGGAGTCAAAACCAATTAACTTTACTATTGTCATTTGCCTGTGTTCTGTCAGTGCATGGAGGCTTGGGAAGCTGTATTGCACAGCCTCATTGTGTTAGATATTGCTTACACATGCCTCAAAAAATGATTAAATTAAAAAAAAAAAAGTCTGCTTATTAAGAGCTCAGTTTTCACAGGATGAAATTCTGCATTTTTTTGGTATATCTCCATCCATTCATTCTTATACTTTGGGATTCAAGTTAAACAATCTGTGAACTGCCTACTTTTTAAATTTTAAATTGCACATGGTTTTACAAGGCAAGGAATCGCTGCCTTTTTTTGTCCTTAAGAAAGTAGTTGATAGAAGTCTAGATACTAGTGAGGTATGGCATCTCAGCAGGAATTTTATTGGAAAGCATGGTAATTCCAGGGTGCAAGGTAATAGGTACTATTGCTGTCATGTTGTATTCTGACAAATACATATACTTGTGTCGTTACAGTAAATACACATCTTCAGACCTGGCATTAAGGAGAGAGTTTACCTTCTGTTATTGTTAAGTTATTGCTCTTCTGATCTTTTTCTTGTCAAAAAACTAATTTGTGTAAATTCCTGCTTAGGTGACTTTGAAAAGTAGTCCTTATTTTTAACTTGTATCTTCAGTCATATTTTTTTGTAAGACACGAATGGAAAAAACCCCCAAACTTTGCTACTGCTACATGTGCTGCTCAACAGTCTTAATAAAGTTAGGTAAAAAAATAAGTATAAAAGGAGGTTTTGCTGAACAAAGATCTACTTACTCCTTAACTAAGGTGCCCCAGCGACTGTTCCAACTTTGTATCTTGTTTACTTTGAAAGTAGCTACTTTGTATTCCTTGATCTCAATGTGGCAGTATCTCTAAAAAAGTACATGAACTCTCAGGTTATTGGATTCCAAATCATTATATTATTGCTTTCAGTGACTGTTATCTTGTTAGGCTTGTTAGACTGCTAGGGCTTGTTTATTGAAGCAAGTCCTTCTGGCCTCACGTCCAGTTTGGGAGATTATCTCTATTTAGGAAAATGGTCAATTCAGAAAGGCATGTAAAACATGACTAAGAATACTCCTGTACCCTTTTCCTATGTTGGAATGATTCTATGTTATCTCATAAACAGATAATTAATAATTTTTATATACAAATTTATTGGACATGGAGTTTACATGCAGTGGTGTCAGTGATATGTTTTGGTCTGATGTCCAGTAGAAGTTGAGCACTCGTACTAACAAACAAAGCAGAAGGAAGAATGGATGCCCAGAAGCCTGTTGATCAGTGCTTTTCCCCACATAGCAACACTAAAATAAAAGTATTTCAAAGAAGAAAAAATTTTAAAACTTTTATCATGAGGGCTGATGAATACTGATTGAATGGTAATTTTTCTCCCCCTATAAATATTTTAATTAAAAATAGGTATTTGTATAGTTCTGCAGTTCTTCAAAGTTTTGATAACTTTGAGCTGACTTTCATCTCTGTTCAAGTAAGTTCATCACGGTAATAACATTTTATAGCCTTTCCAAGTTTTCATTTTCACCTATTTTATGAACACCTTCATAACAACGTAAAGGGCTCACATTCTATGCCAAAATGCTAATCAAATAATTCTTCTATTACTAATAAAAAGTCTAGGATTTTTTTCCCCTTTAACTGAAGCTTCTGTATATATGTATAACAGATTTCTTGATGAGACTATCAGGAAAAAAGGATGGAAGAGTTTGTAAATCCTTCTCCTAACTTCTTAATTTGATATTTCAAAGAATATGAAATCTATGCATCAAAGCATGTAGTATGTGAGTTTAAGCATGTGCTTATGTTCCTTTATATTCTGCATGGTATTAAAATTAAAAAAAAAAATTAAATGTATATTTAAGAGTTTACATAAGTGTTAAATCACTGTTCCCATTGGGGTTACTGCTTTGACAGGCAGGCTGTAATGATTAAACACCTTACTGAATTAGAGTCTTAAGCATCTGCCTAATTTAAGCAGTAAATCCTATTGAAGCAAATGAGTCTTATCCCGATTAAGACTCTTACTGAACTGGGTGAAAGTGAGAGACGGATAATCCTAAGTAACCTTAAAAGTCTGGCAAGCAGGCACTGAAATGAGTTCAGAAAGTGAAATATGAATTATATCTCCCCAGCTAGCCATGTCTAGAAGCACAAATTCCAAATGGTGCCAATCTCTTTATTTAGCTGATGAATCATGCTGGAGAACAGCTGGAGAATAAATCTATTAAAGTAGGTAGCCACGTGTAACTGGAAAGAGCAAAATCATGTTAACATGTAAATGCTGTCAGGGCAGCAATTGGGCTGTGCTGAGTCCCAGGGGTGACTGGGCTGCCCTTGCCCTGAGCGGGCCTGAGCTGGGTTCCCATTGCCCAGACTGTCCTAGTCTAGCTCTGGGAATGCCACTGGGGAAGGGGCTGACAACCCCAGGGATGTTGGGTGGCTGTGGAGGAGCTTTCAACTCTTCCCTGGCAGAAGGGAGCAGGCCATAGTATGCAAATATAGGCAAAAAAATCTGAACTGGCTCTGGCAAGGAAAGGATGCCACCACGAGCATTCCACCTGACCCAGAGAGAGCTGAGGACATTGATGTGTCCATGACATTCCCCATCTCTCTGCTTGTGGAACGCCGTAAGACCCACACAGGCTTCAGGAACATGGGTATACCATAGAAAGGAAGGACTAGGAATGTCTTTTAAAATATAGTCGTACATAAGTATACATGTAACATTTTTAATCATTGAAAATTTTCTGTATTAGATTATTTGGCCAAACTTAATGTCAAAACATTAACTTGTCTGATAATAAATTCTTGGCTCCACGTATGTAGTGTGCTCACTTTTACCCAGATTGAGATTTAAGTGTGACATTCCCTCCCAGCAGGTGTTGGTAATGCACATTTAATTTATTGCAATCATGTCTGAAAAGCACCTTAATCCTGATTCACAGGGAAAGTGGGGAGAAACCCTGTAAATTCAGTTTAAAGAAATTAAAACTGAGAAAGCTGTGCTATTGCCTGATCTCTTATCTTTTAGTTTTTAATGCTTCCTTTTTTATTTGCTACAGAAGACTACATTTCAGCTGAAGTCTATCAGGCGTCTAACTAACACCCATAATAACATTTTCCATAGATGTTTTGTAGTTTATTTGGCGTTCCTAGGAAACTTAAGATGCAATTATAAGACACATGGTTTCGGCAGCTATTGCTCTCGTTTTCTGTTCTCAGAATGACATTAACAGCTATAAAAAATTATTCATTTTTTGGTTTTATTTTGTTTAGTGTATTTTTTGGGGGTTGATTTTTGGTTTTTTGTTTGTCTTGGTGTAGGATTTGGGGGATTTTCTTTTCTTTTTCTTAATAACGAAACCACAGTTGTTTTTGAGAGTGGATATGATTTTGTTCGTATTTGTAAAGTATCTATGGATGCTGTTCAGAGACCAGTCTCAGTGAAATCATCTGGCTTCAGAGTTTTCAACAGTTTTAAAACTTTTCCTTCTCCCCAACAAAGCAGTGTCTTTTGGTCATGGGGATTATTTTAGCCTAGATGTTTTAATGACCTACTCAACAGTTCAACCCCAGAAGGAACTGGGGTGTTAAGACCTTTCAGTATTAAAAGGCAGAAACAGGAGTGGTGCTTTTTTTTCTTGACTGCATGTTTATTTTTGCTTCTGTAATCCAGAGAGCATGGAAATTCCTACAAACTTTTTAAAAGCATCCCTTAGGATTTCTTTCATTCTATCAAGAGAAGCAAAGGTCTCATCATCTAGACTCATTTGCTTAGAGGGAGATCACCTTCTATCTAATTTTCCTGCCTCAGTGTGTGAAGCTTAATTGAACATCTGGAGGAACAGCATGTCCTTTCTCCCAGGTTCAGGTTGAGAACCCTTATCTTGCTCCCAACAGAAAACTTGAGTTTCAAGTGTTTATATGTGTGCTTGAGTTCTCTCCCATCCCCCTGACAACTGATTGTTCCTGTGTTTTAATTCATATCATTCTTCCCATCAGGCGAATTTGAAAGAGTAGACCTGTTTCTATTTAAAGTTCTGTATGAGTCTTAAGAGACAGAAGGAAATGAACAGTCAAACAGATGAAAAGAACTGGAAAAAAATGTTTTCAACTTTTGAAGGAAAGTGATGGAAGAATACCCTGGTAAAATCTTATTTATGTGTGCTACCAATAAGGCTCTTGGTATAAATGAAATATCATTCAAACAATTCAGGCCTGCAAGTATCTTTTATAAACTTGTTTTGGATTTTTATCATGGCTGAATACTTTCTTTTATATATATATATATATATATATATATATGATACTACAATGAAGACCTGGTTTAGCATTCTTTTAATTTTTGGAATGACAGAATACACTTTAAAGGGGGGGAAAACTATTGGTTCCAAATTGGAGAATGTAGAGTTGTTTTCTGTCATATCATGAAAGAGGTTCATCAATAAATAAATTTAGGTAAAATAAGACCAAAAGTACCAACAACTTCTCAGGTCAGAGATAAACATACCAATCCACATTTGCCTTTTCTCAAAAAATTAAATTGAGACATACTGTCATGCTTGTTTCCCAGTATATAACCTGTTCCGTGGAAAAAAAGAAACCAAAACTTCCTGAACTTAGCTCTTATTGGAGCCTTGCATTTTGTTGTCTCACACTGCCCTTGTTTTCTCCTCCCATGAAATCAAATTCTATTTCCTAATTACAACAGAAAGAGAACAGCTGAGCTATTACAGGCTTTTCCTCTTGTTGGATTTAGCAAACAGAGTACTCCATGATTGCAGCAGATGTCTCTGATTTGAGCCTTTTACCTCTTTCCATGGAGCAAATGTTAGGGATGATCATAACCTGGAGACAAGCCCACAAGTACCAGGGATGATGCAGTAGGATGGCCAGCAGCCCTAGGAATTCAGCCATTAATCCCAACAGCTTAATTTTCTGATCAGCCATGCTCACTGCATATTCCATTTTTTTGTTTTTATAGCATATTCTGACATTCTCTCTCCTGGCCTGCTGCTCTTCCCTCTCCAGAAATTTCTCCATTTATATCTAAAGACATCATTCCCTTCGTCTGAAGGGACTCTACCTTTGTGATCTTTTTTGGGGACATGGACAATTAGGTTGAAAACTCACCCAATTTGCGAATGACATGAAGTTAAGTGATTTGATGGTTACCCTGGAGGGAAGGGATTCCACTCAGCAGGATCTTAACATGCTTGAGAAATGGTCCCATGTGAGCCTCAGGAGATCCAACAAAGTCAAGTGCAATGTCCTGCACATGGGCAATCCCCAGTATACAGACTAGGAGATGGATGGATTGATAATGGCCCTGTGAAGAAAGACTTGGATACGCTGGTGGAACTAGCAGTTGGCTAATGTAGCCCCACAGGTGTGTGCTGCTGGCAGGGGTGGGAATGTGTTTTGTATTTACTGGAATGACTTCAGCTGCCACAGAATAATTGTAGAGAGTAATCTGAAGCAGAGACACGAAAGGCTTTTTCCTCCTAGCAGAGAGCCTTCAGCAAAAGTGACAATATCTATGTCTTAGTGTCCACTGATTACAAATTAATACACAAAGTAAGTATTCTAAGTTCTGGAAAGGTAACTCCTGCACATCAAGTAGCACAAAGAGTCAGCCGCAGGGTTTTGGCTTTGTTGGGAGCTCACACTGATTGCAGGCAGTTCACTGCCAACCTTTTGCTGCAATAGATAGTATAGGAGACCTAGTTACAAAAAGTGCTAAATGCTGCTTTGCGCTAAGCCTCCATTTGTTTATTAATGACATTTGTCTGGATGAAATATACAATTTTGTTCCAGGTTATTGTTCCTAAGAGTATAACAGCCATTCTCCAATTTGGTGCGTCCCTAGAGGAATGATAAACATACCACAGAAAGCTCATGTGGAACATGCTTTTATATTAACATTGTATAAAAAAACATGTGGTCATTTAAAGATTGTTTCCAATTTGGAACTTTCTGGCTTCTCTGTATGATCTGAGCAATGTTAGGGGTTTTTTTGTTTGTTTTTCTTTTCCTGATCATCAGGCTTTTGAATCATCAGATTCCCCAGTTAGCATTTACTAGTTGCCTTGAAGGATTTTGAGATACATCATTTCTGCCAGGTTCATACATTTCTGTGGCTCCTTAGAGGGTAGGTGTTGGGCAAAATCTGAGTGTATCGGTCCTTCAATGTGGAAGGGTAATGAAAAGATACCTTTCCTTTTTCTTCCTGATTATTGTTATGGTTTTGTCCTCTTCCATTTTTTGTGCTTCTTGTTAACTTCTTAGTATACTGCAGACACCTTTCACTAGATCAGGCTGCTCCAAGCCCCATCCATCCTGGCCTTGAACACTTCCAGGGAATAAGCATCCACCGCTTCTGGAGAAGCATTAGCTACTTGGATAGAGCATTTTTTTAAAAAATGGTGTTCCAAGAAGCTGAATTTTGATATGGAAATACTTTTTCCTACTGAGGAAATCCTGAGGATAATACTGACTTAATTAGTGTAGTGAGGTTTTCCAAGACTTTCTTTACAGAAAGGGACAAGTGGTGCCAACCCTTTAGGCATTGAGTGGATGGAATATCATATGCCATCTAGAATGCTTCCCTCTTTCCTCTTGAATCAGTTTGAGTCTATCCAGAGATGGTATGGGCTGAATTCATCCAGGAATTACTGCAGTTTGGAAAATAATGAGGAACGCAGTTGAGATTATCATATCTTTGACAGTAAATAACATGTTCTCATTACTTCCTTCATTGTTCTGTCTGATATTGAAGCTAAAGGAGAAGTAAAATTTGTGTTTGAGTGGATCTTTGGAATGATCATTTGGGGAAAATGGGGAGGATATAAAGAGTAATTCACAGGGCTGCCTAGGTGAAGGAAAGCTACAGATATTTGCTTTTCTTTGCCATGCTCATGAGTTATGCATATGTACAAATGCTATCTTGTCTCACGAGTGGTGGTCGAAAATTTTATCTATAGATGCAGTTCCCATGAACAAAAAAAAGTGTCAGCTTTAGTGCTGTCTCAGCTATCTTCCCTGAGATTTTTGAGGTTTGATATAGTTATCACCAGCTTGTAAATTTTCTCAGAAAAAAAAAAAAAGTTAATATTTTAAAATAGCCACGGAACTTTTTTCTTTTTTTTCCTTTTCTTTCTCTTTTTTTTTCTTTTCCCCTGTGAAAATAGTTACTGTGTTCTTGGATATTTTGCTTCTGTGAAGTACTTCATGGAGACACTTTGAGACACTCACACCTGATTGCATGTGTGGGTTTTGAAGATGCGACTTAAGGAAAATATTATCCAAAGAGATTACCAAGTTTATTTACCTAAACATGGTTTTAAGGAATACTCCGCAGTCAATTTAAGTTCTACTTCCATATGCTAAGAGATGAGATGCATACAGATGTATATATATTTGTATATATATACACACAAGACTCTGTATTCTGCTCATCAACTGTTCTTGAAATCACAGTTCAGTTTGAAACAAATTTACTAGAGGGCTTGAGAACCACACAGTTAAGAAAATCTTGGAGGGAATTGAAAATGAGGATTTAACTTGGAGAAGGGCAATTTCTAGTTGAGTCTTGCCTAGGAGCTGCCTTGCTGATGGGAACATGGATTTTGACCAATCAGAATACACAGAAATCAATGAGGTACCTGCCCACAACTGCCCAAACTTATCCCAGCATGGAAGGGCATACGGCTGAGCTGGCCGTGAAAGACTGAGGAAAGCACCGACGTGAATCCATGGGAAAAGTCTTGATTAAGTTTGTAGTATACAAACCTCTTGCTTTATTGATGTTTGCTAGTGCAGAGAGCTGGATCTATTTTGTGGATAATGATTTGAATATTACTTATGGCATCTGTGTCATTTTGCCTAAAAAGAGGGGATAAGAAGAAATCTAGAAATATTTTCTTAGTCTTGACCATTTTTATTAGACATCTTTAAAAAAGCTTCTTTTTTTCTTTTTTATTCCAACATCATGATTTCCATTAGTTATGGGTGCAATGATGAATAAGTTTAAAAAGGAATCAATTTCATTAATCCATGGCATGTAATGAAAAGAGCTCCTTGTGCTGTATGGATAAAAAAAATTGGGAATATGATTCTATGGAAATGAATTATTCAGGGTATGTTGTAAAGGATAAATATATTTCTAGGACCTTCAAATGTAATACTGAAGGCCAAAAAATGTTGAAAGATGGTGAAAATGTACCACTTCTAAGAGAAAATTAATTAAGTCTTCTTTTAAATCAGGTATGTTTGAAAAGGACAAAATAGAAACAACAGCTAAAAATACTAATGGTTGACATAAAAGTGCCCAATTATAAAACTCTACCTGCTAGTAAAATTTTTTCTTCTGAAATGATAGTTTAACAAAAATTGCAGGAAAACGAATGCTTTCTCATAAAATTTAGAGGGTGTTTTTTTGTTTGTTTTATTTTTTTTTTTTTTACTTTTAAAGCCAAAATAGAAGTGTTTATAATTTTTCTGTTTTGTGAGGAAAAATTTCAGTCTTTCAGATACCTTCACAACTGTGTGTTGCAATCTGTGATACTGGCCCATCATATACTAATACAGTGAAAACTTAACACAATTGTGATGCTTCTCTCATTTTGTCAAAACTTTGGCTGCAAAATAGAACTGAATTATAGAGAAAGTAATGTTTGTTGACAAGGACTTTTGTGGGGAAGAGGAGCCGATTATAAAAAAAGATGAAAATCAAAGAATAGACCTGTCTAATACTTTGTGTGTGTTTGTGTTCCCTGTCTCAAAGAATAAAAAGTACAGTGAGAAAAGCTCGGGAAGAGGGAAGAGGTTGACATATGAAAAGAAAAGAAAGTATTAAGTTTCATGACTCCCTCACTGTCTGTTAGAAATACTTCAAGCAAAGTGTGACTATCTCTAAAGGGAGTTTTAGCTCCTATTGGCAGTGAATCTTTGCAAAGAAGCTTCTTATTTTCCCTATGGAACCATATCTGAATTTAATCGCTCTGGTAAGCAATTGGTTTCTTTTATGGGCTTTAATTCAGTATGCTTTATGGATCCAGACCTTTCTTCCTCATGTGAGTTTTGGCTGGATGAGGCAAGAGGAATTAGGCCCTAAAATACCATGATACTCAGTTTAAGGTGATTCTAAATCATGCAATAAAAGCATTTAGAGGCTCATGGTCTCCATGGCATGCATATGTAATTCCCATAGATATTAATGGAAATTCTTACCATTTCTTTCAAGGTCAGGTTTGTATTAAACGCTGAATCATAACCCTCAGAGTGTCTTTGAACTTCAGTGGAATCTCTATGACTTAAGTCAGACAGCTGCTGGTAGCTTTCTACCTGTGAAGGACTGAAAGTGTAAATTACAAGGGTTGAATTACCTTGTGTGTAGATTTTGCCCTCAGGCAGCAACCTAAGCAGTAGTCACTGCTATCTATAGGAAAGCGAGAGGGACTTATGGCCATTCCCAGGGATATCCCTCTTTTATGAGATTCTTGGAGCTTCTAGACAGCCTGTCTTTATGTAAGATAAGCTGCTCTTGTAGACCTTTCTGATACAGGTGAATCTGCTTAATTTCTGGGACTGAATTCAGTGCTCAGCTAGATGAAGAGTAAAAATTTGACGGTTATAAGCATTATGCTTGTGAAAATGACAAAAATCCAGGAGCTGCTGCAGTGAAAGCATTTATTTGTGACTTCTATCATGTGTGTTTTAAGGGAGAAACATGCAGAGCTATCAAGACCAGTGCTCTCAACCAAAATCACAAAGCATTTTTCCCAGGTTTCTAGGATAACAAAGCAATGTGGGATATCTGCAGTTGTTTACATTCACTTTGAACTTATTTATGCCACCTAAACACATTTCCAAAACGTATTGCTTACTGAAGACTGACATTACCTATTATATCTATATTGCTGAAAACAGCTTTTATTAGGTAACAAAAAACTATTGTGCATTGTGCTGTTTGCCTTGGGCTTCTGAGATTAGTACCACAATTCATAATGCAATGCAGAGAATACACTTATGCAGTCAAAGCACTTTGGTTAGCGGCACAGAATTAAAAGCAGAGTCATTTTTGGTGACAATGCTTCAATTTGACACTGACATTTCTGGGAAAAGTCATGGGTATCCCCATTCCCCCAACCTTCCAGCAAAAATAAATCCTAACAAAATGAAAACTGCATTTTATGGTTTATTTCCATATTTTTTATTGCACTTCACCAGTTTGAGTAAAGAAGAAATAATATTATTTTGGCAATAAACTGAGTGCCTCCCAGTAGCCAGTTTTGAAAACTAGTTGTATTATGAACACTGTGATTAGTTGTATGCATAATTCATCATAGCACAGGCACTGGAAGGTAAACCCATAGCACTAAAAATAATTTTTCAGTATCTAGTATATTTTAAAATAAATTAAGACTCTTCAAATGCCATTGAAATAAAATGAGCAATGATGTGCAATCATGAAAATGTTGGAAAAATAATAAAATACATAAACCCCATCTCCCTTACGCCCTATGCTCTAGAATCTTCACAGTAATTGTCAAAAAGATTCTAAAGAAAAGTTCAAGCATGGGATGGGATGAAGGAAAAATGTTTGACTTCTCAGGAAGTATCCAATCATATGCGCTGCTGCGGAAGAGCTTGATGCTGAAGACGTTATTGAGAAGTTTGTCTGTTCAAGATCAGGAGAAATCTGCATCTTGATTTTTAAATCCTGTCTGCTGGAGATAAGCCACTGCCAACAATGGAAGCATAAAAGTGGCACATAAAAGTGTACCTTGAGGAACATTCTTATTTCAGTCTAGTTATTGGAAATTTACAGTATTTCACACTTCAGTTCAGGTCTATAGCCAAGTACTGGAGCAGGAAATGTTTGACTTGCACTTCCCTGCTACCTACAGGAGACCCTGAATGTGGTTCAGATTTTGTACAGAGCAGGGGGGATTACTTCTGTTAACAGTTTGAAATAGTGGCAAGCAAGTCTAGCCCTACACTCCTTTACAGAATAGTTAAGCATGTTTGGAAAAAGCCTATGTTACTGATTCACATTCATTGTAGGTGACATAAATAAAATTAGTTAGTATTGGATAACGGCTTGAAACATTACAGATTATGTGTGAATGTGTAGAATGTGCTTTTACATATTTAAGCACTGACTCTGTATGTCAAAGTCATCTGCTTGCATAGCTTTTGTGCTGGGCATGTATTTTAAAGACTTAATTATATATACAGTAAACCTAGGAAATAAAATTTTTTGTGGTTCTGCCTCTGAACAAGGGCTGTTGAGTCCTGACAATTCTGAGCCACCCAAACATTCTTTTGAGGAGGATAAATACAGAGGGGGCAGGATAAAGTAAATGAGATAGTGTTTTAAATGTCAGCTGAAGAAAGCATTGCATAAACCTTTTGGTTTGTAGTGTTATTGTAACAGCCTGGGGAAAGTGTTTATGTACCGAATCTTTCCTGGTGTTAGGGGTTCTGTGTATGGGTGTCAGACTGCAAACTGCATTTTGACTGTGCAGTTTGTTTTCTGCCATGTCTGTCTTCTGTTTTCATACTGAGCTAAACTTACAGGAGGTGTCAGAACAAAATCTTGTACCTGGCATAGAGCTAACGACAGAGGATAGTCTGATTTTAACTGTCTGTTCAAAAGAAATATCTTTTGGAGAAAAAGATGGGTCTAGTTCCTGCATATGTAACATTGTAGGCCTGAACTTGAAAATCAAGCAGTGTATCACCAGTCAAGAAGCTGTGATCTCTCTTGTCCACAGAATTTCCTGAATTTTGACAGGTCAGCTAGAAAGATTCACGGTCATTTTTTAAAAGGAAAATAAGATGTGGTTAGGTGTGTATGCATTCCATCTTTATGATACTTTGCATAATGTAGGTAACAGTTACAGTGGACATCACTGACAGATTTCAGCTGGCGCTAGTGGTCAGAATACATTGCTTCATCCCTGGACAGCTGCTGCTGAGCACTGGTGAATGGAATCTTGAGACACTTCTTTTGATATTGACAATGTAGTTGTGTGCTAATCTATCCTTTTGGTACCCTTTTAATTCTCTTCATTGTTGTGCCTACAAAGACTACCTAAATTCTCTTATTAAAAGACAGGTCCAGTGCTTTATAGAGTGACCTTTGCCCAGGGTCCAGGGCTCCAACTTACATGACTTGCACTCGATGATCAGAATTGGTATGTAAACTGAGGCAGAGAAATACATTTGTATTTTTGCAGGTCTTTAGGCATGAAGTTGTTTTAGGATTGTAGTGGGTCGAAACTTATTTGATTGACAAGTTGCTGATCCAATAGCGCTTCTCGCGATTTTGCTTATTTAAGGACAGCACAAGAGCGGGAATTTCCTTTCGTTCCAGCTCTCCTGGCGGAAGGTGGAGGGGGCGTCCAAGCCTCTGGGCTCCGGGCCGGGCCTTTCCCCTTCCCCGCCTCCGCTCGACCCCCAGCGGCGGCTGCAGCGGCCCAAGCTGCTGGGAAGCCAGCCTGGAGCCATGAGTAGCAGCACGGTCAGGGAACTCCAGCTGAGCCGGTCGAGATAACATCTGAAGTTGCCGCAGCCCCGCGCTGGAGCCGGCGGGAGCCAGCAGAATCTCTTTGGAGCCAGCACAGCTCACGCTGAGTTGAAGAAGACACCATGCAGCCAGCAGTATAAAGAGAGCAAGGCTTTCTCCAACGTAAAGCCTGAACAAAATCAGCTCCTCAACATGGCGACTCCAAGGTCAGGAAAGACAGAGGACGTAGGTCACATGGGATAAAGCTAAAAATGGCGGCGGGGAAAAGAGGCCGAGGCGCGTTTTTCACGCGTAGCTTAAAAATGCTTTCTGCAGGCCGTGGTAAAAAGTGTAATATCACAAACTGTATGTCTCTTTAATCCATTTTTTGAAGTACATTGGAAGATGAGGAGTTCACGTGAGGCTTGTGAAGATGTGAGAAGTGCCTATGCCAGGCTATATAGAAGCAGTGAAAGGCTTTTAGAGATTTGTGCAGAAGAGAGCCTTTCTTTTCAGGCCAGAATAACTCATCCTTAAAAAGACTAAAACCCTATGTCTGATGGGCCCATGACTGCATTATGAATAAATTGTTTGAGATTGGGAGAGATGTTTTTCACTGCAGCAGATTTTGGGTGGGTCTGTTGCTAGTGGCAGTTTGGAAACCAGGTTAAAGCAGAAAAAAACTGTTTTCCCTTCAGTATTAGAGAGACTTTTAAGAACTGCAACACTGACCAAATCCCATGTTTTGTTATCCTTTGTGCAGTTTCAGTGGGAAGGGGGATGCTGGAGGAGAAGGGAGGTTTGCTTTAATTTCTTACTATTTTTTTTCTTTTAGTTCTGTTAATAAAGCTTTCTTTATATTCTTTAAAGTTTCGAGCCTGCCTTGCTTTTTCGTCTAATCCTTATCTCACAGAGTAAAATAGATGTGATCAAAACCACTACAAGGATTTGCTGCCAATTTCTGTGCTTATTTGCTTTTATTGATGCTTATCTCTAAAATGTTTTGAAGAGAGATCTTTGGACAGTTATATGCCCAAGGAGTGAAGATGGTGTGGTTGTGGAGACACTGTGCATCTTTGACAGGTGAGAGCCTGTGTCTAGGAAGGCACCTGGGAATCAAAGCAGAAAGATTGCAGCCTGTTGAGATCTGGGCTCCTCAGGACAAGAGAGCCATGGAGCTCCTGGAGCGGGTCCAGTGGAGGTTACAGAGATGATGAAGGGACTGGAGCATCTCTCTTATGAGGAAAGGCTGAGGGAGCTGGAGCTGTTCAGCCTCGAGAAGAGATGACTGAGAGGGGACCTCATCAGTGTCTGTCAGTGTCTGCAGGGAGGGGTCAGAGCATGGACCAGGCTCTGCTCAGTGGTGCCCAGCAATGGGACAAAAGGCAATGGGCAGAAACGGTGGGACATGACATACCACCTAAACATGAGAAAGAACTTCTTTACTGTTTAGTGATACACATTGGAACAGATTTCCCAGAGAGGGTGTGGAACTGAGACTTTCCAGAACCATCTGGACACAATCCTGTGCCATGTGCTCTGGGATGACCCTGCTTGAGCAGAGAGGTTGGACCAGATAATCCACTGTGGTCCATTCCAATCTGACCTTTGATTCTGTGAGATTGATGAAAACTAACCACACACAAATTTCTGATGGAAGTGTAGTAATCCTGGAAATGCTCAAATAAATTTGTAAGCACCCTTGCATAATTTGGGGAGGAGTAAAATCATTGTGCTCTGAGAGATTTTGATGCTTGTTCTCTTTAAAAAGATGTTAGTCTTAAAATGCTTACTCCCTCAATGTTCAGCAAAGTACAACAGCATGCTAAAATGAAACTGTAGAAAGATTTTTTAAAAAGAAGTCACTGAATGTCCTGAGCTTTCTGGTTATAGAAATCCTGTGGGAATGGGGCATGACCATGAAATGGACTAAATTATCCAGTCCTTTGATATACATGGAAGAAAACAAAAATATTCTGGTTTTTTTCTGTCTCCTGTCATTTTTCCCTTTTATGGTAGTGATTAGATGAGAGTGTCTGTGGCTGTTATGTAAGAGAGTTGGGGGACCTGCCTGTCAAGGGACACGCTGTTGAACAACAGAAGTGGTCTGACTAACGAGTGATTGAAGTGCACTCTCCTGACTGTTGTAGAATCACCTTTCATTGGAGGCCATATATAACCTTTAAATTATAAAATTTGAGACATTTTTATAAAATAACATCATTTTTATGTCATCTGCCTTGCCTGTGACTGTTCTTGGCATGTTTATTTTAAGATATGCTCATAGTGATGTAGTTGTGGGCTCTCAGTATTGCTTTCCAGTTTAATCCCTGTCAGCTTTTATGCCGAGTGCTGATCCACAGGCAGGCTGTGTTCGAGCTTCCTGGCTCTTCTAATGAGGAAACTTAGGCAGATTAGCATCACCTGGATCACTAACAAGGCTCAGAAGGATTCAGCCAGACTTTGTTTTTCCTGACTGCTGGTCCCATTCCTGCTCCCTCTGCCCTCCCAAGGAGGATGTTTCTTACTTTTGGCTTCTCATTTGAAAAAGCTATTTGTGCATGTAGCTAAGCAGTCACCTAATTTCTTGTGCTATTAATGTGTCTTGAAGTGTTCGATGAGGAGCTGTTGTGGCAGTGAAAAAATGCTGCTCTTTCATCTGAGTAGGACGTGCAACTTTACTGCTGACAGGTTTTAACATAAAAGGTAAATTTTGTAAATTTTGAAATGGGGAAAGAATCTCACAGTGTTTATACCTCAGGTTGTGGCTGGCCTTTTAGGGCAGCATACCAAACGTACCCCATGTGTAAGAAGCTTCAGGGTCTGTTTTAAATATGTTCAAGAACTAAGAGTGTTTTATGGTGCTGAAGGTGCACCTCAGAGGCTCCTGCTGAGTTCAGTGATCCTTGGGAATGAGGGTAACCTTTTGTAGCGTGGGATTCCAGAACAAATCCTAAAAATCTTCATTGATTAAAGGAAGCATAAATACCAAGTGCACATCTTTCCTATAACGTTTAGATCCTTTTTGTTGGTTTTGTTGGTTTTGTTGGATCAAAAACATTGTCCAGTGAGTTACGCGTGTGAGTGCTCATATTATTTGGAGCAAAGCTCAGGAGACTGTTTCAACCATACTGCTAAATTTGAGTACTTAAAAGGCCAGGAAAGGCCTATTTCCCAGAACATAACATCTTTGTTCTGACTATATGGCAGAAGTGATCAGTGGGCAGGAATTCTGCACAATTCGGATTAGTAAAAACACACATTATCAAAACTGAGCACTAATTTTCTAAGATGATGTGTTAAGATATGGTATCATTTACATTTCTTTTTTTTCATATTAGAACAATCCATTGCTTCGTTCTTCCTCTACTTAACTTTTTACTGATCTTGAGCATTTCTCTAAAGAGGCATCGATCTACTTACACTTTCATAGTGTTATAAATAGCGACAGTGGAAGTTGGCTTTCGTATTTGAAGTTTATGGTTAAAGTTGTTAATAATGTTAATGAGTTAATTATTAGATACGTTGGTAATGGTTTTGGGCCGACAATTGTCCGTGTTACATTTGGGAATGGGTGGAGGTGATATTGCTGAATGTTTGTAGTGGGTTGTAAATGTTCCTGTTACTACTTTCAGTTACTAATGTTTAAAATGTTAATTGTTGTGACATCTGTACAGGGAATTGCATTAAATAAAATTGGCGACGGCAACTAGGGGGAGGGAGTGGGCAACTAGAACCTTCTCAGGGGGCTGTGCTCAAGTGCCAATCAAGCCTTCCAGGGAATGCCAATCAAGTTGGGGTCCCTCCCTGCCCAAGGACTGAGCATACTCCAAGAGGGCAGGCATAGGGAAGGGCCAAACCAACCTAGTCCCTGATTGGACCAAAGTATCCATCTACCTTGATTGACATTCCGGGGCTATAAAAGGCCTGCACTAGCCCCAGAAGGCGTGCCTCTGGTCATCCAGTTTGGAGCCAAGCACTCAGTGCTGCTTCCTTTGTTTTGTAGTTCAGCAGATCACTAACTTTGGTCTCCTATTGTCTATAATTGATTTTTGTTAATAAAGACCCTTTTCAATTTTTGTTTGGCCAGTTGTTTTTCTCCATTGCAGAATTGGTTTTTAATGTATTCTCAGTCTTTGATCAACACTAGTATTCAGTGGTCATGTAAGAAGCACATGTTTAGTTTGAGTGGATGAATTCAACAACCTTTCTTCAGTAAAGGAGCACATTTCAAATTATCAGCTACTGTGACTGAGAGCAGTGTATCTTGGAGACATGCATAAAGCTAAGTGGTCTACATCAGACTGAAACAAGCTACATGTTTCAGAATTTTCAGAGGCATAATCAGTCCTGTGACAAGAAAGTGGCTTTTAGTTACACAAGTATATGGGGGCAAGAATTGTCTAAGAGGGAGAAGTTGAATCTTTATTAATTTGCGATAAGCTGTTTTCACTTGTATTTGCTATAGCAGCTGAAGAATGACAGCATATGTTGTATAGATATAAAATGTAGGTATATGCCTGTACACTTTTCCATGTGTTTTGAAAGACTGACTAAAAACTAGTAAGTATAAGCACAAGAAAAATTAAGGGTAGAAATTTTTTTTATTTTTATTTTTTGTTAAGAATAACGGGAGGGGTTGGCTTTCATAGTCTCATATGATCAGGGACCTGATCGTTGATAGTTGATGAGTTAATGGATTCAGTGTTTGTTAATCTGTTGAATAATTAGTGAATTGTAAATTAGTTACACAAATTGTTGCTTGGTTAGGTTTTGGGGGTGAATGGGTGTTAGGAGCTTGCTAATTGCAGATCCACTTTCTGTATTAGGGTTGGGCGAGGGGTGAGTGACAGGGGAGGGAACTTTCCAGAAAGAAGATGCCCCCAGGCAATTACCATAAAGGGGGAAATCGACAGCTCAGATTGGGCAAGGGCAAGCCCAATGATTCGACGCCCAAAGATCACCCCATCTGGATTAACCAATCCCTGAGACAAGGAGTCAACCACATCCAATCGAGACGTCGTCAAGGGGAGGGCTCGAGGGGGGAGGGTGGTACCCTTTTATGAGGTATAAAAAGTCACTCCCCCTGAGGGATGGGGTCTCTAACCACTCTGCTTGATGGTGGTCAGGCAGTCAGTGCGGCTCCTTCCCTCACGAGGCAGGCAAATCCGCCACGGAAGACCTAACTGCTCCTGTTAATAAACTGTATGTCTTACACCTACAAGCTCGTTTCTCTCATTTATATTGCAGTAAAATGGTCCTCTGCAGGTTGTGAGTTTGCTTAAAGTGTGTTATTTCTGAGCTGCCTTCCTGGGAGGAGAAAAGAGCATGATACATTTCAGTCACATGATGTATTTTCAAGTGAATGTTTCCAGATTGACTAATCTGGAGGCTCTGCAGGATCAGTGGAGAGTAAGAGAAAACTTCAACTGAAGGTGATTCGTTCTGGGTTTATATAGTTATTTAAATATAGGCAAGTTATGTGAGATGAATTCTGCCCAAGTAGTAGAAGTGATTAAACAAGATATATGGGTAGTAATTTTTGTTTCACTCTTTATAAAGACTACTTTTAAATCTTATACCTTTAGTATGTCACTGGAGTTGGAAATTTGCAAGAAAACAGAAATGGTGCCTTTATGCTTGAAATTTAAAAAACAAAAAAAATCTGATGACCTAAGCCTGAGCTAGAATTTTAAACAAACAGATTCACAAAATCCCAGAATGGGTCAGATTGGAAGGGACCACAGTGGGTCACCTGGTCCCACCTCCCTGCTCAAGCAGTGTCACCCCAGAGCACATGGCACAGGATTGTGTCCCGATGGTTCTGGAATGTCTCCAGTGATGGGGATTCCACACCCTCTCTGGGCAATCTGTTCCAATGTGTGGTCACTGCACAGGAAAGAAGCTCTTCCTCATGTTCAGGTGGAACTTCTGTGCATTCATTTTTGCCCATTGCCCCTTGTCCCATTGCTGCACAGCACTGAGCACAGCTTGGTCCATCCTTTGGCCCCTCCCTGCGGACACTGACAGACATGAATGAGGTCCCCTCTCACTCATCTCCTCTTGAGGCTGAACAGGCCCAGCTCCCTCAGCCTTTCCTCATAAGAGGCTCCATCCCTTCACCATCTCTGTAACTTCCACAGGACCCACCCCAGGAGCTCCGTGTCTCTATTGTCCTGAGGAGCCCAGAATGGACACAGCACTCCAGATGTGGCCTCCAGGATGCTGAGTAAATTTCAGACCTACTGTGTTTATGCTTCTTAAGACATGCAGTAAAAATATCCGTGTTGCGCTGGCACAGACACTGGAATGCTTGGAGACCTCTTTCTATAGAAATGCATTTATATTTGTATTGCACAATGGTTTCCCCTTTTTCTTTCAAGACTTATTCTTTACCTGGGTTTTTTGCATGCATTTGGGAAATGTTTTGATGCTGTGATTTAGTAAAGTAGCTGAGACAGTCCTGTCTCATGTATGTGTTGTCACAGTGATAATACTAGCTATGAGTTTTACAGTCCTGAGTAGAAGTGACTGCCTCTTTAAGTCTGGAAATGCCTGTAATGCTACAAAATGGAGCAATTACTTTGCATTCAAGCCCCTCTTGCGTTGAAGTAGGGATACTATTCAGACTTTCCAATCAGAAGAGGACAGGTGAAAATTCTCCTACCATCCTTTGCAGCCTTATACCAGGAGCACTGTGTTTTGTGATTTTCCTCCCTTTGTTTGAAATGTTGGAGACAAATGGAGTTTGAAGGAAACAAGCCCAGTTCATACTGTCCTCCAGGATTTTTGGCCTGTTCCATTGGCTCCTGAGGAACGTAAGTTGTTTTCACTTATAGCAAAAGAAGGGCTACTTTGAATTGCATTACTATCACAGTTGAAATTGATATCTTGAACTTTTTCTGACAGACCAAACCTGCTTTATAGACACAGTTCAGGCAAGCTGGAACTCTGGAAGATCTAGTCCTATCCTTAAATATTTGAAATTTAAAAAGAAATGTTTTGTCACAAGTAATATTGACAAAGTCATCAATGACCTGTCAAAAAACTAATGGCAGGCGTGAGAGGAGGAGTGACTTGTTTTCTGTGTTCTCAAAGAGCTTTTGTTTCCACTCCATAGTTGGAGGTAAAGGGGTTTTTTGTATGAATATATATGTGTAGAATTAAATTGTTGAATATCAGATTTTTTCAAATATTATTTTATGATAAAGGCGTTTTTTTTACTGGTGAGCAGTTTCTTGGTTATTTAAATTCTGAATCTGTTGCATAGATTACACATTTCTCTGTTTTAATGTATTACTTGTTAGGTGGTGTTTATAGTTTTGATTAATTGTAAATAGGCTTTTTTTTTTTTTTTTTTTTGGTTAGTTTCTGAAGAACAGAGAGGTCTGAAGTTTCAAAATTCTGAAAAAAACCCGCCATTTCTTGTAGCTTTTATAGGAGGAGACTTCCTGGATAACTTTAGAAAAGATAAATTTCATTCACTTGTCTCCCCCTAAATGCTATTTTTAAATTCAGTTTCCTGGTAATATAAGAGGGTCTGTTTCTTCCAGATAACCTGGCTTCACCATTTGAGAGAGCTAGCCATTAGGTCCATCTATTCCATGACATTCATCTTACTGAAATAGTGGGCTTCTTTTAATTGCTAAACTATAAATTGATAAACAGTTTGGAAGCTTGTACTTCTTGCACCTTTTCATAAGTAGCACACTGTAAATTAAAACACAAGAAGTTCCACCTGAACATGAGGAAGAATGCTTTACACTGAGGGTGGCAGAGCACTGGAGCAGCTGTCCAGACTGGGCATGGAGTCTCCCTTTCTGGAGAAGTTCCAAACCCACCTGGATGTGTTCCTATGTCACCTGCTCCAGGTGACCCTCCTTTGGCAGGGTGTTGGACTGGATGATCTTCAAAGCTCCATTGCAACCCTAACTATTTTGTGTGATTCTTTTTTCAAAGTTTCATGCAAAGGTGTCCATAACACATCTCTGGAGACAGTAATGCAAATTACTTAAAGCTGACAAGCTAGACACTCCACATCAGCAACAGCCATGAAGATGTATGTTCTGATTGGTCAGTCAAAAGCGCACACAAATCTAGTGGAGAAACTGAAAACTCATGTAATAGTGTCAAAAATAACTGACCTTAATGAGCAGGAGAAAAGTCAATAGGTCTTCATATGAGTAGATCAGAACTACTCATGAAGGGGAGGGGAGGGGCTGTATATAAATGTGTACTAGCAAAGAAATCTTAAGTAGAAGGACACAGCTTCTTGCTGAGCCCCTGTTCGAGGGCAGATTCCTTAACTCTGGTATTGGCATGCACTGGGAACACCCACTCAACAGATGTTACCCAAGATATTCCCTATTGGCTGAAGAATAGAACCGTTCTTACAGTGAGTTCAGTTTCTTTAATGAATCAAATTATAAAATGCAGGAAAATGTTGATTAAAATCATGTAAGGACAGGTAAGAATCCCCAAACTCACCAGTGGTTTTGGAGACTATTACACATCTAGAAAATGCTTAATTCATACTTACTGCCTGTGGTTTAAACCCAGCCAGCAACTAAGTGTACCACAGAGTTGCTTGCTCCCAACACCTTCCTGATGGAATGGGGAGGAGAATTGGAAAGGCAAAACCCCTGGCTTGAGAATAGAACAGTTTAATAATTGAATTATTATTAATATTATTATTTTTTTGGTGTAATAATAGTAGTACTAGTAATGGTAACAATAATAGTAATAGTAATAATGATAGCAACAAAAGTGGAGGTAATAAATAGGAATAAAACCCAATAAAGACAAGTGATGCACAACACAGTTGCTCACCACCTACTGACTAATGCCCATCCTATTCCTAGGTAGTGATTGAACCTTCCAGGACAGCTTCTCCCAGTTTATATCCTGAGTATGGTGTTCTGTGTTATGGAATATCCCTTTGTCCAGTTTGGGTCAGCAGTCCTGGCTGTTCTGCCTCCTGCAGGTGCTCCTTGTGCACCTGCTCCCTGCCGGAGCATGAGACACTGAAAAGTCCTTGACTTAGGTAAGCACCACTTGGCAACAATCACACAATCAGTGTGCATCATTCTCATATTAAATCCAAACCAGCCAACTAGTAGGAAGAAAATTAATTGTACCACCACCAAAACTAGGACAATTATAAAAAAGAAAAAACAAAACCCAAACCAACCAAATGAATAAAACCACACACATGCCCCACCCCTCCAAATCATACCCCCCCACTCCCCAAATCCCAAACAAAAAAGAACCATGAAAATAATATGAAAAAAATCTATTTTATCATCACCTATGAACAAAGTAGAGCTGGAATGAACTCACAGTACATACTTTTCAATTTACTTCCCAGTCTTCATTCCAGTAGCTTCTCCATTACTCTTAAAGACTGACCTTTCAGTGACATGTTAAGCTGTTAAGATCCAGTTAGTATTATTAGGGTTCTTTGGAAATTCTTCTGTCCGAATTAAGGTGCAAACGAGACCATATGCCAGTCGATAGTAAGGGTTTTATTTGATGGTAAATAGGAGAGAGAGAGAGACAGAGAGAGAGAAAGAAAGAAAAAGAAAGAAAAAGAAAGAAAGGAAGAAAGGAAGAAAGAAAGAAAGGAAGAAAGAAAGGAAGAAAGAAAGAAAAAGAAAGAAAGAGAAAGAAAGAAACGAAAGAAAGAAAGGAAGGAAAGAGAGTAGAAAATAGGTGGGGGGGGGCAGAAAGAGGGTGACAAGGACAGAATAAGGAAAATATCACCACTCCGTAGATCCCAATGATGTTCCGTTGATCCTCTCCAGCTGGTCTTCTTGGTGGTGAAGGTCCCCCTGAAAGCGTAGAATCCGATGGGTTTATACATGCTCAGGCCAGGTAGCAATGTCCAGGCATGTCCCCCTGGGGGAGAGGGGCAGTCTCTTACAGCAGACTCTGGGTCTGTTGCATCACGTGCAGTCCTGTGGTGCAAAGCCTCTCACGTGAATGTCCCGTGGATGTGGCCTGTGGGGTTGGGGCTCCACAGCTGGGCTGGTTTGTGTGAAAGGGAGGATGGGCGTTTATTGCCTCTGACCAGAGGTTGTGCCAGCACCCAAAACCTCCTCCTCTGCCCTCTCTTGGGGGAGAGTCTGTGTAAACCTGGCTTCTGTGAGCTGTGCTCTACCCCCCACCCCAAACTCAGCCCGTTGAACAATGGGTTTCCCTTTTTCTAACCAGCAGTTTGACTTTCAGTTCAAAGTCCCAGTCTTCAAGGAGGCTTCTTTGGTTGTAGCTTCTTTATAATGAGCAAAACTTTATATTAATGTTTGAGGCATGAACTATTTTCAGTCTCTGACATAAACACTAATAGTTTAAACAGTAAACATAGGTTTTATGTAGCAACACCATTCCTCATTCCACTGCATTTCTACCTTACAGAATATTACCTCTAGCTGTCAACAGTTTTAAATTATCTGCTGTCTGCAGGAAGTGCTGATATCCACACTAATCCTTGAGAAATACAAGGCAGCATATTTTCCGCATTATTTCAGTGTTATTCCAAATTAAGGTGATATGTTACAATTATAATCCAAAGCATAAATTGTTGCATTTGATCAAAATGGCAGGGTTTATGTTATTTTCTCTTTTATTTTCTTTCCTTCAATTTCTGAATCTTTGTCTCTTTCTTTCTTTTGAATGCACCTGAAGCTACAACACAATCTGGAAGTTCATAAACATCTTTCAAAATTAAAGACTACAGTTAATTTCAATTTATACTACACACATGCATCCCCAAAAACCTAATCTATGTTACTGAAAGTGGTTTGGTATCATCAAATAAGAGAAATGTAGCTGTGGAGCATTACACAATGCATAATATGTCTGTGACAAGAAGATGATGCTCATCAGGGTGAGATCAAATAAATGTTCTCTTTCTTTGAGTGGTGGTTGTAACGAAACCAGAAGTCTTTACTGGGAAAGAGACAACATCTCTATCTATCTGATTTGCTCATCCCACTTGGATTCTGCATTATAAGTGACATGGTTGTGTCCTGTCAGCCCATATCTGGGCTTTGCTGTGGGATGTTCTCTCTATTCTCCTCAAGACTGACATTTCTGATCAACATAAAGGGTAACATATTTTTTAGACCTTTAATTTCATTCACTACAGCTGCTCCATCTTAAACCTACCCTGAACACAGTACCCACAGGGAACAGGAGTTTTACAATATCATGTACAATACCACATCAAAGGTTCCAAAATTCACGTGTGTCTATACACAACTCAAACCACTCATCTTCAAAAATCATCTCTCATTCAGTGCTTACAAACAGGAAATTAGAACATAAAGTATTTCTTAAAACATATTTTATAGTGCCTGGGATTTTTTATTTAGTTCACATTTAATATTTCAAAGGAGACTTATTAGGGAATACTGACAGGCAGATAATCACTCATTTGTTTTATTGGTGACTAATTAGTAAGACCATCACTCAGTTAATTCTTTAAAGGACCATTTAAAATTACTTTGTGAAGGCTTGTATGTCATCTCAATTTACAGTTAAAATGCTTATTACTGAACACCTACTGAAAATGTTCATTTATGCATGCAATATTCATATATACAGATAAAGACCTTCACACTTAACAACTAGGACACACCAAAGAAGATAAATGTATTTGCCTATTATTCTCAATTAGAAAAACAAACCTCTGTTTGAAAATACACTAGTTAGCTGACAACTTCTGCTGCTGATTTTTGGAATTTAGTCAAAATAAATTGAACAAAGTTGTGACGTTAGTGAAGCACCTGGGAAATATTTGCTATTAGGTTTTTGTCTCACTGATCTCTAAAATAAAAGTGTAAATATCTTCCAGGCTGCCATTATTATCATTAATCAAGGGATAGTTTACATTGTGCTCGAAGCTTCTCTCGCTCTAAAATTTAAAAAGTATTATCACATGTTTTTTCTTTGTGCTTCTATACACAGTAACTAATTACTGTTCCTCACAATGACAAGTACTAATTATATATACAACTTTTCGGAGGACACAGGCTTTACAGCTGTCTGATTTGGTACTGAGAATCTTTCTGTTCCTCTTCCATCTACTACCCTTTGAAACATGAAAAATAATGTAAAGCTGGAAAAAACAGGTGAGAATTTCCTCTTAAAATATCTCCTTCCACAGAGCCTGAAAAACATGAAGCTCTTACTACCTTTTCCAGAGACTGCCTGCCCCTGCATTTTTTGGCTATTATCCCTTTGTGACAGACCATGAATAGAAATACAGAGCACTATCGCAGCACGTGGGGCTCAGTTCTTCTGTGTACAGGATGACAGCACTTTAAAAATATTTGGCCAAAATACCGAGCACCTTAGTATCTTCAACAGCTATGCCACTACTATGCTACTACTATGTACTTACACAGATGTAGCAACCATTTCATCTCTAAATTCACATTTGATAACTCATTTTCCAGTAATTCTGCCCCTTGTGCTTCAGTATTCCACCCTGAGAGTTTTGTTATTTCACAGAGCTCAGCTAGGAAACACAGAATCACTTAATGTCTCCCTCTGATAAACGAGAGGAAAAAAACCTTGCACTCCCCTTCCTAGAAACTGAAACAGGGGAAAGTTAACTGACACAAAGCAGCAATATATGGTTTACCCCTGATCACACAAAAATATTCATAGAAACAGTAGTGCAATGCATACCACAGATTATTAAGCACAATTGCAACACAAATAAAAGTGAACCTTTATGATTAGTGTTATTAATTAAATTATTTTGAAATACTCAAAGACAAAAATAATAATATAGTACAACAATTACGTCATTACTATGACATATTCAAATTACATATGGTAATAATTCAGACTAGATTCTTCCTTCTAATACTTGATATCTATGTTGACACAATGCAGTAAGACAAAACTTGTAAGAAAATAGAGCATAAATCACCATTGTATTTAAAGTTCTTGAGGGGATACCATTACTACAGCATCTGCATACTTATAGATGCGAATGTATCTTTCCTCAGAAGAAACTTCCAAAAAAACCAAAAAATTATAGTTCCATCTTTGACACAGAAAACACAGCAACAAGGCTCTAGTTATCAGAAAGCATTTAGGGACCTGCTTAGTGCCAAAATTGACCTCGTAGCCTGTAGATTTAAGGGTCTTCAGAAAATTTCTCAGGTTAGGAGGCATCTGTGGGGGTTGCCTAGTCCAGTCCTTGACTCAGAGAGCTGGTGGACAAGGCAAGGTGCCCAGGACAACACCCAGTAAATTTGTGAGCATTTTCGAGGATGGTAATACCCTTCTTTGCCACACAGGTGCAGTGGTTGCTCATGGCCTCAACCAGGATGTGACCATCACCCTATGCCCCTCCCATACCTTCTTATTCAAATTACTTTCCAGCCTGTCCATCCTCAGCTTGTATTTGGACGCCAAGTTATTCCTCCCCAAGTACAGGACTCCATGTTTCCTGTTGCTGAACTTCACAACATTCCCTTCCACCCCTTTCTCCAGCTCACCTTCTCTGTGGAAGGCTGTACAACCATCTCTTTGGTCCATTAGCCCAGTTGGGGTTATCTAGAAAGCTTGCTGCAGGTGAACTCTGTCCTGTCATATGGCTCAGTACTGAGGATATTAAAAATTATCAGGCCTAGCACTGAACCCTGGAGGGCACTGCCAGGGACTGGACTTTGCCACTGATCACAACCCTTTCATCCCTGCAGTTTCAGTTCAACTTCAGTGCCCATTAAGCACACTCTGCATCAGTTTTTCAATTACGATGTGATGTGAGACAGCTGAAATCAGCAACATCCACAGCTCTCTCCTCATCCACAAGTCAGTCACCTCATCACAGAAACCTCTTGGGTTCATCAGGCATGATTTCCCTTGCTACTGTTCGTCAAGATCCTGAATTCCACTATCTCATGACCAAGACTGCTCCCAGCTCCCAACATCCTCAAGCAGTCTTTCCTTGTTTTTAACACCAGCTCTAGCAGGTCGTCTTCCCGCATGGGCTTCTCCATCCCCAGTGCCAGGAATGTATTCCAGAAACCTCCTTCATAGCTTATGGTCCACTGTGCTGCCTCCTTCAAAAGACATCATGATGGTTTAAAACACACCTTTGCAAACAGAAGAGAAATCAAATCCATCACCCCTTTCAGAGTCAGTAGTTAAGTTACTTTCAAAGTGAAGCTCCTCTCCACATTGTATCCTAGAGATTATAAGGCCATTAAATAGCCCAAAATCCACACACACGATAACTTCGTTACGTGATTAGGACAACTGTGTACAAATAGTAGAAATGTTTGCATTCAATGCACAACACTAAAGGATAAAGCAATAAATGACCAAAAAAAATCCTGAAAAACACCATTTTTAATGTAGTAGGCAAAGAGAATTGATTGAGGGTTAAACAGGCTATATTCAACCTACTGCCTAGCAAAACATACAGCAGAGGGGCTGAGTCAATATCGTCTATTCGTTTTAGGAACAGCAACTTAAAATACTCTTCCAATGAGAATAATTATGATATGGAAATACAAAGCTCTAGCATTTACAAAATGAATGCTTGAATATTTATATCCTCAGATGAGCACTGTGTGTCTGAAATATTTTCTATGCTAGTGTTTCAAGCCAATTTGTACCAAAATCCATTTTAAAAAATGTAGTTTTTCTATATCTTGGCTTAAGTGTGCACATGTTTATATTACAATATGTGTACACATAGTTCTATACACATAGGCAGAAATCCTTAATTCGTTCATCACTTCAACTGTATATATTTATATACAAACTATATACAAAGCATATATAATATATACAAAATACTATTTGTGTGTAAAAATCATTATCCAGAGCTATTTGACTACCTGTTAGAATGTATTCGCACACTCTATCAGGAAACCCCACATTTACAAATTGCAGAGAATTATAATTTTAAAAAGTGACTATGAATTTCCTCAGTTAAATACTATCTATTGCCTTCCCCCTCCACCCTTCAAAAATAACCTCCAAATTTGCCACATGCAACAAAACTGTTAAAAACTATTAGACAAAGCAATTTTTAAATTGCTTTTGTAAGGTAAATACTTGAAGGCAAAGATGAACATAAAGTAGAAATACTCTTATTTTTTACTTTTTTTTTCATAGACGTGTAATTTGTTATACATGCTCCTAGTCTAATACGTTACATATCAAGTTTCAGTTAGAAATAACTTTTAGAAGTTAAGAAGTTGATCCTCTAAGACAATGAACACTTAATCGGACTCCTCTACCATTGCACCCACAACTAATGAAAGTATTGTGTATTTTCCTTTCAGAATACAAAAAGTATTCTATTACTATCCAGAGTAAGACTTATGTATAATATGGTACAAAAATTGCAAGTTTTTCTTCAGACAGTAGATAATTTGAGCTATTAGAACTGACTGTTATTGCATGATGCATTTTAATTGGATTTCTTTAGTGAATGCAATAATTTATGTTCATTTTGTAATTCTGTTACCCATTTAATGTCGTCTATAGGTCTTGTCCACCACCGTTACCTGGTCTGCCCAGGAAATCTATTGCTATGCGTTATTTATATCAATATTGCATTGTAAAGTGTGCAGAACTTTAGACATAATATAGATTTTCTGGCCCTGCATTCAACTTTCTTGATGAGAAAAATCAAGATAGAGTGTGGTTGCTCTTGCAGAATATATTGATTCTGAGCTCCCAATGCTCAGGTAATCCAAGAAGACACCCATTCATCTGCAGATAGCCAATGAAAAAGAAAACTAGTGGTGTTTTGTCTTACCTAGGACACAGTGACAGCTATATGCCAGCCTGGCTGGAACACCTCAGGAGAGAAAGATTTTTGAGGTGTCCCGGAGTTCAACTGAGTGAAAACAGAAGCCATCAGTCTTTCCAGGGTTCCTCAAGTTAATAGGAGAAAGAAAGCTGGCAAATCCTAGCTGCAAGGATTTCAGTGCATTGCTGTCCTTCTGTGCATCAAGGAGAGTACATAATACACATGCCTTGCTATTTTTGGCAATACTCTGTAACCACGAAAGTCTAATGAAAAAACCTGCCACTCAGTTCCCACATGGAGCCTGGGATTGCCTAGAGCAAACAGCAAAAGCCCTAAGAGACAGAGTAAAAATTCTTTACAGCATTCTGATTAGGCACCAGTGAACAAGAGCAACAAGCAATAAGCTCTTTCTCTTCATTCTGACCAGGCATACAGCGAGAGGAAAGTTTTCACAGTGACTGACAATGCCTCCAACAAAGGCCTGAGGAAGAAGGTACTTTTCCCTGAAAAAAAGATACATTTCAAAGGGCTGTATTGCCAGAGGTCCCATCTTTCCCATTTTTAACTGCATGCTCACTCTCTGATTAGCAAAGAAAAAGGGAGAAATCAGCACAAGTCAGTGCTGTAAACACAAAGTCAATTTTTGCAAATGGTAAGAAGCAACCCCAGCGGTAGATTGTCAGATACTGCACCACTGTGAGTAACAGGGTAATAGTCATGCTAAAAAATAAAGTGTGCATGGCATATCTCAAAGGACAAAGATAAGGTTGTTTGAAGTGAGGCAAAACTATACTAAAATATGATTCATAAAGAGATTTAGTATTCACTGCCTTTAGATCAATAAGCTCAGAATTTTAATTAAATTTACTATGTTCTAACTCTGACATTGTACAAAATCTCCTTTTTTTTCAGAGATAGTGAGCTCTAGAGTGTTATCTACAGAAAAGTTCCTTATTTACAAAAAATAAATATCTTACTGTACTTTTACTATGGTTGGGTCAGTTTTACATAATTAGATATTTAAATTGGTCTGCATGAAGTTTTAAAAAAAACAGACTTTTAATATCTGTAATAAGAGAAGAACTTCCTGAATTTATGAAACCTCACTGTCAAAATTTTTTCCTAATTATATCAAACCTTGCTCTCAGGACAGTCTTCTCAATTAAATATCCAACAGACTAATGCCTCCAAGGTAAAAAGTCTGATCTTTTCAACTTCTGTGTATTTGTAGAGTTAAGTAAGTTAAATTTTGTTACCCATTAGTCTCATGATCAAACCTGTAACCAAATCATGTTTAGCGGGAACTTAGTAGTTTTAAATTTCAGTACGCAATGGTTTCTACCAATCCTTTGAACTTGTATCTGAACAGGAAAGGAGTATTTTACATAAAGGGCACCACATCAGTTATTTAACTCAATCCAATGTTTCTTATGATCAGCAAGAGGTCCCTCACTGACACAGCAATTGTGTTTTTGAAGAGTAAATACATGGCCAGGCTATTTTGCTGTCTTTCCTTGTCTCCTCTATAAGTAATTTATGTTTTCAGACCTCAAATCACAGTGATTATGGGGTTTTTTAATCCCTTGACCAACTAGGATAAATCAGAAAAGAAAACAATGTTTTTATTCATGTGAATGTCCCTGGACATACAATCTCGTATTGGCCAGAAAGCATAAAGGCCTTAATTCCAAATTGCCTGCCAAAGAAAATGTGCCAGTGGCCCCACACTCCCTTCTCTCTTCAAAATCCATCTGTTACAACAGACACTTTAGTATTAACATTCATCCTGCATCTGTTCTTTATTGAACTTACTTCTATTCCTTTGAGCTTTAGAGGTTACCTGTAAGTTGAAGGACTTTCCACTTTTTCCCTATCTTCCTCCACTCTAATTATTTTGAAGATCCATACACAATACAGTGTTATGTAAATAATTATCAGAATAAATAAAAAAAAAATCAGAGTGCAAATTGTGTTTACAATTTGTAATAATTGCCTATAAATACAATTCTGCCACTGAGTATGAGCAGATAGGTATTTTTTTGCTTCTGGGTCTTCAAAACTTCCTAAAAGTGTTTGCAAATACATAAGTCAAAGGAGTTCTTTCACTGCTGTTTTAAACCAGCAAATTTCAGGAATAATTTCAGCTTTTTTTCTGAATTTTTGAAAATAAGTGATTAATTTAGGAGTAAAGGATTTGGATACCTATACTTAAAAGAGTCGACCCATTTCTTTCTGAGCTTGGTCTACCCAATGCACTCTGATGAGCTACTGTGATAGCAAATGGATTTCTAGGAAGATATTTTGTGTTTTCCCTTCAGGTTCTAAAATTATTTCAGTCTCCTCAATTCCCACTTTGAATGGCTTATACACCAAATGGTCGTGCTGGCTTCTGGAGGCCTTGCCAGGCTGGAGGAATGGGCCAACAAGAATCTCAGGAAGTTCAAAGAGGACAAGTGCAAAGTCCTTCCCCTGGGGAAGAACAACTCCAGACACCAGTGTATGGATGTTGGTAACCCAGCTAGAAAACTTTCCAGTGGCTTTGCCTTGGAAGTCCTGGCTGGACATGTGTTGCTGTAGAGCCAGGAACTGAGAGATGCAGCAACATCAGATCCAGCAAAATAAACAATTATTTATTAATTTTACAATCATTTTTATACAGTCTAGTTCCATAAAGCGATTGGACAATGTTCACACACCTCCTAGGGTGATTGGTTCAGGTTCTATCACATCCAAGGTAAAACATTTCTCAGTGTACCATAAACAGAACTTAGCAAAACACCAGATGTTACTATCGTCTGGATAAACTATCTTACTGTTTTCATATCCTGCATGAGAAAGGAAGGGTTCTCAAAGAATTAATGCAAGAAGCTGGAAAATTCATCTGCTAGCAGCATTTCGGTATCCACAGACATGGACCAGCAATGTGCCCGTGTAGCAAACAATGCTAATGATGGCCTGGGCTGCATTAGGAGCAGTGTTGACAGCAGGTCAAGGGGACGCCAGGGGATGTCATTCTTCCCCTCTACTCAACCACTGATGGCAAGGCCACATCATTGGTGCTGGGTCAAGTTCTAGGCTCCCCACTGCAAGGGAGACATGGACATCCTGAAGAGAGTCCAGCATTCAGAAGACTAATAGACTAGAACATCTCTCCTATGGGGAAAGGCTGAAAGATCTGAAACTGTTCAGCCTGGGGAAATAAATGCTATGGAGAGATCATGATGGACACAAACATCTGTAGGGAGGGTGGAAAAAATAAGAGCCCCTGGCTCTTCTCAGTGGATCCCAGTGACAGGACAAGAGAAAACGGTCAAACTGAAAGATAGGAGGTTCCACCTGAACATAAGGAAACACTTTTTTTCACTGCAAGGGTGACTGAACACTGGATCCAATCACTCAGGGATCTCTCTTTTGAGTTGCTGAAAAGATATCCGGACATGGTCCTGAGCACGGTGGTCCTAATTGAGCAGCCAAGATCTCCAGGGGTCCCTTCCCACCTCAGCCATTCTGTCATTCTGTGAACTGTAATCTACAGGAATCAGCCATGTTGCTGCTTCCAGTGAATATCCAAACACAAGCCTGTGGAAGTTACTTATCACACAGCATTTCAAACAATACACAGAGTAATAAAGAAAGCTAGAAATAAAGCAGGATGAACGAAAAAAAATCCTGCTTGACTATAACTTGATACCATAGAGGACAGAAAGAATAAATCATGCAAAGCTTTGGAATTCAGATACAAGTGCTTCTGGTATTCCAGTGTAAAGGCTACCAAGTAGAAAGAATGAAATATCCAAAATAGCATCCAGGAAATGGTAGATACAAACACTTTTAATAAAGCCTTGAAATTGATGTATAAGATGTCAGGTTTTGTTTGTATCTATTGGTAGTTTGAAAATATATTCCGAAGTACAAGGGTGTCACAGGAATCCGATGAAAAGATTCAGTATCAAAAAGGTTGCATAAACAAATGAGAAATGGTTTTCCCAAGTGAAGAGTTAGAAAGAATTACAGTTCCCTGTTTCTTTTCCAGTGTCTGACATTGCCACACCCAAAAGAAATAGCACATTGATACTAGAAACACTGCCCTCACAGAGAAAGGAGACAACTGTCTACAAGACTTCCCCAGAACTTAAAAATTACCTGGAAAGCCATCTAAAATCTGACTAACACCTTACAAATTATCCATTTTTTTAAAAAAAAAAAGCTGCTCCTTAATTGAGATTGTTGTCTGGTTTTCAGGTTCTGTTATGCAGCTACCAGTTTTCGGATGTACTCTTTATAGAGTTACTGTTGCGTTGTACCCCTTCCCCTGTACTTGGTTTAGTCCTTTTCCCCCTGTACTTTGTTTCACCCTACCTATGTATGTCAATCAGTTTGTTAATCCCCCTCCCCTCTGAGCCTTGTATGTGCCCTGCCCCACTTGCCAATCCCAGGAATGTACCGCCCTTTCCCCCTCCCCATTCCAGAAAGTTTTTCTCCCCTCGATGCCCCATTCGTCCCTTTGAATTACTCCCCTCCCCTTGCTCCCCCTCATTGGATTGTTATATGTGACCCCACCTATGATCCCTCCCCTCTTCCTCCCCTATTGGCTCTGAGCTAGTCACCACCCATTGTACCACGCCCCTGTAAAACCCTGTGTCACCCCAATATTGGGGTCTTCGGTCCCTGGAGCCCCTGAGGATTAAAACCGCCTTGGATACCACACCGGAGTCCCCTCCTTCCTTCTTGCCTCCGCTCACGCATGCAGACCACCCTGCATATTGCGAGCCTCACCTCTTGTGCTGGGACTTGCTCTCGCTGAGGTAAAGGAACAGCCACAGACTTGACGCTGTGAGCGCCCGGGCAGCTCCAACAGCATCAAGTTACCTCTTGATCTGACTGGTGACAATGTGTTATTGAACACTGGTAACGAGTAATGGAAAATAATAAAAAAGCAACTAGCAGAACCTTGATACCTATGAAAACATCAAGGCAAGAAGGAAGAACTCAGTTTACTGAACACTTTTTAGACTTGTGCTATAAGTTCAGTACAATATGGTTTATCAAAATCTCTTCCATGACAAAGCTAACATACTGCATGCAGCAGAGGAAGAACAGCATGTGAAAAGAAAGCCTCATAAAACCTGGTATATGGTGCTGCAGCACAAGGTTACAGAACAGCTTCTGTAAGAGACTGATCAGGGCTTGCTTTCTTTTTCTTCGTATATGGGTCCTTCATCCTCAAGGTTACATGAGCATAAGAGAAGTATTATCTTACCCAGAGCAGGACTCCCAAAGCAATAATCAATGCAGGTATTACTGCAGCATTCTGCTTGCTTTATTCTGAGTCATGTAAACAATTACCTAAGTCAAATTGCACATTTTATCTGAGCAACAGGAACAATAGTTTCTGTACACGCTTGAACGGAGTTCAACCTTGTCTATACCTTGCTTTAATTATTATGATAAAATCTTTGCAGTTGTTACAATCCCACTCAAATACTGTTTGGGATCCCACAGTGAGTTTCTCTGGGCTGCAAATCTTCATGAAAACCTCATGCCCAATTACACACCAGTGAATGCTTTTGTTTGCACTAACATTGATCCACCATGATGTTAAACAGAGACCCTCATGGAAATCTGGCTTTACCAAACAATTAAAAGATATAAAGCTCCATTTTTATTTGCTAGATAGCTGTATTGAAAAGATCACAGGACAAATACATTTTCGATTTGGATTTCAAATGAACAATTTATTAAAATTTCCTGATTTCAATGGAACATTTCTGACTCTGTCCTTATTTTCATGCCTTTCTCTCCCCTCATTTTCCAGAAAAGTGCAGAAGAATAATTCTTTTATTAATGAAAGGCCCATATACTGGCTACTGTGATAAAAGCATCTCCAGTAAGTATTCTGCTAAGTCTTGTTAGCTCATATAGTTTAAATTAGGTAGTTGATTATATGTAGTCATATAACAGCTGTTAGTCAACAGTTGGACAATCCCTTTATTTGCCTCTCAGAAACAACTCTTCATACTGATGATCATTTGTAGCTAACAGCAATAAAGTTTGCTAAAATTCTTTCAGCATTTGTCCTCTGGAAGACATTGAAATAACGAATATGAAGTCAATGAAAAAATTCATGTCATCAGCCTTTGAACCCTTAGAACTGGTCATTCGTATATTGCAATCTGAGGAACAGCTATCCAAGCATAATGAGACAACAAAGGATTATGAAATTTTACCAATGGTTTGAGTCATCTTTTTTTAATGTAGTACTATTCACTGATTGATTGCTTATTGCTTTTAAAATGTACTCATCTAGTAAAGTTAGCAAGAAAGAAGCTATAAATAAATACTACTAAGCAATGTGGCCTCTAACAGGAGGCATGCAAGCAATCCACTGGGGTGGCCAAGCAACCCATGAGGACATACTGTACTTCACAGGGGGTTTCTGTGAGTGCTCAGGACCAAACTGGCTCTTTCTTACACAAAAAACAATTCTGTATTTTAGCTGTGCTGCAGCAAACTCAATGCAGCAACACTGACACCAGCTCTTCAGCAGACAGCTAATATAGGCAGTGATGCAGGCAGTGATAGCAAAATTAATTTTTCTTTCTTCATTTAAGTTTTTCTTTAAAGCTATATCAGCACATCAGCTGCTCTGCACTATTCCAAAGTGTGTCAAAAATGCCAGCTTGTTAAACTGGTTTAAAGTTGCTTCTCATTTGCAGGACATTGCAAATTTGATGTATACAGTCAATTTTCTCACACCATTATCCATAACACTGATGGATTTCATGTGGCCTCCTGCATTGTATTGCACATCTGCTTCATTAATTTCTCCTAAATTCTTAAAAGCTTAATACAAGATTATACATACTCTGCTATTTTCCAGCCTACCTCCAGGAAACTGAGGTGCATTCAGGGCTTATAAGAGGGGAGGAGGGAGAGTCATTGCTTGTGTAACAAAAGGTGTTGAACAGGCTGCCCTAAGAGGTATTTTTGTCAATGAACATGCTTACAATCTGCCTGGCCCTTGTCCTGGGCATCCTACCCCATGTCCGTGTTCTCTGAGCAGAGGACTGGACTAGGTGATCTACAGAGACACCTTCCAGTTTTAAAAAGTTCTGTGGGTTTGGCTCTGTGGATGCTAGGAAGCTGTCTCATTAACAGTGTACAGTGAAAACACGGCATAATAAACCGTTCAGTCAGAAAAATGACAAATACAAAGAATTTTTTCCCTGTTAACATCCATTTAAACAAGAGAGCAGGTGACAGTTGGAAAATAAGATGCACAGACAAGACATGCTTAGTTTCAACTTGCTTGTTTGGTTGGAGGGGCCACTTCTGTCTGAGACATAAAACATGCAGCAGATGTTATGACAGCATTTACTTTTTATTGATATCCCAAAGATGATTCCATAATACATTCCCATGGCTCTATTTCTGTTGATGTTGAATTTATTTCCTTTCCATAGGTTCCCTGCTGCTTTGTATTATTACAGAAAGTGCTTAGATAGGGGAAGAAGAATTGCTCGGAACAAATTTCACCAATCTGGACTTATAGTAAAAAGAATTTAACTATTACATGGTGCTCTGCCAGTAAGGTTTTAAATCAATGAAATACCTTCTAAAATGAACACCAATGTTTTTCCATCTCATTCTGGGAAGTAGAACATAACCTATATATTCCTCAGCTGGTGAGGCATATAGAGACTGGTGACACACACCAAATAGGGATTTTTTTCTTTTAGGATCTGATTTTTCTTTCCTTCTTTTTTTCTTTTTTTCTTTTTTCTTTTTTTCTTTTTTTCTTTTTTTCTTCCTTCCTTCCTTCCTTCCTTCCTTCCT
>VZTE01004144.1:74593-120657 GCA_013397775.1 Eulacestoma nigropectus | reverse complement strand
CCTTCCTTCCTTCCTTCCTTCCTGCCTGCCTGCCTGCCTGCCTTCCTTCCTGCCTTCCTTCCTTCCTTCCTTTGATATCACTAATTTCTCAGTATATTTATAGAGTGTTTTTGAGTTATTTTTGTTCAGAGACTTGTAGCATAGATCTAGGACTAGAACTGACTTGTGCACTATATGGTGTTGACTTTGTAACATCCTTCCCGTGTATGGTTGGAAGTCTGTACGTCTAAAATACCTGTTGGACTGTAACAGAATTCATTATACTGAGAAACAATGTCATGTTTTCAGGAATTTGCAAAAATGGATATTTCTTCATTGAAGTTCTCACTTGGGTTTTGGAAGCAAGTGCAGGGTCTTTGTTCCTAGTCTTCTTACTGATCTTTTAAGTGTTGGCTAAATTACATGTCCGATGAAAATTTGTTTTGACTTTAAACTAAATACTTTATTTACATTAGGTGGCCTTGACATTACATTGCTGAATCCTGATCACGAGATGATTGGTCATAATAAATGCTTCAACTGAAAAATAGAATCTTGATGAAGAGATTTCAGAAAACTTTGTTTCCAAATTCTTAAACCCTAACTATTTTAGCTGTACTTAAATGAATTCAAAGGATAGAAAAACAGAATAATCTACTGAAGAACAGGGCTAAATCATAACCCATCATAATGCTACTAAGGTAACACTTTGTCATTGATCAATTAGTCAATAGTGCAGGAAATGAGAAATTAATATCAGTTAAATAGTTGAATGCCTTTATTTCGATAACAGAAAAAAAGCTGTGATGGAACCAAAATTATTTTAAAGTTTTAAGATGTCACTTTTAGTGGCTGAAACTGTTTCACAGGAATCACATTTCATATTATAATCTCAGTAGCTTTCTTCTGGGTGTTTTACATCAGAATTCTGGAATTCCAGGTCTGGAAGTACCTAGATACACTCAGTGTTGATGCTCCAGAACTAAGCAGTTCAGTTAATGCATTTTTTTATTTCAGACTAGTGTGCAATGGGAATCTTTCCACCCCTGTAAATGGAAGTTTCTTTAGCAACATTTGTGGATCAGCTGCCACCTCTAGCTAAGCACAATGTGATCTTTGTTTCCTAAGGAGAGCCTCTGCTGTTATATACTCTTGCAGTAAATATTTTGGATGTAAAATGTTCTGAAATCACTCTCCCTAAAAATTTGAAATGGCAGAAATAAGTCTTAAAGCTGCATCTTGCACCTGGCAGGAAAAAAAGTACTTAAATATTGCATAACGGGTAGCATTTATATCTGTGAAACTGTGCACGCCTGATGACATGAAAGAAAATACACCTTGTACCATAGATTAATCTCCTTTAAAGAATTAAACACAGTTTTAAACCATAAAGAAACACTCTATGTAGGGGAATAGTATATCTTACTTGGATTATAAACTTCAAAACTTTATTTTTCATCACTCTTTAGGAAGATTAAACATTAGTTGAAAAAGAGGAAAAAACATAATTGTGAGTATTCACCTTCAAAAAATGTGTAAATTATAACAAATTTTTTAAATAGGGTCTTCCTTTTTTTAATAAGAAGGCTTTCTGCTTTTTAAAACCAACCATTAGTTCAAATAATCGAACTGGGGGAAAAAACCAAAACAACACACCAAACTGCATTGAGATAAATGAGGTTTTAGAGAATCTATCTGGTGTTGCCAATGTTTTAATGTCACATGTAATTTAAGTGTAAATAATTAGTTGAAGACTGATTACTTTCATGTAGTTCCAATAATTATCTGTATCCTAGAGATTACTTGGAATGAATGTATCTTAAAGAGTCTATTTTCTGACTTTCATCCTACAACTGAACACAAAATACCAGAACCATAGTGTATGTCCTGAAAGATGAACGTCATACAGATGTTTCGGCAAGGATTAGAAGACTTCTAAAATCTGTTCCAGGAAACAAAATGTTCATCACTGAAACATAACGATTTATGAAATTTAACATTATAAAAGCCAGTCATGGCAGTGCCATGTGCTTTATATTTATATGCATTTAATTTATTCTTTGTATTTATTTTTGCTCTAAATAATCAATGCAGGAAGAAAAGTAGTTCCATATGTTCTGTACCCATTGTTTCTAAAGCCATTTTTTTTTAAATGGGAGCTACAGGCTTCGCCTTGTGATTATGGGTTGCATATTCAAAACTGGGAAAGAGCTTTTGGTATTCTTTCTTGAAAGTGATAGTAAAAGTATCACATGGTTATTTTAATAAATAGAGAAGTCTTATGTAAGTGCAATTTTCTTTAAAATATCGTTAATGTGGGTAAAGAGCTGAAGAGTACATTCTTGTAGGTGGTGGATACTACAGCAGAACACACTCCCAAGGTTCAGAGCAAGGAAAGTATGCCAAGAGAATTATTAAAAACCTTATTGGAATTGTTTCCATACAATTACTTGTCTTAGAAAAAGCTGGAAAAGTGGTAGCTCATATTTTGAGGGTAAGAAACTACTTTGGTACTTAATACTAAAAAGAACCTAACCTCTTTTCCGATGAGATTTGTGTATGGAAGTAAAGAAATATGGCCATGCAAATGCCAGTGCTTGCCCTTGAAAACAGGCATGGGGTAAATTTCACTGAAAATAAGAAACTGAATATAAATTGAAATGGCATGATGTATCTATGATGAACATCTTGTATTTGTTCATGTACATATAGACCCTTGAAATCTTCAGAAAGCAGAAAAATTACTTTGTTGAGTTGGTTTAGGATTTTCCTTTTGTATTAAATGTACATTTAATATGTCTGCTTTCCTCTGTCTCCAAATGGCAGTGTTAAGGGAATGGTTTGAAACTGAGAATAGTTTTAGATTAGATATTAGGAGAAAATTCTTTACTGTGAGGGTGGTGAGGCCCTGGCACAGGTTGCTCAGAGAAGCTGTGGATGCCCCATCCCTGAAAGTGTTCATGGCCAGGTTGGATGGGAATTTGAGCAGCCTGGTCTAGTGGAAGCCGTCCCTACCCATGGCTGGAGGGGGTGGAATGGGATGAGCTTTAAGGTTCCTTTCAGTCAAAATAATTCTATGATTCTATGATTAATTTTTTGTCCTCAAATGCTGGATAATGCTTTGATGACCACATTATTTTAATGTACATATACCAGGAACAAGTAAATATAAACATCTCTAAAGAACAGTGTGTCATTGTAAACATGAATGCTGACTATAATGCTACGTGTTGTATACATGTGATTTTTGTAAGCTAAAAGTAAAATGATGTTCTCTTTTCACCTGACACTTTTCTGACTAAATTGGTTTGAAACTGATCATTAAGCTTTCCAAGGATAGAAATATTTTAAAGATTAATCTATATTCAGTATGTGAGTCTCTGTGTCACTCTACAAGTTGTGGTTAGTCTTTTATTCAGTGAAATTTTCTAGAAAAATTTGTAACAGTCTCAAACTTTTATAGGGTTTCTTTCTTTCATCTGATTGTATTTTAAGTACAGTTAAGCCTTTTTCCATCGAAGATTTTTCTACTGCTTGTACACAACTAATATGACTGAATTATAAAATATACTAATGTGCAATTTTGCACTGGTGCTCTACATCTTTCCTCCAAAAACCTTCTAGCAGAATTTAATGGTCAGTCTGACCTACTTTTTATATAAAATGCTGATTGCTCAAAATTACTAGCAGCAGTGAACAGTCTGTATTTGTCAGATTGTGTCATCACTAATGTGCTGTCAAAAAACTCACCAAAACTGAACAGTTGAAGCATGACATACTTCATCGTGAAGTGCATTTTCAGGTAAAAATCAGAATTACCTTTGTCTTTTTTTTTCAGTTGCCAAAGGGGTTTCTTAGTTATTATGAGCAATTGTGCTCCAACATGGTAGTTGGCTTTAGATTTTCATTCATCGAGAGAAGTCAAATGCATTGAGAGTTTTGTTTCAGCTTGCCAAAATGTTATTAGGAACTAGTGAAGGATAAAGTTTTTACTTGAATCTGCTCCAGAAGGAAAAGGTTCTATCATCATCAGTCTGTTAATATGGAACGTACAATCCATGTATTTGCTTACTGTAGTAAGGTAACACCTATATCCCACTCTTAGTGAGGACATTATGCAATATATCAGATATTTTTACATGTATAAATGTAAATCTACATGTGAAGATGTAAAAAAACAAGCCCTGGTATCCTATCATATGAGAGTTGCTCTAAAGTAATGTTAAACTTAGTCACATGTAGAGAGAAAACTTGGCAAAGCAAACAGATTACTTTCTAGTGAAATGACATGGAATATAATGGAGATCTTTACCATGGGAAAGAGTGGTAAGTATGTGAGTAAAAGTAGAAGGTGGGAACTTAGCGATGAGTCTGACTTCAGGTTCAGTAGTTACTGCTAAACTGTGTATTCATAATAACAGATTTCTACTGAAACTGTAAGTGGTGACTGCTTCATTGAATTGTGCTTAAAAACAAGATCAGCACCAACTGGACTGTAACAGGCTGGGCTCCCAGGTTTTACTTACTGAGATTTCCAAGTGTTGTATTTAATCTTTTGTAGAAGTAATCTGTGTTGTAGTAGTGTGTTTAGGTTTGTTTCTTGTTTGTTGTGTGGTTTTTTGTTTTTTTTAAGGAAAGGCAGCTTCTTACTTGTATTTGGATTTTCTAAAATAGAAAATTTCTTTCAGTGTACTTCAACACTACCATAACAGAACCACAAAAAAGAAAATCTTCAAGTTTTTATTTATGAGAGGATGTACCATAATTTGTTTTATGTGTACCTTACACTATGTGTAGCATAAAATAAGTGTATACTTATTTTTTAGCTAACCTGTTTAAGTGCTTGCATGACTGCACACAGTAAGTTTTGAATATATAGTGTGCTCACAGAGTGAAACGCAAACGAGTTGCTTGTTGTTATGTTCATCAGACTTCACTAAAGCATTTTACAATATGTGTGTAACTAAATACCAATCAGATGATGATAATTTGAAGTCTCACTTCAGTGCTTGGATTCAGACCTGTGAAGACTAAGGAGTTCCTGTAGTTAATTTTTGATGTTAATTTTTGATGTTAAGAAATTGCATTGATGTTGAGAATACCACCTGTAATGCCTTCTTTTGAAAATAAATGTTTTTTCGAATGCTCTCAGCTGGTGAAATAGCTCCCTGGATTGATTTTAAAAAATTCTTTTTGCTTAATAGGCTACTGGTTAATTGAGGGGATGTTATAAGAGTGTAGTCCTTTCCTTTTATACAAAATCTTCATTTTTATCTTGCTTGTGTATTTAATTTTTTTTTTACTTTTCCGCATTTCAGAGGATGCATACAGTTTGACAGTCTGTAATGGCGGGAGGCCAAAAGGGTCTCTCCGTACACAAATAGTATTTTGGTAGGCATTTACTTATTGATACATTACTGGGTCATAATTTATTTCCTTATCCTGAAATCATAGAATCATAGGATATCAAGAGTTGGAAGGAGCCCACAAGAATCATCGAAATCCAACTCCTGGCCCTGCACAGAACACCCCAAGAATCCCACCATGTGCCTGAGAGCATTGTCCAAACACTTCTAGAGCTCTGTCAGGCTGGTCCTGTGACCACTTCCCTGGGGAGCCTGTTCCAGTGCCGAGCCACCCTCTGGGGGAAGAACCTTTCCTAATATGCAACCTAAACCTCCGCTGGTACAGCCTCAAATGTTTCTGAAAGCCTAATTTTGGTTACCCATGTGCTAGTTTTCTTTGAACCAGGAAAGAATGTGACAGGTCTAAATAGAAATATGTCTTTGAAAAATGTATCTTAGGATATCTATGTAATTTCTATGGCAAAACTTTCACTCAGGTACTGAAACTCAGTTCCCTTACATTGTCTTTAATTATGGAGGAATGTTAAAAAGAAGTGAAAGTTTTAGAAAACTTGCATCCTAAACTTTTAAAGTTTTCCCATGTGGAGCTACAGTTCAAAGTGTGAAAAGTTTTCTGCACCAGTTGGAGTCCCTTGCGAGATTCCATTGCCTAGCTCCCTGTCCTTTTCTGCAGTAATAAGAGCTGTCAGATGCATCGTTTGAGACAGCTAAATCTCTCATCTTTTGTGACATACATTGTTTTGACTTCATTTATAGCATTTCCTAATGCTGGAAGAGAGAGAAAAACAGGAGACAGGCACACATACGGCAAAAAAAGCTACATCCTCCTATTCCCTTTATTCTATGCTTGTATGGTGGCATATTTGCCTCTTTGACAATGGCAAAATGTGGTTCTGGAGATACTAGAAACATTTCATATAAAAATATAACATTAGCAAATCTTTAATCCCATTGAGGGTTTCATTTTTAAATATTTGCAGATGATAGTAATGTTATACTTAATTATAATTAAATGTCCTTATTTATTTACAAGCCATTACAGGCTGCTAATTAGTATTTCCTTTGTGCCTTCTCTGAATGGAAAATGGAGAAGTTATGAAAAAAGCACTGTGAATAAACGCACTTTATGTGTGTGGCCAGAGATGTGTTAGCCTTCCGCTTTCTGAAGGGCTTTAATTAGCATTTTGGCTAAATTCTACACCTTGTGGTAATAGTTTCAGAGATTCCTAATTGGTTTCCAAGGCACTATTCGAACCAAATTTTTCATTGCAAAGATCCTATGTAAATAAGCATTAACAGGATTAGTTACTCATCTCTGCTCTTAGTCTTCCTGTCCCTGATGTTTAATCAGAAAGTACTTCACAAAAGTATTGGACTCTTCTCATGTGAGTTTTATTTGCTGAAGACTGTTGTGGCAGATGCTTCTCTGCAGCTTTGCAGCAGTTGTCCCTGAGATTGGGAGAGTTAAGGATGTTCAACTGACTTAATGACATCTTGTTTAGCTGGATACGCAAGACTTTTCAAAAGCACCTAGATGGTGCTCTCTGTATTTTTCTCGTGCTTTACATATCTGACTTTTTCTGAAGAACTTACGCCCATAAAGAAAAACAAGAGATGAAAAAGCATGAAAGTAGGCAGATGAAATTATGGATCCACGAATCTTCATACAGTATTACTTTTATTGGTGTGATGCATGTTACGTCCTGGGGAAACTTTGCTGTTTTTACTTGTTCCTTGCTTGCTTTTGAGAGCTGATTATTCACAAGTCATAAATGAGTATCTTCATCACTGACACAAGTTTTTGTTTAATACTGACCACAGACAATTAGTTGTGTACTGTTTTTTTCACGCCTCCTAATGAAAGGAAAAAAATGGCTTTCTTTATTAGGGCTGATACATTTTCCAGTCAGTGGAAAAAGGAAGAGCTTCTCTGATACTTGAAAGTATCAAAGGAAAGCTGATTAGCCTTAGCAGTTCAGAAGTAAAATGTCTGTGCAAAAGGAGAGGAAGCCACAGGTGAATGACTTGATAGAAAAGCATTAATCTTCACCTAGATCAGTGTTTAGATTATAGTTAAATAACTAATTTCATTCTTAAGTATCTTTGCTAGTATCATTGTCACTTAAGATTTCTTTGGTAATTTAGTATACAAAGAGAATTTGAAAATTTATATCATTGAAAGGTGTTTAAGGATGGTGTAAGTGGTCAAGAGTGGTGACAGTTGCTCCTGCTATTATCAACTGCCTGATTATTTTTTGACTTCTTGCCATACAGACTTGCTTTTAAAACTGTATTTAGTTTTGTTGTTTTCATTCCTATGGGACAAACATTTTTAGACATGTCACTTAGTGAAGAAACTAAACAGAGGTCTACCAACAGTCTGGGTTCAGGTGGAGACTACTGGGTCTTTGACAAGCAAATAGGAAAATCCTGAGAACATCAAGCATACCTGTCTTCAGCAAAGTGGTAGCATATGAGAAAGAGAGCAATATAAACTATTACGTTTATAAAAGTATTGCCACTATAAAAAAACCCAAAAAACCGCTAAAAACAACCATGCCACAATTGCCAGCTTTTTCTAGGGAAGCGGGATGTGTTTACCATGCTGAAAGGAGCATGTGTTAAAATTTTGTCGGCTTGACACATGCCCATAAACTGTTTGAAGAAACTATGTTTATTCACTTCTATGGATTGGCCTGGTTTTGTTATAAAGTAGTTTGGGAGTTTTTTTCCTACTTTTTTTCTTCCCATTCAGTCCCAAGAGGTAAGAATCCTATAAATCATTTGATGTTTTTTTCACTTGTCCAAGACTGCTGAGTAGGCATTTTCAGCCATCAAGCTACTTGGTCTTATACCTAGGAATTTAAATAATTTAAATTCCATTTTGGGTTTTGAGTAGTAACTTAATGTCTCATGCCAAGTTTGGTTACTCAAATCACTGTTCCCTATCTAACAGTAGCAGAGCCAGGCCTTCTAGAAGAAACTTGTCATTAATATCCATTAATGAATCTGTGGTCCTTGAATTTGTCCAAACTCCTTTTGAACCCACTGTCAGAGCCTGATTTAGCAACCTGACAGAAGGTGGGCCCAGAAGTTCAAAGCCTGCTGTGTAATACTTCTTAAATCTGCTATTAAATACCCTTTACTTCTGGTCTTGCAGGACTGGGTTGTAACAATTTTGCATTTGCACTGTACAGCATCTTCATGATTTTGAGAAATGATCATATCCCCTTCAGCTTTGTGGTCTTTGAAATGAAAGGTTCCAGACCTTTGTAGCTTTTCTTCATGAGGCAGCTGCTCAAGCTGCATTTTGACGTGGATATCAGAACTGCCTGCAGTGTGACCTTCTGTTTTGTTTTCCCTGTATCCTGTCTAGTGATGCCCAAAGGGTTGTTGGCTTTTTTGCCTGCCACTATACCCTGACTGAAAGATTTCAGGGAACTGCTGGTGGTGACTCCAGGATCCAGAGCTGTCTGCTGGTTCAGAGTTCAGCATGCTTCAGATCATTTTTGCCTTTTGTTTACAAACTTGCACCTGTTTACCCTGAAGCTCATCTGCCATCTGATGCTCACATACTTAGCTTAGTGAGGTACTCACCACTGTTGTGGCATCTGTCTTACTGGAAAAGCTTAGTATTGTCAGCAGACTTGGAGATCTGACAGTGAACTTCCTTTTCTGTCATATGAGGTGAATAAAATGAGTCAATCACAGCACTGATGCCTGGAGGGCCACAGGACTGGCGCTTCTTTGTCCTGAAAAGGGAGCATTAAGCTCTTCCTTTTCTTTTTCTCTGTCTTAATAAGCTTTTTATTTTATGAAAGCATTCCCAGTCATAAGGTAGTTCAGTTTCTGTAGCAATTTGTGTTGAGAAACCTTGTTAAAAGTATCTTGAAAATTCAGATATGTTAACGTCCTTGGATGGGGTTATTGATCCCATTGAAAAACTCTCTCAGGCTGCTGGGGCAGGATTTTTCTTCACAGAAAACCAGACTGTATCCTTCCAAACAGTCTGCTTATGTTTGGGCTCAGTGACTGTATGTTTTCCTGTAGACTCTCCATCTCAATATCCATCTTGAGATGAAAATCAAACTCATCAGACAGTAGTTCCTGGAATACCCTGAAAATCTCTTTTGGTAGACAGGGGTTATCCTGGCAAGTCTGGTGGTCTCCTGGCACAGCAACAGCTTACACATCTTAGTCTGTGTTCTTACAACTGCCACGTGAGTTCCTTCAGACCTTCTGTGTGAGTGCTGTTACTCCACATCTCATTTATTCATTTGATTTAATAACTTACTTTCCTTATGAAAGGACTGGAAATTGATCTAGTTCCTCTGCTCTGCCTTCCTCAATGAATGCATTGAGAATGTTGAACTGGAGTAAAGCACAACTTCTCTTCTTATGTCCTTAACATTTCTGAGAGTGCCTTCTATGTTTTTGTCACACGTAGTCCTGATAGATCCTATCTCTCTGATTTTGAAGCATTTAAAACATCCTAAAGTTTCCTTTTAACTGTCATGTTGCCATTACAAATTGGTCTGTCAGTAGATTAAGTTAATGTTGTTTCATACCAAAATTTTGGGGAGAAATATTAATCTCAATACAGTGACAGGACCTGAGGGAATGGCCTGAAGCTGTGTCAGGGGAGGTTTAGGTTTGATATGAGGAAAAGGTTTTTCACCCAGAGGGTGGCTGGGCACTGGAACAGGCTCCCCTGGGAAGTGACCACAGCACCAAGGCTGACAGAGTTCAAGAATGGTTTGGACAGTGCTCTCAGGCACATGGTGTGACTCTTGGGAAAGACCAGGAAGGCGACTTCGGTGATCCTTGTGGGTCCCTTCCAACTCAAGATAATTTATAACCCTCTGAGTAAGGCCAGGAGAGAGATATACAGCTGTAAGTATTGAACCTCTGGAAGCTGCTAGATCATACCCCACTCTGGATCACTGCTATTTGCCAAGAGCAATATAAACATGCCTGGTAACTTTGAAGTACCACAGATTCCAGTCTAGAGAAAAACTAACAAGCCTCTGGCATTTTTTTGGCTTTTTTTTCCCTAAGGTGTAAGCTCTGGCAGAACTAAATGAGCACTATAAGGACCATTAGATGAAACAACCCCTCAGGACATGTAGGAGAGTCAGAAAATGCAATTTCAGCCTAAGGGATGAAAAGAAGATAAGTCATTAAACTCAGTTGATGATATAAAATCTTTGTCATATTTTGACAGATTTTCATGGACATTTTTTAACATACTTTATTTTGGGAAGCAATTTTGGGTTTAGTTTAAAAAAAAAGCTTAAACTACATTTTTTGCAGTTAGGTTCTCGCTTTCTTTTCCCTGCTTTTTTTTCCCCTTTTCATAAAAGTTTTGATTAACTGCCATCTAAGGGTAAATACAGGAAATTCAGATCAGTAATCCTGTGAACAAACATTTGTCTTAAGCATTATTTAGGATGTTTTATCTTCAGGTTCCTCCATGCAGCTTTGTGAGACAGATGTTGATTTTTACATCTTTAACAAGTTGCTTCTATGCCTGAAGGAATTTAGACAGAGACCTGATGTTTCTGGGAAATTGATCTTTCTGCTGCTAAATGTTACAAATACACATTCTACATAGAATCTGTGTAGAATCACAATATGAGCTATGAGCTCAAATGAAATTTTACAAAACTATAAATCCGATGGGTCAATATCAATTTCCCCTTATATGAGTTTTTTCATCACTTTCTCATCTCAGCAATGAGAAGAAAAATCCAGCTAATTTTTTTAAAGAGCAAGTGTTTAATTACAGTAAGACTCAAGGCAGTGGAGTCAGAAATCTCCACATATGCTGGAGTAGAATTGTACAGCATCACTGTAGCTGTATGGAAGTCCTGTGTGAGACACTTGTGGAAATATGTTTATCTGGGTTTTTTTGGTGTAGTCAGGATTTCCTGCTTACACTACCTGATCTGTGATACCTTTCACCTGATATTCAGAATATAGCAGGTATCTACTTGTCCATGTCTCACCTTGTTGGAAAATTCAGGTAAATTATAATTCAGGTAACTTGTCTTGGAGCAGTTGCAAAAAAGGTTTATTTAACCTTATTTTGTTTAAAATTATGCTGTACTGTGTTATCTTTCATTCTTTTTATATTTAAAAACCAGAAAGGAAAGCTTTTTTCCATTTAGAAATTCTGTACAACCGGAGAAAGGCCAGGATACTGAATTAAGTAGTGAGTCTCCTGTGGCAGCTGCACATTCAAGCTACGACTGCATACAAATGAACACAAGGAGAAAATGAAATTTACTGGCATGAGTTCTGATTTCTAGGAATTGCTTCTACATTTGCTGAGCTGGCACCTGTCACAGGCTAATAGAGCTTAACAAAATCAGGATCAAAGGAGTTTAATTAATTTAGTGATTTATTAATGATACATAATTAGCCAGCAATCAGTGAAATACACATTTGGGATCAATATGACTAGTACAACAGATGAAACAGAATACTAAAGACTTCTAAACCATTAATAATTTTTACATATTCAAAATATCCTTTTGCAACTGATCCTTGCATTTCCAGACACCCATTTCCCCAAGCGGTGTGGGTTCCAAACATGCACCTTTTTCTGGGACTGTGGGCACACACAGCTGCAGGACGTGTGGGTGCTTCAACCTTCCGTGTAGTTGTGCTGCTTCCTATCATCAGCTTCGAAAGTGAAAAGGAAAAGGGAAAAAAAAAGCAGTGCATGATGTTGACACTATTAGGAGGGTGGATTGGAGAAATACCAGAACATGATTCCCAGTTCTTCTCAGGATTTGGATGGGTGGCTTTATAGAGATTGTACAGTCTTCTCTAGGATACTACAGGCTCCAAGCTGAGCTCAATCCTGCAACCTGAAAAGGTTATAAGGGAAAACATTACCTGTGGTGCTGAGACTTTTGTTTTTAAACTGCTCATTTCACAAACCTGCTTAAACAAATAGCAGAGTAACTTTTCAGAAGGGTCTGGCCTGCAGGATCTCATGATTCTGGCATGCTGTTGCTATGGTTTACCCACTTGGTTTTTGGCACATCTTCATCTCCACAGCAATTTTGTGACCTTGTTAGGAACCAAGAATATCTGTAAGTAGTTTCTGTAACTTAAATATAGCCCAACTGAATAGATGAACTGTAGACCAAAAAAAGTAACTTTTATAGGTCAGGAATTTTTATTTTTAAGCTAATTTAGGCTGCGTAAAGTGCAAGTCTTCTACTAATTAATCATTGTAAGTAGACATTATTATCTTTATAGACATTGTGAATTAGACAGAATTGCTTCTTTTTTTTAGTACCTAAAATCTCAAGAAAAACATGAGATTCTTTAAAGTATGGGTAGCAGTTCTGCACCTATAAAAAGTATATTGCTTTGCTGTGCTGTGCTTGGTTATAACTAGCAGAGATATTTTAAATTTATTTCTACCCTTTCATCTGTGGTCTCCTGTTGTCATTATAATAGCGTATTAACACACATTTTCCTGCAATTACTACATTTAATTTTAAATATGCCTTCTGACATTTTCTGCCTTCAGTACAAAATAAGCTCACTTCATCTATTTGATTTGCTGACGTGAAGTACACAAAATATATTGGATTTTCTTATCTCAACTTTTTCGTTTATTTGCACATCAAAGAAAACACCTCAAAATGTGACTAGAATAACCCTGTTTGCTGAAGTAGGCAACAAAAGCTTGAAAACATTTGATGGGAAGTGAAGAATTGCATATCAAATGTGTAATTTAAATATTTCTAATGCTGGTATTTCTGATATCCTGCTGCTTCAAAGTTATTAAACGTGCTATCCTTCAAGGCCAAGATAACAAGAGACAAAATATGAAGCAAAATAGAGTTTTCAGTATGCAGAATCGTAGTTTTGGATACATTTAAATAAAAAAAAACTGAAAAGTTTCTTCAGGCCCCTCAGGTAAAAATTATATAAACCCTAATGGGTTTAGGTAGGAGGATGAGTCTTTGGCCATCCAAGAAAGGTGGTAAAAAAGCCCACAGATGGATTCAGCTATTAACTCAAAAGTTTGATACCATCAATCATGATGGTGACTTGGTGGCTAGAGATACATAATTTGGTAGTACCAAGGGCTTGTATAACGATGGATAATCCCAGTAGTGACCCTTGAGGGACAACGCTCATGGTTTCCACTTGGACATCGAGCCATTGGCTGTAACTTTGCACTTGCTTATCCTGCCAGTTCCTTACACGTCTGTCACTCCACCCATCAAACTGATAATTCTCAAATTTAGAGGTAAGAATGTTGTGGGGAGCTATCTCACAGTCATTACAGAACTCCAGATAAATGCCATCTGTACCTCTTCTCTTATTGATGTAGTCACTCCAACACAGAAGGTCACTTGGTCAGGCAAATAATTCAGTTCTGTATTTATATTTTTGACAGTATCTTGTCAATCATTAAGAATCACTGTGTAATCTGGGTTTATTATCATGAAGTTAAGCGTAGTTCAGTCTGTAAGTTTCTTGGCTGAGTCATACACATTAATTGGAATTTTAGAAATTTGTGAATGAGTGATATTTGATTGAAATAAACAAACAAAAACCATCGAACAGTTATAAGAGCAAATCAAAGCCATACTCTCACTTTTCTTTTGTTTTTTTCCTTTGAGCCTGGAATCAAAGTGATAAATCTGCTCTGTGTGGAATGTAGATGATTTATGATTATGGGCTTTCAGGACTTTTTTTTTTTACATTAAAAAACAAGTGAAGGTGCTGAATATATACCGTGAAAACCACTGCTAATGTAAAATGTTCTTTTTATTGCAAGTATTTCATGTTTCAATATGTTAAAAAGAAAAGAGAAAATTTACTGTTCTCTCATCTTCTGACAGATTTTGATGTTGAGGAATAAAGGATATTAAAATATATTAAAACATTAGGAGGATTAAATGCAGCATCTTCAGTGTTACTCAGTAAATTGGATGGTAAAAGTTAAAGAAATTATGCAAGATTATGAATAAAATAAAATAAAAGATGTCTTTGAAATTAAGTTTGATTAAACAAACCAACTTTAAGAAGTGGCCCTGTGTTTATCTTTCTGAACTCCTAAAATACTTGGCATCCTAAAAAGTGAGAGCAATACACTTAGAAAGACAAGTTAAATTTGATTGTTGATGTTACAACTTTGTGAGGATAGGTAGCTAGATTTTACAAGTCTTATAATTTTAAGACACATATATATATATATATGTGTGTGTGTATATATGTATAAACAAAACAACACCCTTTCAGGAAGGCTTAGTTCACTGTCCTCCATTGAAAACAACAAGAATTACGTGTCCAGACCCAAAAACTTTTTAATTTTTACTGCTTATCTTTCTGTTTCTTTAGCCACTAACCCTTCTTCAGCATATTCATTGCCATTGTGGTGTGTACTCAGAAGCACCAGTGCTTGGGTGAAATACATTGCTTTATTTGAAATGTGCATAATCAGGTTTTCTATAGCCAAGTCTTCCAAAAGATTGATTCTGGCAGCTGTGTGGTTAGGCTAGAACTAAAAAAAAGAAGGGAAACTCTGGATTTTCTTCCCCCTTTTTTACAGCTGCAGGGATTTTTTTCTTTTTTTTTTAAATTTTTTTTTCCTTCTAATTTCTAGAAAACTACCCTTCTGATCAGGTATAAATCTGTTGGGGTAGCCCCTGATTACTGTCTGGACATAGAGAATGGGCATGTTAAGTGTGCTACTGCTTTTGCTTAAGAAAAATCTGAAAATATTTTTCCTCAAGTTTGCTAATATGTGTTTATATGAGCTCTCTCAGACTCAGAATGGACCAGAATTAATTTCCTTTAATGATTGTTTCAGAAGTCCAGCATAAATGTAAGAGTGTATACAAATTGAACTAATTTTAATTAAGCAGTTGTATTGTAAGGAGATGGAATGAATGGACTTTGAGGACAGCTACTCCAAGTACAAACTGAATATTTGAAATGAAGTCTGAGGATCAAGATTTATTTGGGGAATTCTAAATGATGATTGAATAAATTCCTTTAATTGTAACTTAATTCTTGCAGTACGTCTGTGCCTCAGTGTACTCCTTCTTTAACATTTGGAGTTATATAGGCAAACAGTGCCCTCAAACCTTTGCAAGCAACACATTTACTCCTAACTCATATGGCTGTATTGCATTAATTTACTTTCACTGGCATTACTGTCACACTGCAGTACTTTTCCTTTTCTTAAGAGTTACCTAGAAACAAGGTTGAAGAGCCTGGAGGGCTTTTAACTAAACCTACTGTTTGGTTATGAAATGTGTGAAAGTAGAAATGTATTGATCCATTTGGGACATAGAGCAGGTACCCCTAAATCAGTGCCAGTGCAGTTCTTTCAGCTTACCAGGCTGTTCTCTGAGGATGAAGCTAGAAAGGTATTAGTTGCTTTCATGTTAGACATAACAGCAGCATTAAGAACATGGCAGATGTTTTTTCCTGAGTATCCAGTAAGGTACGGTGATGAGCAGTTTCAATTTATCAGCCGGAGATTTTTAATGATAATCAGTGTTCTAAACAGTTTTAGAATTGTGCCCCCAAAATGCCCTGCATTTTAATGTTAGTTTCACTTAGCAAGAATTTCAAAAACATTAGTTTTAGTTATTTCAACATTTTAGTAGGAAGTTCTTAACAAGCTGAGATCTGGTGATTCATGACAGTATTCATCAGTGAGCATGTAAAAAACCCTATGCAATTTGAAGACTAAACAGATACCATAGCTATGATATAGGGAATATGCAGTTTGGAAAGCAGGAAAACAACAGAAGGGCTATAAACATAACTTTCTCATCAGCCAGAATTAGGAAAGAGTTGCAAAAACTCATGCAAATATTTATGTAGAAATAGTACAATTTCTGTGTGGTACCTACCTAATGAGGTCTGGAGTCAAGCTGTCCAAATAATAATTCATGTAGTCTCATTATCAGTGATTAATTGCAAACATTTCTTCTTTTCTAAAAATGACATTGTGTCTTAGTATAGTGTTACAGTAAAAAATCTGTTTCCAGAAGCAGAAAATATTATCATGAGGATTTTCCACCCTTCACTCTATGACAAATTCATATTGGAACATATGTTTCCCCAGGTGGAAAAATTTATTTGGCTATCTAAATTGCAGAAAGTTAAGTGGATATCTGTTTTTAATAACAAGACTATGGATAGCTATTCACCGTAGAAGCCCAGATCAGGTGTCAGGAATGTCAGCGCTTGGCTGTCCAAGGTGCAGATGGTGTTGGGCAGTTCACTGTACAGACAGCAAAGTCTGTGAAGTGCTGGTTTCCTCCTAACAGAGGAATAGTCACAAAGGATGAGTTGCACCTGTAGTGAGGTGTGGCTCCTTTACAGTCTGAAAATCAGTGGAAGACCCAAAGAGTGCTCGAAGTACCAGCATTGGAAAAGGGAAATGTCGATGTTGTTACCTTGGGTTCTTCCAGTCCCTCTCTTTCAGAGTGTTTCGGCTGGGGCTGTGCATAGTTGCAAGCAGTTTTGATGATTGTACTGCCCTTGACTAAAGTCTTCCAAGGGGAAATTACTGGTCTACAGACACTTGGGGGGATTTTATCAATCCCGTTTTACACAAAGTTATGCACTTTGTACAATGATTGTATCTCTGAAGTCACACAAGCTTGTTCTAACTAGCTTTAACCAGTTCTTCAGCAGTCCCTGAAAATCCCCCCCCTTGGTTAGCCTAAATGAATCCATTAAGTGTAGAAATTTTACTTAAAAATAATTCAGATGTAATTAAATTAGATGTCATTTAGTTATTTGCCAGACTGTTTTATCTCTATTCAAGGAAGAATATGAATATGAAATATGTACATTTTAGTGAAGCATGACTGGCTATTCTGGTTCTGTATTTTGATTTTAATGCAGTGCTAAGTAGAATCAGGTGCTTAAAAAAGATGTTCCGTATTATCCCAGCTTCTAAAAAATACTATCATTTAGTTTTTTTAAAAGCGTTACGTGAGTAAAGACCATACAATCCAGCATAGCAACATTTATTTTAATTCTCTTTTCAAATTTCTACTCTGTATGTAGTGGCCTTTCTCTTAAGATTTTCATGTGTCCAGGAGGGTAGTCTGTCACCTGGCTCTGAGGACAGATTCTAGGAGAACAAGGGCATTATAAAGGTCACTCTTATTCTGATTCATCACTACAAAATGTACTACTTTGGTTGTTCAGGAGGACTGAATGGTAGGAAAAGAGGAAAGTGAAGGTACAAAATAGGAGTATCGTTCAGGTACTTAAATTTCCGTGACTAGCAGGACTCCTTTAAAAATTGTGTTAGTTTATAGAGAATTTGAGAAAAGTCAAATAAGGGGAATTTTAAATGAGAAATTTTTAATAGTTCTAATTTAATTGACTTTCAAGTTTTAATAAGGGGATTGGATAAACTAGAGAGGAGTTTCAATTTCTTTGTCAGAGTATGTGATCACTGAGAAAGAAATGTGTAGATTTTACAGAAATTTTTTGTGTGACTTTGATGTTCCTTGGTTGAGTTGAGCAACAGTTTTGTAAGGATGCTGGAATGAGAATTGTGGAAACAAGTCAGGTAGATATTAATGAGTGTGTTTATATTATAGTGTTATTGCTTAAATTATAGTTAGTAATTTAAGGAATGACCAGTATTTTCTTCTGTTAGTTACTACTGACAAGTGGAATTAGGAATTTTTGCTGAGGATGCTACCACTACCTGTGTAAGTGCTCCCTTAGGCCCAGTCACAAACTGTTTCATGTTAGGGGGTGAACTTAAAAATGAATAAAATTTGGGGCAGCAGTCCAAGTTCTATTGTGTTTGGTAGGAGAGGGGCTCTTGTGCTTCTATGTTCTTCTTTAAGTCTTGTATCTGTTGTTATATAAATGTGGTTTGTATCTGCATTCTCTTGTGCCAGGGAGGCTTAGATTGGATATTAGGAAGAATTCCTTCACTGAAAATGTGGTTAAGCACTGGAACAGGCTGACCAGGGAAGTGTCAGATTTGGCATCCCTGGAAGGGCTCAAGAAATGACTTGGCATGGCCCTTAGTGCTGTGGTTTAGTTGCCATAGTGGTGTTGTTCAAAGATTGGACTTGATCTTGGAGGTCTTTTCCAACCTTTATGAATCTATAACTGAACTAAAAGTGAAAACTTACCTCTCTGACTACAATTGCTGTAGTCAGAGAAGTACAGTTGCAGTATTTATTTCTGTGGCTCTTGAGTGTGACATCCTGTTTTGCCCTACAGGGGCAGAAGACCATTTGATAACTTGTTTTCAATGATTCATCATAATTAGAATTATTCAGTCTGGCTAATTAAAAGTTCAATAATTGAAAACACGGATTCAGAGAAAGATAGAGTTTAGGTTTTACATGGGAACTATTAGAAAGGACAGGGAAAAAACATCCAAACTCTAATCTCTGTGGAGCTCTGTGGTCAGATTATTAGAGGCTGGTGTAGAATTTTTACTTTCTCAATGTATCAGCATTCTGTGTTCATGCAGTATTATCAAGATCACTTTATCATAAAAAACAATTGTAAGAACTACTCCTGTCCTCCAAAATAATACAAGAAAACAGAATGATAATTAAAAGCGACAAAGTTTCAGGTCTTATATCTACATGCAGAATTTCTCAGTGTCAGCTAAGGGCATTTTTGGTACATCAGTGAAGAATTTCTGCTCTAATTTGTGGTCACTCTTTATCAGTGGATGAACAGGAAATCTGTATATTGCTTATGGATATATAGAATTAGGTATTTTTTTTTCTCCTCCTCTTCAGCACACTTCAACTCCTACACAAAATATACTACCTGAGGCCAGGAAAATATCTCCTTCACTGTAATATGGAATCATGAGTTTCTATTATCATCATTTAGAAATGTCATAACTGTAAAATCCTTTACAAATGCCATACACATATATAGCTATAACACTCAGACTACTCTTGCTGTTTTCTGGCAACTATCTTATTGATGGGGAACAGAAGTCAGATATAAATAGCTCTTAGCCCTTTTAGTTGCTGTTGCTAATGTACTTTGCTGTTCCATGAAGTATGTGGTAGCACTTTTATGGAGACTTAAAATCAGATCTGGCATAAAAGAGCAAGTGCATCATGCACTCTGCAGTTCAGATTTGGTGCACAGGCTTCATGGAAATGTTCAGACATCAAAAAAATGTGTCCAACTATGAAAATGGTTACTTTCCAGGCATCTGAAGCCATGCAGACTTATTTTCATGAGTTATATACATGTAGCAAATGTAAGGCTAGTAGAATTATTAACCAAGGTCTAATTCCATCCCTAGTTTTTATCATCGGGGAAAACAAGTGTATAATTCTTCACACTGACTCAGGCAGGAGTCCTTTGTTTCCTCTGATAAGACAAGGTAACCTTATTCTTGTTTAACCACCTTCATCAAACTGTAACTTCCTCTGCAACCAGCACCACAGGTGAAGAATTTGTGAATTGTTTTGGGTTTGGGTTTGGGTTTTATGGTCCTGATAAAACCCCTAAAGCTCTCTGAAATTTACCAAACAGAAAAACATGATCGTCTTTGGCTATATTCATAATTGTCAAGTCAGCCTTAATCATGACTAATCAATTAAATCCTTGTGGGTCAGACACTAAATCCAACTGGACTTTGAAGACTCCTTTGCCATGGGGCCACTTAACTGACACTGATTAAATTTACATTGTGAGCCATTTAATTATTTTCCAGTGTTCCAATTTGTGCAAATTGATATTGAATTATTCAGTCTTTGCGGTGAATTTAAGACTGTCTTCTTTTATGTAGCAATTTGACATCTCAACTCTGGGATTAGCATGCAAAATTCTGAAAAGGAGGATTTCTGCCATTTCAGTTGAGTAGATTCACCTGTGGCTATATGTTTTTTCAATTTGCAATTTATAGCATATAGTAGAAACATTTAATTATAGTAGCTTTATTTTTTTTGTTATCCCTTTCTTCCCCCAATTAATACTTCAGAAATCTTTAAAGAAAACTTTAGACCTATGAAGGGATTTGGATTTTTGTGGTTCATGCATGTAAGAGGCAGAATCAATAGTGTTCTCAACCTGCTTACTCCTGATTCAATTGTCATAGTCTCAAATTTGGCCTTTAAGTGTAAGGGCTATAATGATTTCAAAATGAAAAATAATGCCTTTTGATTGATGATGTAGACTTAGTCCAAGTCTGCTTTTACTTTGGGAGCTTACGGGACTGAAGTTGCAGATTGCGTTACTGGCAAGGATCCAGTTCTCTTAAATGAACTTGATAGGATTTAATGGCATTAATAATCAGGACATCTGACCCTGCCACTTGGACTGCTGCAAGTGGCATCTTGGGGCCAGCTCAAAATGTGAAGACAAGCCTTTTACAAGCAGGGGAGTTGTCATAGCACCAAGCTCATCTACATAAATTTGAGAAGAAAAGAGAACATCCTTATATCCTTACATTGCAGCTTTGTTAGTGAATAGTAAGTATTTATTTGTATAGCTAAGAGTTGCCCCACTTCCACAAATCTTCTGAATTTCTTCCAAACGAGCTTTTTAATCATATGGAATCAATTATTATTTCATTATTTATTTCATTATTTGCTTTGAGGCACTTAACCAGCTCACACTATAAACAGGAACAGATCTTTATAGAACTAGACACAGGAAAATGTATAAAAATTAATAAATAAATAGGGAAGACCGAAACAACTGATGCTGTGCAAGAGTGCAATGGGAGTAACCCATTGAACTCTGATGGTCAAATGTATTCCATATAAGAAGGTATTTACTTGGGGAATTTACCTTAAGGAAAGGGTCTTTCATTTGTGGTCTGCTTCTAGCAAGTCTGCATCCCTGGCTCTGTAGCAGAGCTCCATCTGTTTTATTGTTAGTGCCAGCCAGTGTTCTAGTGTATATTATTATTGAACTGAGGTATTTATCATTGAATTTAGAAGAACATACGTGGATTTCATCATGAACTCTGTCTCGTGACTGCAGGAGTCTTTTCCCTTTTCTAGTCCTTGTTGATCAGCATTACAGGATTCTCTTCTGTCTGTGTGTGAGGCTGTGGATAATAAACCTCCTTATTTTAGAGAATTGACTCACTGCATGTAGTTTATATAGGACATCAAGGAGAGTAATGATTAGATAAAAGGTAAACATAACTGCATTCACCTGATAATAAGAAAACATATAATTGTATTTAAAATTAGTTAAGAGAAATAGTTTGGTTTAACTGAAGGCAAGATGCAGCATTCATATCACATTAAATTCATTAGAAAATGGAAATTGGTTTATTATTCAAATTAGTGACAGGAGTTCTTTAGTGCTCAATTTTTAGTTTGTCGTCAGTTAAAGACAGCTCAATCTATTTATCACTACATTAATCTCATTCTAATGAGGTTAACATAATAAGTAATCCAGCATTTCATTATATTCCATTTATTTGAATGCCCAAGTTGACTACACCATATTTAATTGAAACAGTAACTGGGGAAATTTCATAGGTTAGAAATGAGACCAGAAATGGAACTTCTCTTGCATTGCTTGTGCATTTCCTCCTATTTTTGGTCATAGAAGAAAAATAAAAGGATAAATTATTCAGTTTAAGTATTAATTTAAGTATTAATTTAAGTATTAGCTTAAGTATTAATTTAATTAATTTAATTAAATATTAAGTATTTAATTTTAGTCTTAAACACAATCAAAGCAAACAAAGAAACAAACTCCCAAGCCCATCAAGTAGCAGTGCACTTCTACTGAAGCAGAAATAGTAAATGATATGGCTACTTTGAAAATTACTTGTTTTCAAACTTTGCAGGGAAAAAAGGGGGTTATAGTTCTGCAGTGAAGAGAATTGATATTTGGGAATTGCTGGAGCAGCTCAGACCTGAAGATCTTAACCAAAAATTTCCTTCCTTAAGACCTTGTCTTTCTCAGCTGAAAAATGAAGATACACAGATATACTGTGAGAAATGTAAGCATTTCCTGCATGTAGTTTGAGATGAGGAATTTGTGTGTGCTTAAGGATGCTTGCCTCCATTGCTGTCTTGAAGAAAATTCCACATGACCACAAGGGCATCTCTGCATAAAACTTATAGATAAATTGAGATTTTACTGATCAAATTTGTTTGGTAAGTGAATAATATTTCAGAATAATTCTGTGTCATTTCATGGATTGATAGGAAGATATTTTGTGTCCTATGACAGTTGTAATGGCTGCCACTAAATTTTTGGTATCACCTATGCCTCAGAGCGACATCTGTGCTTGCCAGTAATATATTTTCCCTATGGCAAATAGCAATGGTGAGCAAATACATGTTCCTGATAGGTTCTTTAGGATGTAAAGGAGCACTACAAAAATAAATAAAAATAGCTTGTCAAACACTAATTAATTTTCACACCACCATATGAAGAAGCTAAATACTACAAGACTAATTTTTTCAAATTGGAAAGTGAGGAAACAAGACTAAAAATTGTATAAGAATGTATCAGAGCACATTGATAGCAGAGCCAGCAATAATGGCTATGGTCTACCTTTTCAGAAATAAATAGTCATTAAAAATCTGTAGTGGTTCTGCTTTTTAAAATGTGCCTGCTCAAAACTCTCTGGAGATTATGAAGTATTATGTCACCTAAGAAATTGGAACCTGAAATCACATTGTATCACATTAAAAAGAAAATACATCCATTCCAAGAACACAGATTTTCTAATTGGTTACTATGTACTATAAATAGAAGAACATTTTTTTCTTTTGAAACTGTTTAACAAGATGCTACAGTCTTTTAAGACTGTGGTAAAATAGTTCTTTTAATCATAAAACTTAAAAATGCAATGTAATCAGACACATGGTGTTAATTTTTTATTTGTCCGTCACTGCTCTTGATTTCTCCAGTATTGACAATAGTGACAGAGGGACAGTTTTTCAAAGTAAGGAAAGGGTGCACATCAGGAAGTGGCAGCAGCAAAGGTCACGTAGAAAAAATTATGACACCAAATTAGACAGATACAGACATGAGCCTTCCAGCTTTCATTTTGTTTCAGCTTATCTTTTTATAGAAAACATGGGTGAGAGATGGTCTAAGTTGGTAGTCCTGCTCCAGATTTTTGGAAGGGAAATTTGCCAAGGGGGAGAGCCAAAGCCCATAAGCACTACTGTTTAGTGAGCAGCTGATCTTCAAAATTGAGAGGCCCTGAAACCCTGTTCCCCATTTTAAAGAACATAATAATAAGAGTTAGGGCACTTTGAGCTTGCCTGTGGTCTTGCATATAGAGGAGGACAAATAAACCAAATTATTTCAGAGCTTGTTTGTATTAAATTTTGTTTATTATACCTCCTTTTCCTTTGATAAGGTAAGGCCAAGTTAAATGCCTACAAGTTGGAAGTAGTTAAGAAAGATTTATTTGCTATTTTTTCCTTGAGGGTGGAGTACATTGTCACCCTTGGCTGTAAAATTTTTTATACAAACCTGTCATCAGTGTGAGGTCCAGTCTTCAGCCTGGTTATCAGTTCAAAGATATTGTCATCCTTCTGTTCTCTGAAATACGTGGTGCATGTCCTGTTGATGATATGAACATGCTGGGTCATTTTCAAATGCTGGGTCAGGACTATCCTTGCTTTAGAACAGCATTTTGACTAAATCTAGAATCCAGGCAATTTTTAGGAGGAAAGAAACCCATCCTGTTTTAGGAGTAATTATTGCTACTTGTATCACAGTTGCTGTTTACATATAACAGATATAAGCTGGAGGTGTTTTGACTTACCACACTAGAGTATAACAAGACTGTTTTGTGGAAACTCTTCAGCAAATAATTCATTTAATGATTTTTTTTGGCTGTCATTTAGCCTGTGTTTTACATTCTAAGATTGATTAAAACAGATGGTGCATGAATAAAGTGCTAAGTTCTGCGCTATTTGGTTACCTCAATGTGTCTCCACTCCCCTGTTTAGCAGAGTAGAAGACTAAATGAGAAGAGTGAAGTTAAAAAAAAACTTGGTGAAATCTCTGATGCCTTTTATACTGTTATATAGTGTGGAACTTCTGTGGGCTGTGATTTCTGATAAAATGTAGTGCTTTAATATGAAATCTATAAAAGCTCATTTACTTAAAGGTTTCAGAAGGGATGTAGAAGGATGTCAGCTAGTGGAAGAATAATTCTTGAGAGAATTTGAACTTAAGGATATAAGTAAGTATCTTGAGACCTTTAAGGTGATTAGTGCAGGGAAGTACCAGCTCCATCACCTCAAAAACTTACAGTTATCAAATGAGATTAATTTGTCAGCAGCTTCTCTTAACACTCAGTGCCTTTGCCAGGGTTTAGCACACATTGGCACATGTGCACCTTGTCAACTTTCCTTTGAGACAGATTTAAAAGCAGATATCATCACAGTGGTGGGAGAGTCCTGAAGGGTCTGTGTCCTTAAAGGATGGCCTTCCGATGTTTGTTCTTTCCATCACAATTGGTCATCCTCATATATCCTTTTATATATAAGGATAAAGGAATGCCACTGGGTGTTATTAACCTTTCTAAAAGTCAGCCTTCTACATTTAGCTCTGGGAAACAGAGAAACTTTCTTACTTGAAATGTTTAAATACCCTACAGTGATACGTTTTACAGTCAACTTCTGCCTCTTTGCAGTTCCATAAAATTTACCTTAAATTCCATTTAGAAGATAGCACTGAAAGTATTTCTATCAATAATTTTCCTTTAAAGCCACATTTATTAGTTCATTCTCTGAAATGCGAATACTGTAAACTTAAAACTCTTACATCTAAGTTTAGTGTCTTATTCTAAATATTAATATTTCATTTATGGAAACCACGTGGGATTCTTCAGCTGTGAATCTGGAAATGTATGGTTTGTAGAAGAGACTGGATTGATTTTTCATTATTGTTTTAGACCTGTACATTCCATTAATAGCAGTTTGTCACTTCCATTTTTGTTGCATTATTGATACACAAGCTGCTTGTGTTTAAATTTAAATTGAAAGGTAATAGTGAATTAGATGTGGAACACTAGTTCAAGACTAAGAGCTTTTTCTTCAAACTGTAAAAAAATTTATTAAATACCTTAAGAATTTTAAAACACTGTATTAGCATTTGTTTTATTGTCCTGATTTTCTCAGGAATCACTATGGTAAACAGAAGATACAATTCCTATAATGGTTATTTCACTGATTTTGTCAGTCTTAATGTGTTCTTGTGTTCCAACATCTGTAAAAGGCCAGACTTCCTTAGGTGATTATGGAGACTTTGACCTCACTGCACCAAATATAACAGATTAGAAGCTGAATTATTTGTATCACTATCATTTAGATTTATATCACTAGATCAGGATCTTCCCTAATCTCCACAATCTTTGAAAAAAGTCTCCTTGTGAGGAAAGTGGTGATCTCTAACATGCTTGAACATGTCTCATCTGAATCCATGGGTTGATATAGGCCAAATTTTCTCAAATGATCCCTGAGTCAATTCCTATCCAATCCTGATACTTTCCTTCCCTGAACTTTCACTAAACATAGAGGCCTATGAGACCTTATTGTTGAGGGCTGAGGCAAAGAAAATATAAAGTCCCTATTCCTTAATCTGTCTCCTACTAAATCATTTGCCCCACATGGCAATGGGTCCACACTTTCTTTGCTCAGACTTTTAATACTTCTGTAGCAGTAGATGCACTTCTTGTGGCCCTTAATGTGCATTATGAGCCTCAGCTGCAGAGAGTTTTAATTTTGCTAACAGGTTCACTAAATGTCTGAGCAGCGTTCCTGAATACCATCTGCATTTTTTTTAAGCCATGTGTCTGTCATGAATTTCATGCTTTAGCCATATTAGTCTCCTAAATTGTATCCTTATTTTCTCCAGCGTGAGGCTGAACCGTTCCTTGTGCTTAGACATCTTCAAAGATCAGCCAGCTCTCTTGAGTTCTTTTGCTGTTTGAAGCTGCACATGGATCCCATTTCCCCACTTTCTCAGTAAAGTGATATCTGTTCTCTTGAAGTCAAGGTTTTGTGCTCTGCTCTGTGCCTTCAGCCATAGGTTGCGAAGGTACTACCAAGATTACCACTGATTGCCACATCCCCTACTAGTTTCTTTCTTGTTTAGTGAAGTAGCAGATCCAGTTTTGTATCATCTTTGGGTTTTTCATCCAGGACCTCTATCCCTGGGAGGTGACAGTTACCCCGGGACAGCCTCCTTAGTGATTTCTTGTGTCCTGTCATGTGGCATTCCCAGCAAATATCAGGGAGGTCGAAGCTTCTCGTGTGAACAAGGGTCTGTGACACAGAGATTTCCTCAAGTTCTTTACAGGTTTTACCTGCTACCTCACCTTGATCAGGGAGTCTGTGAGAGACGTTCACCAGGACGTCACCCTTAATAGCCTCTTACCTGATCCTAACCCATGAGCTTTCAACAAGATTGTCTCCCATCCTGTTGAAAAGCTCCCTGAATCTGTGCTGCTCTTGTGCACAGAGGGCAACTCCCTTCCCTGGTCTCCCTAGCCTTTCTCTCCTGCAAAGCTGAGGTCTGGCCATCACAACTTTCTAGTAATGCAAACTCTCCCAACACATCTGTTGGAGATTTGGAAACAAAATAGTTGCTTTGATTTACTGAAAATGTATATTACATATCTACTAGTGATCTTTTGTGATGTGTAAATTTTATTCTTTCTGATATAAAGCCCGTAATATAAATCATGAGAGGCTGGATTTCAGCCAGGAATGTACACTGAGAGCCCAGAACTCCCCCGTGTGCTGAGCCGCATCTAAAGCCCCGTGGGCAGCAGGGCAGGGAGGAGATTCTGCCCCCCTGTCCCGTTCTGCTGGGACCCCATTTGCAGTGCTGCATCCAGCGCTGGGGTCCCAGCACAGGAAGGACATGGACTTCTCGGAGCCAGTCCAGAGGTGGCCACCAAGATGATCAGAGAACTGGAGCACCTCTTTCCTCTGAGGAAAGGCTGAGAGAACTGGGATTGTTCAGCCTAGAAAAAGAAAGGCTTTGGGGTGACCTAATTGGGGCCTTTCAGTACCTGAAGGGAGCCCACAAGAAAGATGGAGAGAGATTATTTACAAGGGCTTGGAGAGACAGGATAAGGGGGAATGGCTTCAAACTGACAGAAAGAAAGCTTAGATTAGGTATTAGGAAAAAGTTCTTTCCTGTTAGAGTAATGAGACCCTGGCACAGGTTGCCCAGAGAAGTTGTGGCTGCCCCATCCCTGGAAATGTTTAAGTCCAGGTTGGTGGGAGCTCTGAGCAATCTGATCTAGGGGAAGGTGTCCCTGCCAATAACTGGGGAGTTGGAACTAGTTGATCATTCAGACCCACACCATTCTATGATTCTGTGATTAACAGAACATAGTAGCACAGTTATTCTTGTTGTATGGAAAATATATTCCCTTAATTGAGAGTACTTTTAATGACTGATAATATTTGCACTTCTTTTAAGAACCTTTCCAGCCTGCAGTGGTCCCTTGCTGTTTTTCCTTGCTTCACCTGTTGCTGTTATCGTGACACTTAGCACTAGGACTGTTGCTGTTGACATGCCACTGGTAGCTGCTCCAGGCAGTGTAACTGTCAGGTTCTTAGGAAATCTATGACTCCCTCTGTGGATAAGAGCAAAGTTACCATGCAGGGGCACTCTGAACAGGTGCACTTTATTTTCAGCATAGTATCTGTTTGGTCTTTCTCTTTCTCAAATGTATTCAGCTGCTAAGCATGCAGCAGCTTTTTGTTGTGCAATAACATTTGAGGACCAACTAAACTGGTTGAGGAGGGTAATTCCTCTAAAATATTTCAACAAGTGGAAAGATCTGGGCTTTTCACAAACTGTGCCCTGTGCTTCTCTGTGCTTGAGAGAGGGGAAGAAGTACGTGCAGTTGCTCATGTCTTCCCTGATTGGTGTTTGGGGAGGAAAATTACTCCCTGGTGAAACCAGGTGCTTTTGAGTGATAAAATAAAAGCAGAACTCTTGTAAAAAAATCAAAACACAGCAAAAACAAACAAACATAAACCCCAACTAACTCAAACCAGAAATAGAGAATTGAATTTTAACAGAGTCCTGGTTTAGATATTTATACCACTGGATATATAACGACATATGCAGGCCCGATTTAAGTATGCAAGTAGTTTTGTTGCTTATGCTGCAATTACTTGGATTGAAGTTGAACATATGTTAATATAACTGTTGATAGCAGACTCTTCAAAAGAGTCACACAATCTTTTGTTAATATCTTGCCCCAGGAATTCTTGGTTTAATGATCTGTTTTTTCTTGGTTATAGCAAATAAATGGAATGTTACTGTACATAGATCTTTGTTTAGTAAAACGTGGTAATTTAAGCATGAATTATTGGACTGAAATTTTCTGTGCTCCATACTGTGTTTTTTCTTACAAAGTCATAAGTTGAAAACAGATGTGATTTTTTATAACTGAGGAGGGCTGATCGAGGCTATGGTGAGAATTTAAAATTCTGGGAAGCAAGGTTGAATTACCTGCATTTAATGTTTTCTGATCATCTGGCAAAATAAACATGAAATGGAGAATAAGAAGTCAGTTTGTTGTGAACAGATCTTGCTGAATAATCTTTTATACATAAAGATGGACTATGGAATGTAAACCATATATATTACCAAATTTCTTACTAAAGATTAGTATAAAAATTGGGGATATTTTTTGTTCAAGACTTGGCCTATTTTTCTTGTTTGTTCAATATCAAAAGCCAAACATCTGTAGTTTGAGATAATACTGGATATTTAGTATCTGCACTATTCTTTGCCTATTGCCACATCTACTTTGAGAGCTGCCTACCAGTTTAAAGTCTAATTGGGCTGGGATGACATGGAAGGGATTTTCCACATGTTACTTTCAGTTGTAGCTGCCATGCCATGCAGCCCCTTTCATTGACCCATGACACACCAAATCCTGCACTGAAAAGAAAACACACAGTTTTCTCTGCTTTATCTTTCTGGTCTATTGACATGTCTTTTCTTAAGGGTTATGTTCTTCTCAGGAGTGAAAATTCTAAAAAATGCTCAAAATTCCTTCTTTGAGACAGAATTATGTAAATATAGATAGCACCAGGCTTTGCTGAAGGAACCTCAGAAAGGACTTCCAAGATCATCGAGTCCAGCCTGTGACCAATCACCACCTTGTCAACCAGACCAGGGCACTGAGTGCCATGTCCAGTCATTTCTTGAACACCTGCAGGGATGGTGATGCCACTGCTTCCCTGGGCAGCCCATTCCAATGCTTGACAGTCAGGAGGAAATTCTTCCTGATGTCCAACCTGAACGTCCCCTGGTGCAGCCTGAGGCCATTTCTTCTGGTCCTGTCGCTGGTTGACTGGGAGAAGAGACCAACCACCACCTGGCTACAATCTCCCTTCAGGCAGTTGTAGAGAGTGATAAGGTCCCACCGAGCCTCCTTTTCTCCAGATGTGCTACTGAGTGAGCACGTAAGGCTCCTCAGGCCTATGCCTTATAGTTCTGGTCTAAACCAATGTGTGCTCATTTCTCCATATATTTCTGTCAGTGCACTTGTGACACTTCAGTCTTTGACAAACTTGTGCTTTGAGGTGTGTCCTCACCAGGACAACTGTCAGATGGATGTAAGATGTGGGAAACTGAAGCTTAGGGTGAGACTCACAAGTCACTTCATTTCTCCTTAGTGTTGGAATGGGGCGTCAGTGTGCTATCAAAGACTAGCAGATTAAGTATGTAGGGAAATGTCCTCATGTGGGGAAATGTCCTAGGGATAATGTGATGGGGTTATCATGCCTATTTGACCTAGGCTCTTTTAGGCTTCCCTTGGCATCAGTTTGTTACGGTTTTACAAAACTCTTTTGAATTTTATGTGTTACACTTTTTGCATTACCTGATTCTTCTTTTAAAACCCCATTGGAAAAATCTTACCACATGTGAACATGCAACTGCTGCTGCATCTCCAGGATAATGGATTAGTCTACTTTAATTTGGCCAGAGTTTAGTCCATATATGCCTGTTCTCTATTCAAGTCAGAACCAATTACACAGTAAAAGTCGGCACAGGTCCTGAAGGAATAAGGTACAAACTGCTTGAAGGAAAGAGAATTGTTTATAGGTAACCAAACTAATTTTCTCCCAGTCAGCTTCTCCCAGCCGGCTTGGAGAGATGCTGGTAAATCCAGTAGCCCTTTCAATGCTTGGGGTCCAGACAATGCTAACTATCCTCAAAACCAGGGGACCTTTCATCCTGGCAGAAAATGGGTCAGGTTTCAAGAGCCAGGGCAAAAGCTTTGTGGGGAGAGAAAAATCTTCTCCATCAGGGAAAAATGTTTCAGCTTTTGTTCTGAGAAAAAGCAGAAGATTTACTGTCCCATGGCAATTTTCCCCTATGAAAATGTCAATCTTCTAACAAGCTATATTATCACAGGAATATGTACTTACTAAAAACCAGACCTTTAAATATCAGTTTAGGAAAACAAAAGTTGTCGAGGGAAGTTCAGCTATGAAGGTGAAAATATGGTACCTTCAGAGTCCTTAATTTGGACTCCCAAACTAATGGGGAGTCCAAATGTTTCCTTTCATAAGAAAAAAAAGAATCCCAAATGTTTGGGTTTTTTCATAAGGAGAAAAATAAATGTTTGCTTTAACAAGAAGAAAACACATTCTCTGATTTATGCTGAGTGACAGCAGCCCTCAGGGAAAGAGATGATTAATTACCGGCTTGCTTGATGTAGGCTTACAGGAAAAGCTGTTATAACTTTGGTCAAGTTTTGAAGTTAGGGCATGTTTTCAGGCAAACAGCTCATTTTTTTGAGGCATACATTCAGGATAGAACCAATTTGGAAGAGAAAGAATGGGGTAGGAAAGATGAGAAAGAGAGAAGGAAATCTATATCCCAGAGACCTCCAGTGGGAGGCAAAATGAAATAAAGATTATTTAGATGTTTATTTGCTCCCTGGTAATCTTACTATTGCTTAAAGGGTGGATGTTTGATTAGGAACAAATGCTTACAAGTGAATTTTAGATTAAATTAGGTTTCAGTGGTATTGGTAGCATACAGATTTTTATATGTGACTGCTTTTTTTTCTCATTTGTTAAATTCAGAAAGGAAGATATGAGCTGTAAGAACCAAAACCTGTTTGATTGCATGAAAATTATATATGGATGTAAATATATATGAGACTTAAAGGTAAGTTAGTGCTAAAGGGTAAATGCACAAAAGAACAGGTATTTAAATTTCCCTTTGGCCAAAATCATGATTTCCAGAACAAAGAAAAATTATTCCAGCATCCTCTGTCCAGATAAACCCTAAATGAAGATATCAGGAATCTGTCTCGAAAAAAAACCCAAACAAAAACCAAAAGTGGCTACTGGGGATTGAACAAGACAGCAACTAAGCAGTCACCAGTCTCTTGTTCATGCTGCCACTGCCCAAAAACTCAAGCGGGATGGGGAAGAACAAAATCTATGCCTTAGGGTCTGTCCATTGTGGTGGTGATTTGAAAGGGGAGAGATTATGTTGTGTGTTGAATTATTGGGTGCAGAAGCCACCTCAAGTTGGACCAGTGCTGCAGGTTCCTTACAAGGCTTGTCTTTTTACTGGTTTTACTTTCACTGGCTCTTGATGTGTTGCTTTCCAATGGAGTACAGCTATGATGGAAACTCAAATCAGGGGTTATTTTTCCTCTAAGGTTAGGCATCCTGAAGGTACACATCAGATTACTTCATCTGCCTGCATTAACCAGCAAATACGCTTATGTCCTTGGGAAAAAAATCTATCCCTTGAAGGTCTTTGCCTTTTCCCAAAGAAAGCATAACCCATACTTTTTGATCCAGTCCCCTTTATGTGCCATGGGAGCTGTAGCTCCTTCCACAGTATACAGGATTTTCATTTGGGCAGAAGAAGATCCCCTAGTGTTTGCTAGACATGTGACTTCTAGTTAATGTGCATAACAGTGCTCAAATGTCTCAGCACTCGTTGCTTACAGTGTAATTTTTAATAATACATTGCCTTGTTCTGTCTTCCTGGTGGCTGGTGCATGACAGAGAATGTGATATTCCCAGTCAAGGAATGTGTTTCTTGTCCTGGATGCCTACCAAGTAATTTCATGTTTGGCTCATATTGTCCAATTCAGTTCTTTTTGGGGTGTTTTGTCATCATAAAACTTGTTTTTCAAAGTTCAAGTTATTTTGGGTGGCAGTACTTGTTACAGGGTAGGTTTCTGAACATCCAGTAGCCATCTACACCACAGAAAGCATGGGATGTTTGCTTCAGCATGTTCATGCAGCTGTGATCCATGTAGTGTCAGCTGCGTGATAAGTAGAGGGATCCTTCATTTGATCATTCAGGACATCACAGATACTTGTGGTGCCAAGAAGAGCTGTGCTTCTGCAGCAAGTACTTCTGAGGCAACCTGAACCACTTTGTGTTTTGCCAGTATGTCTTTTTCAGTTAGGGTGTAGTGGGACTCAGATCCTCTGTGCCCTGGCTCCAAAACTCCAGAGGCTGACCTTGGGTCTCTCCAGGTGCTCTCCGGCAGCCGGTCTGGCTGCAGCAACATTTCCTGGCTGTGGTGTAGGCCATCCTTCTTACATTCTGGTCCTGTCCAGCTGGTCTAAGGGCTACTGCACAATCAGTTTCATGTTTGATCTCTTCAAAGGTTTGTTGCTGCTCAGGGAACAGGTCAAAATACTTCCTGTGTTACTCAATGGAGAGGACTCCCAGTCTGACTGTAACCAAGGATATGCACTGTCCAGAAGCTCAACATGCCTGTATTTTCTTTCTGTTAGCTGGTGGGAACATGGCTGCTACCATATTAATCACATGCATTAAGATGTGGTAATATCTATATGAAATTTTATTTCCTAAAACTAAGTCCCTCGTGCAGGTCCTTTGACCTTGCTTTGTTCTGGGCAAAGTCAGCTTTAAAGGAAAATATTAATCATAGAATCATAGAATGGCCTGGATTGGAAAGGACCTCAAGGATCATCTAGTTCCAACCGTGTTGCTTTGGACGGGGACACCTTGCACTAGACCAAGTTGCTCAGAGCTCCATTCAACCTGACCTTGAACATTTCCAGGGATGGGGCAGCCATAGCTTCTCTGGGAAATCTGTACATGTGCCCTACCACACTCACAAAAAAGAAATTCTTCCTAACATCTAATCTAAACCTACTCTCTGTCAGTTTGAAGCCATTCCCCCTTGTCCTGCCAGCCCAGATCTCTGTACATAATCTCTCTCCATCTTTCCTGTAGGCTCTCTTCAGGTACTGGAAGGCCACAATTAGGTCACCCTAGAGCCTTCTGTTTTCCAGGCTGAACAATCCCAATTCTCCCAGCCTTTCCTCATAGTAGAGCTGCTCCATGCCTTTGATCACCTTGGTGGCCTCCTCTGGACTGGCTCAAACAGGTCCCTGCCCTTGCTGTGCTGGGACCCCAGAGCTGGATGCAGCACTGCAGGTGGGGTCCAAATAAACCTTTCTCAAGCACTTCTTTCATTGTGTTGTCCCACATTATTTTGTCATCAGTGTTGGGCAGCTTCACTCTCTTCTACTGCAGTCTATATCAATCCATGGCAAATGGTAGGACTGTACTTCCATTTGTGGGACAGCCAATTCCAGGTAATGGGCAACCCTCTGCATGGAAGCAAACTGTGGCCCACAGTCTGCCAAAGAAATAGAGAAAGTGGCACTGATCACATCAGGTGTGGCCTATCACTCACCTGCCTTTAACTCCAGTTTGTATTGGAGTTCTAACGTGTCCAGCACTCTGTGTAAAGTGGTTTGTGCAGGTCACAGTAGTTTACTGAAAGTCTGCACTCTCCATCAGGCTTTTGCACGGTCTATATGGGCCTGTTAAAGTGTGATTAAGTCTTGCTGATGACTTCTTCATTTTCCATTGATGAATAAGCTCACAGAGGGGAACCAGAGGCTCTTGTATAATGTAGTATTGCCACTGGTGCACCATCATGGTAGCAACTGGCACCTGCTGTTCCTTGGAATGCAGCAAGCTCACTACTGATGAATCATCTGAGAGGCTGGGCAAGGTAAACAGCTGTTTAATCTTCATGGTGTCTACAGCAAAGGTATACCCCTGGTACACATTTAGGTCCTTGTGGTGTCCTTTTCTGAGGTAGTCTCTGACAAGGACACCCAGAGAATCTGGGCTGATCCACAGTAGGGTACTTTTGCCCCTTGTTCCCTGTTAGGGTCACTTCACCAGCTGAGACCCCCCCCCCCGTCACTCCAGAAATCCAGCTGGGTTGTGCCCCCATGGACCCTGATGGCATTAAGTTGCACTGTGCACCAGTGTCCACCAGAGCATTATTTTCCCATGGGTCTGATGTGCCAGGATATCTGTTCCATACAGTCCAGTAAGCCTAGCTGTCCCTTTCCTCTGCCTGGTTAGAGACAGAGCCCCTCTGTCACTGAGCAGAGCGTTCATCACCTGATTCCTGTAACTGCAAATCTGAAGTTCCTTCATCAGGATCAGAAGTGGAAATGTCCTCAGACCTTCTGCTGCGTCTGGAGGAGTCACCTTCCTGAATGTATGTTTTTTGGGCACTGCTATTCCTCCCAATTCACTTACCCTCCAACCTTGAAGCACATATAGGTGCAACACCCCCTCTTCCTTATGCCCTCCCTGTGGTCATGCAGGCAGAACCCCACGATGGCACATGGCACCCACACATCCCTTTCCTGTGCTCTGACTCCACTTCTGATAACTGAGACACCAGCCTGTATAAGGCGGAAAGTGACCCGTTCTCTTGGAGTGGCTGGACCTGTCAGGACACTTCTCCATAATCAAGGTGCAACCTCCTAAGCTTAGAGAGGAAGAAGGCTCTAATTTATGACAGCTGGCCAGCATATGCACAGTTGTTGCCTCAAAGTCTGTTCCCTGAGGGTGCTGGCATTGCCAGCAGTTCCTCTGACGATACCAGGACTGCTGTGACTGTGAAAAGTTTGTGTTTGCATTAGCCAGTAGTGTAGTACAACAGGAGAGGACTTCTAACAAACCAGTTTGCACTTAAAGACCTGAAATTTGCATATTTATATATTTACGCATGTTTCAAGGGATTTACCTCAGCCTGGCTCTGCCCTGGTCCTGTCAACAGCAGCTGAAGATTTAAGTCCTTCTGAAGTACAATGTCAGTTTACCTTAATTCAAAAGGGAAGCAATGTTGTCCTCTGAGACTATTCTGCAATGCAAACCAAGGCCATGTAAGAGGTGATAAGAGATGTTAGGTTCAAAAGTGTGTTCCCAATCTAACCCAAAATGTTAATGCACTTAGTTAAGCATGCAAACATACTCTACTGTAACTTGCAAGAGCTCTGCTGAAAATGAGCTGATCTGAATGGTATCATGCATAACTTGCTATTTTCCATATATTCCAATAGTAAATGCCTCTAATTCTGAGCACACTGTGTTCCTATAACTCCTGTCTGGTATAACTGCTGTAAGCAGGTGTAGCATACTGTAATCCAGCTTCACAAGATTCTTTATTAAGCAACTCACAGGCTGCATTTATGCGCATGAAACTAAAATAAGATAAAATAATGGAAAATTATATGCTTTAAAAATTGGGAGTGTTTTGGGAAGGTTTTTCTTTTTCTTCTAAAGTTCTTGCAGCTCATACATGAACTTAAATAAGGTTTCAAGAAGAAAAATTTAGAATAAACAAACTGATGGTGAACTGATGTAGCAAACAAAATAGCCTATAAAGAGAAAGCAATGTCAAAGGTATGTGTGAACGAATCAAAGTATCCAGAGTAATCTGATGTGTTCCTTCAGGACTAGTTCTACTTTAGAACCACTCACATGCTTTCCTTCTCATAAGAGACTAGAGTGCTACCTACCTTAATAATTTCTAACCTTTATCTTTATGACTCTGTGTGAGAAATTCAGACTTCCTCTTAAGCTTCTGGGAATTTTGAGTAGAAGCTGATGAGATATAACTGCTGTTCCAAGAGCTTGTTAAGCAGTCTGACTGTTTCATTGAGCATAGCTGGTGTTGAACCTTGAATTTCTTTTTTAACATAGTCAGTAACAAGAAAAATCTTTCACTCTGTAGTATTGTGAAAATATACAGATCTGAGTGAATATCTTTCAGGGGGAAGCTAAAGTACTGTATATTGTTGATAGCAAAGCAAAGAAAACCTACTGGGCTAAAACTATGCTGGTAGTTTTAGAAACCAACACCAGTGGTGAAATGGTGAAACCAACACCAATTTGGTAAAATATATCCACATACCTAAAAGTCTCTTAATTATTTTCTGTGTATTTGTCAGCAGAAAAATGCTTTACACGGTATTTTAATTTCAGATTCCATACATGGATAAGAGCTGGATGTAAATACATTTGCATTAAGTTCGCTTTTACTGTCAATTGAAAGAAAATTACTTTGGGTGATATAAACCAGATAGCAGAGTAATTGTTTGGCTCTTGTAATTGAAATTTCTGAAAATGCGCTTTCATTTTTTTTCTGTCAGATTGTGGAAATCTTTCCTCATTAATTTGGATAGTGTTACCAAGATACATATTCTTATCCTTTTGTCTTCGGGAAAATCTGAAATTGCTTCCCATGGGCATCACTGAGGCTTGTAATTAGTGCTGTGTTTGTTCTGTGTTTTCGATGGCAGAACTTGTAAGTACTGTTTTTGAAATATAAAAACCAATGAATTGTAGTATAATGATTTTTTATGACCGAATGTGTATTTTTAAGCTATAATGAATATTTCATTGGCCTTAGTCTTCATGATTAGCTTTTAATAGGTGTCTTCATATGTTAGTGCAGGGAGGCGGAACTCTCCGACTGAAACTCTCCCTTTTTGTCAGGCTGCTCTGTGGCTTGAAACAGGTCATGGACTTTATCAGCTGTGCTAAAAGCTACAAGAGGTGTCTCATTTCCATGGGTTTTAATAGGCATTAGGCAGAATCTTGGAACTGCATCATCTTTTATTGCAGGTTTTTAGCATACCAGAGAATGAAGATTTTCCTCTGAAACATTGTGTTCTGTCATTCAGATAATGGCAAAAAGTCTTATTTTCTGAACATTATTTATTTTTTTTTCTACTCTGTTTTTGGGGAAGAATCTACTCATATTCTTGTGTGCTTGCACTCCTTTTCAGGTCCTAAATGGTTTGTTACAGAATTTAAGTATGGCTACTAATGTCTTTTGCTGTTGTAGTCTGGGATGAATGTTCTTTAAATAATAAATATGTCTTTGTCTTTGTCTTACTGTCTGGAGTAGAAACTTAAATGCATGCTAGAAAAATGATGTTAATGCTTCTCCCAGAAGACTTTGGAGAAAAATAGGAACATAACACAGCTTAGAAATACAATTAAAAACATATTAGCTGTGTAATACTGCAGGACTATTCCCTGTCCATAATACTTTACAGTCAAGCAGTGCAGATACACACTATGCTGGTTTCTCATTTGTATTAAGATGTGTGTTTTTATCTATTTTCCGGATATTGTATTTACACTGAGCGGAAACAGTGTGTTTGAGTCTGTGTATCTATATTAACAGAACTTCAGCAGAAAGAAAGAAAATAATTTAAGAAATGAAATGCTAACAGTGCAGAATATTAATTGATTGGTAAAGGGGAGAGGGCTTTGTTAGCAAATTAAAAAAAAAAAAATCTGTCCATGGCCGTAAGTACATAAGAGATGAAAAATCAGAATATTCTGTGACTTCCAGTTTATTTCTGAAAAGAGTAGATGTAAATACTTTTACAGCTATTAAACTGTCTCCAAATAGGCTTCTCAGAGCTTTACAGTGATAGTCCATCTCACTTTTATTTGTGCTCAAACCATGGGTAAAGACATATTTTGTTGTTCTTCAAGGCTTCTGAGCATGTCCTGTGACATTGCTGCACACCTGTAACCTAACCTGGTCACTTAAAATTCTGTAGCTGTGCACAGTTAATGAATGTGAACAGGGTTATAAAATTACAGCCCGATAATACAGCAACATGGAAAGTAACAGCTGTATGGAAAACAAGGTGATCTAAAGAAAAGTTCAATTTAAATAGACCCATTTTGGGAGTTTGATCACTGAAAATATGTGGATGTAGTCTCTGATGTCTTATAAATTCAAAATGCATAACTAATTTAACATAAAACAATACAATGTTCTCAGGAGAAGGTTCAGGTACTTTCAAAAAAAAAGAAGTATTCTTTTAGAAGTTGCTTTGTAGAAATCAATGTTATCTGTGGAGTAAAGTGAGAGGGAACAACCTGCATACAGCTTTTAATGCTAATTAGTTCTGCACTGTCTTTTCAGAAATTACACATGATTATTTTTTGGATTTATTTTCTTGGCTAATAGCTCAAAAATGGTACATTTAATTTGAATAATTCTGCACCTCCACAATACAATATTAGTAATTCTCCTTGCTCAAATACTGTGCTGTTTTGAGAGAAAAATATATTTTATGGGTCTGGCCATATTTTTCCCATTAATATTAATAAACTATTTTGGTAATATCAGTAAAAATTTCAAGTCTTTTTGTGGGAGACAACACTCTTGATGGTTTTGTAATTTAAGATAGAGACAGCTAATTTTTATGCCTTTCTATATTGCAGTTTGAAAAAGGAAAATGCTTATGATTTTTACTTTTTTGTGTTACAGAACTATATCTTTTAAAGATACATGGGTAACATGAGTTTCACAAGAGTTCAGTCAAGATCCCAAATAACTGTCTTTTACTTATGAAAACAAATATCTGTATGGCAGGGAAGTAATGATGTCATGTCCAGTCTAGTATAGTCAGCATTCTGACAGAGAAAATACAATCACCCAAATTTTGGGGGCCAGGGAATTCTATCTTTTTTATTACTATTTTTCAATCTGTGTGGCCTTCTACTAGAGTGGAAAAAAAAAAAAATCTATCCAGTACATTGAGTAAGTTCTTATGTTTAATAATCATATTTGAATTCTTGCTAGATTTTCCTCTTCAAAGAATGTCTTCAGCTCTTGCATTCACACTGCACTCATGTCCACCTGATCGTGTTGATGCTTTTTCATTTTCCATAATATTAAATATATCTACTGAGTGATATGATAGCTATGTAAATAAAAGCCAAATTCACAGAATCCCAGAATGGGTAAGGTTGGAAGGGACCACAGTGGGTCATCTGGCCCCACCTCCCTACTCAAGCAGCATCATCCCAGAGCACATGGCACAGGATTGCATCCAGATAGTTCTGGAATATCTCCAGTGAGGGAGACTCCACACCTTCTCTGGGTGATCTGTTCCAGTGCCCGGTCACTGCACAGTGAAGAAGCTCTTCCTCATGTTCAGGTGGAACTCCTGTGCATCCATTTCTCCCTTTGCCTCTTGTCCTGTTGCTGGGCACCACCGAGCAGAGCCTGGTCCATGCTCTGACCTCTCCCTGCAGACACTGACAGACATTGATGGGGTCCCCTCTCACTCATCTCTTCCTCTTCTCGAGGCTGAACAGGCCCAGCTCCCTCAGCCTTTCCTCATAAGAGAGATGCTCCATCCCTTCATCATCTCTGTAACCTCCACAGGACCCACCCCAGGAGCTCCATGTCTCTCTTGTCCTGAGGAGCCCAGAACTGGACACAGCACTCCAGATGTGCCTCACCGGGGCTGAATAGAGGGGCAGGATCACTCCCTGACCTGCTGGCAATGCCATTCCAGATGCATCCCAGAATACTACTGGATACATAGACAATTCCTATTGCTTATATAGTTGTGCATAAAAGTGTTATATAAGTAAAAGGTATTTCTGATAGTTGATTTCCTATAAGGAAAATGAAGATTTTCAACTCAGTAATTTTTCATTTGCACTCACTTCTCTTGATCCTGAAACAACCTCATATGTGGTAAAAGAGCAAGTTCAGCTTCAGTGGACCAATTTACAAAAAATTTTTGGACCTCTGAAGTTGTCTTGCAAAGATGTGAAATCTTAAGAGAAAAGAGTGATAAATTACGGAAGATAAGGTAAACAGGTCTTTGATTTTCTAATAAAATGTTTCTTAGTCCCACTAGATCTCTCATTTGTCACAGTTTTTGATATTTTGTTGATCTCAGGGAAAATAAATCATAGTTTATCACACTATTTTTCCTCATCCACAGGTGCATTAGCATGTATTGCACATCTCAGTAAGTAAGCAGGAAAAGAATTCTCCATCAAGAAGCTTAAGATGCGATACTACCCAACACTTTGATTGATAGTGCCAAGGGTAGCACAGACTTTGTGTTTGCTCTCATCAAGCTCAATAAATTTAGAGTAGGCAACTGCAGTTTAACTGAGTCTCTTGCCACCAAAGTATGTCTCTTTAAAAAAATGAAAAAAAAGATCAACAAACCCACACAGAAAACCAATCAAAAGAACATCCTGTCACTTTAGGTAAGATGTTCACCACACTAATTCTTCCAAGGTTTTAAAATGGATAGCTCAGGATGCATTACATGCTATATTAGGTATATGCTCTTTTTTTTCTCTGGAGTGAGCTTTCCCATTGCAATCTTCACAATCAAGATTTTAATGAATCTTCTTGGTTGTAATTTAAATAATAATAATCATAATAAAATTTATCATTTCAAGCATTTAGTCCATAATGGTTTTGAATTTGGCTGTGTTTGGGACAGATGCATCTGTGTGTAATTGAAATCCCTATACTATGAACATTCTTCAAGTATGATTAGAGTCTTTAGTTCAGGAAAACTTAGGAAAAGTGCTTCAGAGAATCAGGAAGCTGTCTTAGCATTTGCTTTCTACAGATTTGGACTTTTTACGATTTTTGTGGTGTATCATTTGGACTAGATTGGAGTATCCATTTTACTACCAAATTCTCAAAAATCCCAGTTGTTCTGAATATTTTATAATCTTATGCCATGAGTCATGCAAATAGAGAAAGAATAATTATTCCTGTTTTATTATTGGAAAATGGCCACCTGGGGAAATTAAATGAAACTCCATTTAATACATTCGTGTTTACATATTGTTGCAACACAAGAGAAGTGTGTCACATTCAAGGGTTCAATCTAGATATTTTCAGATTCAATTCATTTATTGTGCTATTTTCTATTAATTTATCCTATCAATATTTAGGCTTCTAGCCTAGAAGGACACAGTTTAAATCTATTGGAAAATTAAAGGTAAAATATATTTATGCTTTTGAGTTAAATTTTGGTTTTTGCTAAAAGCTCCTGTGAGTTCTAATATTCTTTAGAGGGTATTTGCCTTGTCAGGCAAAAGGATCAGAGAAATGTGCTGTGGAGATTGAGGACTTCAGAAGATAATGACTCCAAGTTCCTTATTTTTGTATCACATTTAGAACTACCAGTTACTTTAATTTCAGAAAAATAGTCAGTGAAGTTTGTATTCAGCTGAAAATATTCCCATTACTGCTTTCTAATTAAAATCAGAGAATGTAAGCAAGAACATGGCTACCCACAATTCAAAACTGTGGCTATGCTCTAAAGACCACTCAGAGGCAGGCAGTTCTGAAAGCAGTCTTTAGAGCAGCAGAGTTTTATTGCTGAAAATTTAGAACAGCTTTAGCATATAAACTGAAGGGTATCTAGAATGTCAAACAAGCATAACTCCCATTTGTTTAATTCTTTAACCTTAAGCCATAAAATGTCAACTCAACCCAGAAACTCTTTTACTGTTGTCAAATATTCTTCATAGATGTACGGCTCAATTTTGTACAATACAGTGAGCTTTAAATATGAATTCATTTGCTGAAATTAACTCTAAAAAGCTAATAAAAAAAATGGTTATATTCAAAAATGGTGTATCACATCATTACAGTTGCCACCCATAAATTATTCTGCAATGTTTTACTATGCTTCTGACTGGTTCTTTTCAGAAATGCTTTTAGCTCAATTTACTTATAACTATTTACAGTCAAAGCCCTCGGGAATGCAAACTTAATTCCACAAATGGATTTGGGGTAGATTTTGTATACTGCTTTTGCATGATTTTGTATGCTTCAGCATGGCATTACATTAAAGGGATGGAGGTTTTTCTTCTGGCCTGGGTAGCCTGAGACATTCAGGCAGTCAATGCTACACAGTCTGGACATTCCTTGTTTCTTTAAGTTGGAGGAATAGATGAGGTTGTGTCTATTCCTTGACTATAGGAGTAGTCTGGAGTACCAGCCTGGCTGGATACAGCTGCAGTGTGAAAAGAAAGCTGACAATTCTGTGCTTCTCTCATGACAATTTCCTTTAGAGATAAGAACTTGCTACTTAGCAAACACTTGGGTTTTCTAACTCTGAAAGCTTTGCTTACTCTTTACATCTTGCATCCAGTAGTGTAAAAGAAGGAAGTGGTTTGTATACTGCAGTCATAATCATGAAATGAACGTAATTCCGTGGATTTGATATGAACAGTAGAAAGTAAAAGACCTGTTCCCCCACCTTCACCCTAGAGCTTTGCCAGTGGCGTGCAGCTGGCATATAGTTTAGATTGTAGATATCAATAGAAAATAGTTCCTGTCACTAGGTCTTTCTTACAGGCCTGGTGATGAAGTGACATAAAACTTTTGTGCTGATCTTGACTGAAATATTTTCCTCCCCTCCTCTCTTAGAGGCAGATGTGGACTTCATGGATTCCAGTGTACTTTAAAGATGGCAAACTGCTCTATAGAGATGCTAAAAATGTATTTGACAGAAAAGTATTTCCAGCCATTCCTTTTTCAGAACAGCAGTAAATAATCCTATGCCTACCTACTATCTAGGCAATTACAGTTGCCCTAGTTTGTAGATACAAACCAGTGCACAGACAGATTTTAATCATAAATTATTACTATAAGAACTAGGCTTTAAAAATGATATTATTAGAATATTACTAGGCAGTAGTGGATTAAATAAATAATTGTATTTAAATCTGTGAATTATATGGACAGCTCAGGATATATTTGCAGCACTACACTTGCATTTGCCAAAACTTTCAGTGATAAGTCACTATCTAAAGCTAAACCATGAAGTCCTGTTAAGATTGAGGGGCTGTTTTCTTTGTCATGACTATCTTAGTCCTGGAATGGCTTATTACCATAGATAATACTAATTAAATATCATCCCTCTGAGTCATCTTCTTTTCCCACTGGTTTGTTTCGGAAGAGATTTTACCTATAAAATGTGCTTGCACTATCTTAGATTTTTGAAATAAACTCCAGAAGTTCCTATGACTCAAAAGGATGAAAAGTACAGCTGCTAGAGCCAAGTAATGCCTTTTGCCAAGCACATGTAGCAGGGGATGATTTATGACAAAATTGTTGAATAAGAATATATCCAGAGCAAGGAGTTCAATTGTTGGTTTATAGAACATAGTCAACTTTTATTTGCTGATATTCAAAACTGCACTGTTATTCTGTGTGGTTTTATGGCTTAATTTATTTTAAATTGAGTACTTGGGTGAAAATATTTAAAGAAACCACAAAGCAATCTTGAATTTCTAAACAGCCTCTATGTTCCAAATTCCATTTATGATCAAATTGTAAAATTCCTAAGATATAACATATTAAACCTGCACTGCATATATTCTGTGAACATTAATGGTTGCATTCCTTTGTCCAGCAAGGCGTATCTTATGGGTGATATGTTAGAATACTAAAAGCTTGAAGAGTAGCTGTTGTCATGCGCGCAATAAATTTTATTTTTCATAAAGCTATACTTTACCTTTATTAATCTACAAAAACCTAGTATGTAATTTCAGTCTTGTAAAAATGTTTGAAGAGAAGCCCTCCCTGAGGTCCTTTAAGCAAACACTTAAAAGTAAAATGGACAGAAAAATATACATGTATATTTTTAAAACATTTAGCCAAAGGCCTTTGTCACTTAATAAAATTGCAAATGGCTTGTTACCACATCAGCATTCTCCAATGCTGATGTATTGATTAAGCAGTAGGTGTGTAAAAGTTTTGATTGTTGAGTTGTTTTAGTAAAGCCTCATTTTTAACGTGCGTGAGCAGTTTCTGTATACAGAGGGCTCTTTGATATTTCCCTTGCATTATGCAGGAGTGTAAAGTACCACACACGGGAACAGGATTAAAGGCTAAAGGCTGCAGATTCTGTTGCAAGTACAGTAGCTCAAACTGCAGGCAGTATTATCATGACGACAGTATCCTCTAACTAGAGTTAGAAATAATAAATACATGTCTCTTTTCATGTTTTCTGAACTCCAAAGAAATATTCCGTCGAGCTCTGGGGTCCCGGCGCAGGAAGGACATGGAACTGTTGGAGTGGGGAGAGAGGAGGCCACCAGATTTATTAGAGGGATGGAGCACCTCTCCTATTAGGAAAGGCTAAGAGAACTGGGATTGTTCAACCTGGAAAAAAGAAGCTTTGGACTGACCTAACTGGGGCCTTCCAGTGCCTGAAGGGGGCCCACACGAAAGATGGAGGGAGACTATTTACAAGGGCTTGGAGTGACAGGACAAGGGAGAATGGCTTCAAACTGTTTTTTTATGAGAAAGTTCTTTACTGTGAGAGTGTTCAGGCCCTGGCACAGGTTGCCCAGAGAAGCTGTGGCTGCCCCATCCCTGGAAGTGTTCAAGGCCAGGTTGGATAGGGCTCTGAGCAACCTGGTCTAGTAGAAGGTGTCCCTGCCCATGGCAGGGGTTTGGAAGTAGATGATCTTTAAGGTCCCTTCCAACCCAGGCCATTCTATAATTCAATGATTATGATTCTATGATAAGACACAATGATATTGAGGAGAAAAAACATTTTTATAAGAGATATTACACCTTGTCAAGATAATAAATTATTATTTCTATTATTTTAACACCTTGAAGTTAAATTTGAAAATAAGGAAAACAAAGCCAAACCCTTGGTGGTTTTTTTTTTCTGACAATGACACCATATTACTTTATCTTTCCCAAATTGAACCCAAGTGGAAAGTGTTGCCACCTTAGCATTCTGTGACATTCAGCCTTGTAATGGACAGGTCAGTTTTGTTATGTACCAGCATCTTTCCTATACTGTGCTCTAGGCAGGGGGAATGGCATGTGACTAGAGTTGAGATGCCTCAGAAAGGCTAGTACCAGTATTATCTGAAAGAATACCTGTCTGCTGACTAAGAGAAATGTGTGGGTTTGATGTTACAAGTATCTGCTACTCCTGTAGCTGGGTCTGAGCCAGTCAGCAATGTATCTGCATTACCAGGAGTAGGGCTTTTCTGCTATTGTCACCGTGCAGAAGAAATAATAGTGGTATTTAATGCAATTAATATTGAGATTTTTGATGTATTGATTTTAAGGTAGTTTTTAGTGGATACTTTTCAAACTTCTGGCAATTTTTAAAAATTTGAGAGTGACAGAATGGAAGAAGATGATTTAACACAACATTGCTGTATGGCGTATCCTGTCAATGGCCTGTTTGAACCTTTGATGTATGTCATGGTTATATCTTTAGAAAGCTTTTCTGAAAAAGTTTTGTATACTGTACATATCATACTCCTCTAAAAAGTGGTAATTCTGTAAAAATGTTAAGTTTGAGATGGGGAGGAGTGGGGGGCTTTAGGTCAGGTGCAAATATAAGGTAAACAGTCAGATATTTTGATGAGTTAAGGACAGAGTTAATGCTACAACCCACCAATTACACTGATACTAGAAATACGGAAAGATCTGAACAATATCTGAAAGGATTTTTGTATGTTTTCCCCATCCTATTTCATAACAAAATGCTAGCATCTACCTAAGCACAAATATATATATATATATATATATATATATATATATAAGTTTTACAAGAGTTT